>JBAMNC010001011.1:0-327610 GCA_037902135.1 Cetoscarus ocellatus | reverse complement strand
AGTTATGGCTTTTAGGACATCGGTGTAAAACTAGGAAATATATAAAATCATATTGTGTGTAAGATTGTATACTGTATGACCCAGGACACATTGCTTTTTTAAAATACAAAGACATTTGTGAATCAGACAGTAGATGTGTTCAAAGCATAACTATTGTTGAGGTTAATATTCTTAAGGAAGCTGAATAAGACAAATCAGTGACTATTTAAAAGGTTTGAGATTATATAAGTGTATCATTCTTCACACTCTTTGGACATGTAAGCCAAATGACAGCATGTAATCTTGAGATAATGATATGGTTTGCATAGTATGTCATTTGTATGATTTTTTCCCCTTCTTTTTGTTTCTTTGTTTGAAGTGGTAGATCTAAATCTTAATTACTGACGCTCAGTTCACAAAGGAAGAGGTGCGTGTTTGTTGAAGGTGCATACACACTATCATTTGTTATCACTGGACTTTTAAACAGATGTATAGTAGGTGAGGTTGTTTGTCATTTACAGTGAATAATGCTCTCTGTATTTTCAATGTTTTTGGTCTAACTTACCATTTCCAGATGCACTTTATAGAGCTTTATTTCATGACTGCAGTGATATTAAGTTGCAATGTATTTCTTGTTGTGTTCACCTATATTTGTGTATATCCTGTGCTCAAGGATTTCACTCCTCTTGCATGAGAATAAATTAATCAGACATTCCTTGCATACAAGTGAGTGAAAGATTGTTACTAAAAATATCAGGTGATGTGAGCTGTACTAGATGCTCAGAATCTGTGACAGGCATCAGCTGTCTGGAGGGCAGGGATGAGATCAGTATTAAGGGCTCAATTTTTCATAAAGTTGAGGCTAGAGGGGATGAGTTATGATGCTGAGTAAAAACAATGCTGTGATAATGAGAAAAGTTTGCTGAGAATGCATCGCTACTCTCTATAGGATTCTCTGTGATCTATATCAAATGATGCCAAGTTTTAAAACCTGAAGATTTCAGGATCATCATCAATCATCACACAATGTTCTGATGTTTCTCTCTAAGTGTTGTTACTCACTGCATTTGAACTGTGAGAGTGTCAGGACTGTTTAACGCTCAATGATAAGACATTTCTTAAAGATCATACATGTAGGAAGCAAATCCTGGTGGATGAGAATCCCTTATCAAATAAAAATAAATAATCAGATGAGGCTCAGAGCACAGGTTTAGTCAGGTAGACTGCTGTAAACTGATTTTTTCAATAACGGGTGCTCACTCACTTCAGCACTGAACCAACCATATTCTGCTTAACCTGTTAGGTCAAACACTGATGGATATTTTAAAATCAAGTCTCTTCTCCTCCAGTCATATTATGATTTTTACATCTAAATTAGTTGTAACAAGCATGTAAAGACAAAACAAAACTATTTAATCACAGAACACCTTTGATAAATATTGAAATTTAAAGCTTTGTAGACATTCTGACATAAAAGGTATCAAAAGACATGGCAATGAGCAAAAAGAATAAGACATGAAAACATAAACGGGGGTAGTAAGTAACATCTATGTTTACTCAGCTTACCATTGTTCAATAACTTTTTGGTATACTTTCTCAGTTTAAGTAGTTTTTGAATTAGTATGTTTACTTTATTCACTCAAGATTTCTGTGAGGTGTAGCTCGCTATAATTTACACAGCGTCTGATCACAGGCGGGATAATTCAGTGAAAAGTTAAACGAATCACAGCTTTGTATCAATTCATAATTCTGAAAAGATACTGATACAGTTGTCATACATAATGGATCAGGATGTCCTCATTGGTTGGTTAGATTTTTGAAATGACAATTTAAAAGTAAACAATCATATAGACAAATCATTTTATTGACTAAACATTTGTCAGGGATAATTGTTCATCTTTATTCATACATTTCAAAATCCATGTTTATTTGGTCAAATATAGTGTGTCAACACAAAATGACTCAGAGTGAACTTAGCACATATTTACTTGTATGTCGTTATCAAATAAAACATTTATCACATAATTTCTAATGTGGTTATTTTAAATTGTTTGGGTCATGTATTCTGTACCTTATTTAATGAAACCATGATCACAATCCAGCTGTTGTCGTTTCTATGTCACTTTAAAGTGTACTTAATATACTCAGTACATAAAGTATACCGAAAATAAAGGTGGCTTTTTTAAGACTATTTTGTTGGCTTTTTGTGCCTTTATTGATGAAGAGAGACACAGTGGATAGGCTAGTGGAGGGGTGGGGGGGGAGTAGAGGAGGACACTCTGCAAACTGGCCACAGGTTGGATTTGAACCCTGGCCAGCAGAAATATGTACATGGGGCAAACCGGCACCCAAAATTAAAGTTTTTTTACATTAGCCTTTGTACATTTACAAAGTCCTACTTTGTGTTCTATCAAAGTGTGTGTACTTTAACTTGAGTACAATGACACTATAGTAGAAATCTCTCCCCTCTTTCCTGATAATGAGATGCTCAAAAGATCAGGGACATGAAGAAAAACAATATTTGAGTTCACAAATTATGCAATTTACACCTTAATGTTTAATGCAAAAGTGTGTGTCCATGGCCTGTCTGCAGCAGCCTCCCACCTCCAACATGAGAACCCCCCCACCCCCTTCTTCTTTTTCACCTTTTGGAAATCTATGTTTAAAAGATCTGTTCAAAAAATTCCCATAGTGATATCATCGGGGGATGTGCACCTCTTCAAGATGGTAAACACTAGAGTTTTTTCTCAGCCCATATCAAGCTCCATTCAGAGGAGCATGTCCAGGCATGATTGTGCCACCAGTAAACATCAGAGCACAGAGCTGGAAAGCTTAAGCTACACTCACTCCTCAAGGGGTGTGTAAAGACATCAGCTCATTAGGATTTACATTAACACAGACTTTCTGTTTGGGGTACATCAGTGGAAACAAGTTGAAAAGAAATGAAATGCACGACCTTTAAACACAAAATATAAATTCAAATTAAGTTGCGACACTATGTAAAATGTAAATTAAAACAGAATACCATGATTTACAAATCCTTTCCCAAAAATATCCAATTGAATACATTACAAGGACAAGAAATTCAATGTTCAAACTGGGAAACATCA
The DNA here is from genome assembly GCA_037902135.1 of Cetoscarus ocellatus. Lineage (NCBI taxonomy): Eukaryota > Metazoa > Chordata > Actinopteri > Labriformes > Labridae > Cetoscarus > Cetoscarus ocellatus. The sequence continues at coordinate 324,521 of JBAMNC010001011.1, read as the reverse complement.
TCTTTTTCCGCAAATATTTTCTAATTTTAAATTTGATGCCTTCAACATGTTTAAAAAAGCCAGGGCAGGGGCATGTTTACCATTGTGATACATCACCTTTCCTTCTAACAACACTCAATAAGTGTTTGGGAACTTCAGACTAATTGTTGAATCTTTGTAGTTGGAGTTCTTTACCATTCTTGCTTGATGTCTGTCTGGACTGCAGGCAGTATCCACACTTTTTTTCCCATGAAGCCACTCTGTTGTGACATGTGCAGAATGGGGCTTGGCATTGTCTTGGTGAAATAACCAAGCATGTCCCTGATTTGGATGGCAGCGTGTATTGCTCCAAAACCTGTATGTGCCTTTCATTGTTAATAGGGCAAGTTACCCTTGCCATGGGTACTGACACACCCATACCATCACAGATGCTGTCTTTTGAATTTGTGCTGATAACAATCTGGATGGTCCTTTTCCTCTTTAGCCCAGTGGACACATTCATGATGTACAAAAACAAATTGAGATGTGGACTCATCAGACTGCAGCAGACTTTTCCACTTTGTATCAGTCCATCTCAGATGAGCTTGGATCCAAAGAAGCTGGGGGCATTTCTGGGTGTTGTTGATATATGGTTTTCACTCTGCATGGTAGAGTTTTAACTTGCTCTTGTAGATGTAGAAACAAACTGTGTTAACTGACAATGGTTTTCCAAAGTGCTCCTGAACCCACATGGTGATATCGAAGAATGGAAGAATAGAATAAACCTTTATTCGTCCCACACGGGGAAATTTGCGTTGTTTCAGCAGCAAAGGAGACAGCGTTGATAAAAAAAAATAAGTAGAAAAAATAAGTATAAAAATAGCAGTATGTACATTATTCTACCAATATAAAACGGGCTTGACTACAGAAACTAAAAAGCAAATCCTATAAGGATTATTTACACATTCACAAAGTAATTGCACATGAATGTAAGTGATTGCACATGGATGTAATTGCACATTGTCAAGATAATCTGCACAGTAATTGTATCATTTACATAATGATGTTGGTTTTTATTGCAGTGCCACCTGACCCAAAGTCACAAGCATTCAATGCTGGTTTTCTACCTTGATGCTTACATGCAGAGATTTTTCAGGATTCTCTGAATCTTTTGATGATAATATGGACTGTAGATGATGAAAACCTTAAATACCTTGCAACTGTACACTAAGAAACATTGTTCTTAAAACTTGCCCCATCCTTTTTTGTGAACCACTGAACCTTTAGGGGACTGCTCCATTTATTCCCAGTCATGACACTCACCTGTTTCCAGGTAACCAATTGTGGAATGTTCCATGTCCAAACAGGTGTATCTTTTTTATTTATTTATTTTTTTTAGCATTCTTTAACATTTCTTGAGTATTGTTGCCTCTGCCCAGCTTTTTGGAAATTTAAGCAGTCATCAAGTTCAAAATGAGAGCATATTTGCAAACAAAAATAATTAAAGTTTATCAGTTTGAATATTAGATTCCTAGTCTTTGAAGTGGATTCAGCTGAACATAGGAAGAAATGGGCTTTGGAAATTATTGGTTTGTGTTTTTATTTACTTTTACTCAACTTTCCAACTTTGAGATCAGGAATAGAATTTCTAGAAATTTAAAACAAAAAACAATCTTATCTAAATAAATTTCTATTGTGATAGAAAAAGGTGTCTATTGTATATTAGATTGAATCGTTGAAAGAACATATATAAACAGAATTTAAAAAAAAAACAGAAGAAAGGGGTCTCTAAACTTACTGAAAGACAGCTGTGAATAAAAATACTGTTTCAGTACTGCGTCAAAATAATTTACAGATGTAGAAAGCCTCAGGTTCTTCAATATTTTGTTCCGATAAAAAAGCAGCTCATTCTGCGGAACCTTTTCGCAGAAACGAAGTTTACGCCGAGCCATTTTCCAACCGTGCCGTTTGCTAATCGGCCTTACTAGCAGTGTGTTTAGTTTTCCTGTGACTGTGTGTGTTTGATGAGGTGCGGAGGAAAGAGGAGATGTGGTCCTTTTTCGCCAGGGATCCTGTCAAAGACTTTGCATATGAAATCCTTCCAGACATCCAGGAGAAATCCGGAATATGGAGCCTCCACCGGGGAAAACGAAAGGTAACCGGGGCAGAGCGCTGATGATCCGCCGCTAACAAGACTGCTAGCCCCGGGTCGCTCCGATACGGAGGCCCTTCATTTAGCCGGCTAGCTACTTTGTTTCTGCCATTAAAGAGGATGGAGAGCGTTTTGTTAGCGGGGAAAATCTCAAGTTTGTCAGTAGTTTTCTAATATTTTTCACGGGCTCACTGTCAGTGTTGGTTTATTTCTGCTTACGTGTCTGTGATGAGTTTGCGTCTGCACGGAGCCCAGGCTTTGTTTACTCCAGGGCAGACACGTACTTCTCGCCACGTCACCCTGTTTTAGCTAACTTAATTACTCTTATGGGTGTATGCATGAGGCTAATGTGATGTCAAACTAACAAAGGGGTCGTCATTCACCTCTGAGCGTCTTCTGCCCAACCACCGCCCCTTTTCTTATCGATAAGCAGGTCAGTCTGTGCTGTCATCATCACCGGACAGTCAGATAATGATAGGCACCTGCTTCCGGTTCTAGGTTTCATGTTTACTGTTTTCTCCTCAAAATGATGCTGCCAGTTATCCTCTCTGAAATATCCACACTTCGATGGCTGTCGACACTGCCTCTGTAAATTCTTTTTCTTGATTTTCAGCTGTAATGGTAACAGTATAAAAGAACAGAAGTCTTAAAAGAACAAAGAGGAATACATCAAATAGTGGCTGAGGAGATTATTTAATACAGAGGTTGGCAACTGGAGGCTTGGGGGCCACACGCGGTCCTCCTATTCTCCCAAAGCGGCCCTCCAGTCAATTTAAATTAAAAAGGCACAAAGAAATGGGGTAAACATGGCCAAATCTAGTATGAAAACGAGCCAAATAGCAATGTTTACAATACAACAATAATAAGCTGTAAGTATTTCTGTAAAACCATTACTCTTTGAAATGCATTATTTCTTTCCATCATTTAATTAATTTTGACCATTTTTAGTTAAACAATGTAACCACCTCCCCAAAGGGCAACTAACAACATCAATACACATACACATTCTTTTAATTAAAAAAAGTTAAGATAACACAAAATCACATTAATTAATTAACTGATTTAAAATAGGTAAATAAATCACAATAGATAAAAAAAAATAAGAAAATAAATAGATACATACAAATAAAAGGGAGAGAGGCGGCTCACAGATATTAATAAACGATAGTACAAGGTCTTCCCTCAGTCACATTTTGTACAAGATTGATGCTCCTCAAAATATTAGGGCAATGGCTTTGTTCGGTGAGTATTCAGAGGTCCATAAAAGGCTTCCATATAGACAGAAAGATGTCTTTCACGTTTCACATGTTTTACTTAGATAAAAATTAAACTGTTTAGCTCAATATGGTTAAATGACCAGTAAATCCTCTGAGAATTGAGAGCACATCCCTCATTCCAATAAATTTGCCCCCTGTTACTGAGGATAAAAATAATATGGCCCTTTAGGTGACCAAAGTCGCCCGTCCCTTATAGTGTCAAACACTGTATACAAACCCCAACAAACTGAATAGATTTCTCAATTCAGACTGTTTGTATGATTTGTAAAAAAAAAAGAAAGAAATAAAGCACTATATGGTGGATAGAAAGACCTTGGCTGTGGAGTATTTGAGGAGAGCTTTTTTTCCGATCCATTGTAGCTACAAGGCAATACATAATATTTATGTGATCTCTTTGATTTTGTTTAAAATAAAGTAGGGATGTAAGCTTTTATTGCTGATAGTGATGATATTGGGGTGATTTTCCAAAGTTTTCTGCTTATTGCTTGGTTGGGAAAAAAGGTACTGCCTCGAGCACTATATAGCAGCACGTGTCTAAATGGACTTGTAGCATTTTGTTGCACTTACTAATGTTTTTCCCTCTGGTCTAGATTCTTGCTTGTGTTGTACTTGCTCTCAGACGTGGGTCGCTTTGGACAAAAGCTTTTGAACATTGTAATTGTAACACTCTCCTCTTATATTTGGCTGTTTTATTGGCTGTAAATGTCAGCCAAAATTCTCATGTCTGCCAGCACTGAAAACTAACCTTTTATGCTTTCATCTGCCGGTCCTCATATCCTCCCTATACTGTTGTGAATCCTACGTGTTTATCATTTATATTTCATATTTTGAAAAAATAAAATTCAAGGATCATGACAACCCTGACAGTTTAGCCTATATTTTTTTTCATTTTATGTATGATTTGCTCACTCAGTATCAATGCTGAATATTGTATTCTTCAACTAACATATTTCACCCCTTATCTATTTTCTCAGACCAATGGAGAGCCAGTGTCAGTGTTTGTGTACGAGGTAGCAGCCGGGACAGAGCAGCAGACACAACTGGCAAAAGCTGCCTTCAAGCGTATGAAGACCCTCCGGCATCCAAACATCCTGGCTTATGTTGATGGTTTGGAGGTATGGTCCACTTTGTTCGTTGTTTTGCACCAAATGTCTGGTCTCATATGTTGCCATGTTTTAGGCCTTTTTCAGGAGATGATTTCTCATAGCTACTGACTTTTATAGTTGTGATTAACATTGTTTTGTCATGTCACCACCTTTTGATTAGTTTTCATCCTTGTCATATGTTTTTCTCTGCATGTTTACATTCAGATAGAGGTGAGTCTGAACATGCCTCAGTAGTACCTTAGAATGAATGTAGAACAGTTGTAGTAATGCTAGTGTTGCAACATAATTAAGCTTTAATGAACTTTTTCAGATTTGTGGGCACAATATCCTTACAGTTAAACTAACAGGTAGTAACTCAATGCTTTAGCTAGTGATGGAAAAAATAGTTGACTACAAAGAAAGGGCAGTTTGCATCCTGTTTGTCTGAATGTTCCATGTAGCTTAGTTGTGTACTCTCAATTTGATGCTTTTGCCAACTATCACAATGCCTGATATTGGGCTTAACCTTGTTTAATGTCATCTGTCCAACTAGATTCAGTTATTTAAATAGACCCGTGAAACAGGCTTTGCTGTTTCACTGTGTTAAGGTCTTGAAATAATGATGTAATATTTAAACTGACAACAAAAAATACTCTTTAGTGGGTTAAAGTGGAGCAGAATTTACTGTGTGACTGATAATTTTGTATTTTGATAATTTATGTTAGCATCATGTTGATACAATTTCATTTATCAAGTATTTCAAGGTGCGGGATACAATAACGATGATTAAAAAAAACCTCCAACACTCAATGATTCATATTTGCTTATGTCTCACAGACAGAGAAGAGCTTGTACCTGGTTACTGAGCAGGTGACACCCCTTTCTGTCCACCTGAAGGCTCAAGCAGAGAAAGGTGGGGCTGGGGAACTGGAAGTTTCCTGGGGTCTTCATCAGATAGTGGCAAGTGGTCAATAGTAATCCACGTCAAACTGTTGAAGGAGCTATAATTTAGCTAACTTTTCAACTTTCAAATTGTGCTTTATTTCTACCTTGTTTCACAGAAAGCTGTCAGTTTTTTGGTCAATGACTGCCACCTACTGCACAACAACCTGGGCGTGTTTTCAGTTTTTGTGGATCGTGCTGGAGAGTGGAAGCTCGGGGCCCTTGACCATGTGGCCCCTGAGCAGGGTGACCCAAGCGGGGTCTCGCTTCCTGCTCCTAAAGCTGTTTATCCAGACATGGAGAAATATGACCCACCTGAGATGCCAAACAGCAGTGGAGAGAAATGGTAAGGAGGAGAAATGGTAAGGAGGAGTGCAAAAAGAAAAAAAATTACGAATAACTGAGATTAGTAGCTCAGAATTATGATACACAGGAAGATGTGCCTCCTGTGATCCCTTTTGGGATCACAGGGGGCTTTTGCCTGTCCCAGTTGTGATGGGAAAGAGGCAGGGTACACCCTGGACTAGTCGTCCATCAGTCACAGGGCTGACATGTAGAGAAACAACCATCTTCTCATAATTTCTGAACAGTGTCAAGAAAGGCTGACATTAAATTATTCCTTAATCCCATTTTTATTCATGCAGTGCCTGACAAAAGAGGGGGTCCAACCCAGACTTAGCACATAGTATGTCTGTGCAGCGTTCCATATAAGCAGTGCATCAGCAGCGTATCGCTCCAGTATTTCCCCCAAGTTCTTTAGTTAGGGGTGGTGACCTGCTAATAATGAGTGACAGTCACATGCGTCATGCAGAATATGTGGGGGGAAAAAATTAGGCCTTCAAGTTAGAATATGCTTTGTCTTTAGGCAAGTCGAGGGTAATGATTTCAGACCCTTACTGCTTAGAAATGATGTAATTTCCATAAATAAAGAATACTGTGCCTTTGTTTTGGAGTGGAGGGCCTTTGGTCCAAATGAATGGTATGGAAAACACTATGCTCCCAATCAAGTCAGTCTTTCAGTTTCCACATCCCACATCGCGATCAAAATTGGTGCACAAGTGGAAGACTGTGGCAGGCTATGTGATGCTATGGTAGGAAAAAAAAGACCCGAATGAGTAAAGACTGATGTTGGTTGATGGACTTGATGATAGTCTAGACTTTATATCATTACATGGCATAATTGCACACAATCCAAAAAGACAAACCAAAAAAAAAAATTTAGGCAAGAGAACAATAGAATCCATAAAATGGTGCCAGTTTCTTACTGTTCAGCAGTATAGAAAAGTCATCTCAGCCCTGCTTCATGCATACATTTAAAGGGGGGTCTTGCAAGAAGATGTCTAGGATGAAAAGTTTAGCTGTTTTAAAATCCCCCCCCCCCAAAAAATGAAGAACTCTGCATGTTAGGAACACCACTTAACTTTGTACTTGATAATTTTTAGATTTTGTTGAAACATTGTATGAAATTACTTGCTTGTTGATTGCAGGGCAGGAGAGGTGTGGCGGCTGGGCTGTCTTATCTGGGAGGTGTTCAACGGTCCACTGCCACGCACATCCTCCCTACGTTCACTAGGAAAGGTATGATAGCTCTACGGTTTCTGTTAGCGTTGATTTTACATCTGTTGTCAGTGTTATTACATTTTTACATGTTAATCCTAAAGACAATATGTAAGCCTTTGTAAAAGTTTTAGGCAGGTGTGAAAAATAGCTTTATAGTTAGTGTCAATAGTTTACTTTTGTCGATTTAAGAATCTCAAAGAATGGATGAAAAAAAGGGAAATCTATGACAAGTCAATATGTGGTGTGACAGGTGACCATCTATTTCCTTAAAAACACCAACAATTCTTCTAGATACACATGCACAGTTTTTGAAGGATTTCTGGTCGTTCCTAGCATTTTGGAGAAATAACCACAGATCTTCTGTGGATGTGGGCTGGCCCAAATCATCATGTAATTTCAGACACACTCCATGATGTTGAGATCAGAGCTCTGTGGGACCCAGTCCATCACTTCCAGGACTCCTTGTCGTCTTTGCTCTGAGATAGTTCTTTATGACTTAAGCTGTATGTTTTTGGTCAGTGTCCTGCTGCAGAATAGATGTTGGGCTGATCTGATGCCTCCCTCATGGTTGCATAATGGATCTGCTTGTCTTTCTCTGCATTGAGAACACCATTAATCCTTCAGTTCCTAACTTGCAACGAACTTCCACCAAGCTTTACTGCTGCCTGCAGGCTTTCATTATTGTGCCCCTCTCCAGCTGTTCTGTGAATAAGCTGCCTTTTGCTACAGCCACGTTTCAAATTTTGACTCATCAGTTCAGACTCAGAGCACTTGCTCCTGTTATTCTGCTCCCCTATATTTTCATGCGTAGTTGAGTTGCTTGACCATGAAGACCACTTTTGTTCTGACCCAGCTCTAAAATTGGTGTTCTGGGTTCCACTGGCTTCAGTCCTGAGCTGATGTCATGCTACAAGATGTCCTGAGCAGGACATCTTGTAGCCTGTGTTACCTTTATTTCCCTGGCCGGCCACCACATCTATGGCCCTCAGTGTTGCCCATTTCATGTGTTTCTTCTATAGAGCCTGAAGAAATCCCAGTCTGCTTTGAAATTTTTACCCAGAGAGACCTCACTGAGGTTCCTTTGCTCACTCTGAAACTCTTCAACAGCCTCACCCTGGTTGCAGAGTTTGGCTGTTCCTCACACAGTTTTAAGCCTTCTGCACAGCTGTTTTTGTTTCAGTTAATGACTGTGTTTCAACCTACATTGGTTTATCATACACCTGACTATAATTCTGCTAATTCCCAGACTGCGTGCACATGCATCAATGAGAAATTCTGCTTGTTCGGAGACAAAGGGTGGTCGCACTAAACATCAGTTTTTCTAAATTTTCTTCTGTTCACTTACACTTCATTTTTAAAATTTTTAAGAACAAAGATTTTTTAAAGCACTCTTACTTTACAGCATTTTTCACATATGCCTTAAACTTTTACACAGTACTGTATTTGCTATTTCATATATTCATGCACATGATGATGTCAGATAATTGTTTTGGCAGTTTTCAAAGAGAAGCTTTATTTATACCAGAAAACCAAATGACATCATCCATTATTTCTGCGTTTATTAGCAGAGTTTTGTTCATCTAATCTGTCTACTTTATGTCCACAGATCCCAAAGGCCCTGGTGCCTCATTACTGCGAGCTGGTAGGAGCTAATCCCAGAGCTCGACCCAACCCAGCTCGCTTTCTCCAGAATTTAAGAGCTCCAGGCGGATTTCTCAGCAACAGCTTTGTGGAGAGCAACCTTTTCCTGGAGGAGATACAGGTCTTAACATTAACACAGATCCACCTACAGCACACAATAGTCTTTGTTTTAGAGCATTAAACATAAATCACCACTAAATCTGAATCAGAATATGATGGATCAAGTTCCTCTGAAGTGTTTGGGGAGCTCTTAACATTAATCCAATTGCAATCAATCACAGGAAAGTACGTGTGCATTAAAGAAAAATAGGTTTCAGGTTTTCTCCCTCTCTCCAGATCAAGGAGCCCGCTGAGAAGCAGCAGTTCTTTCAGGATCTGAGTGAAAACCTGGACTCCTTTCCTGAAGACTTTTGTAAACACAAGGTCCTTCCTCAGCTGCTCACGGCATTCGAGTTTGGCAATGCAGGAGCTGTGGTCCTCACTCCACTCTTCAAGGTAAACCCTGAATCATCAAAGTATGTTTTTACACCACAGTGAATATCAAACCCTTTACCACTGATAATTCATCCACCAATTAAATACAGCCTAGTTATTAGTTGCAGTAGACAAAATTGATTTAAATAAGTTCAACATCACTACAAATGTAAAATACTGCAGTTAAATCCTTAAATAAGGTAAAGGGTTTAATTAAGCAGATTTTAAGGGCTATCGTTTCACTTTAAATACTATAAGAGTATTTGAAAGTAATCTACAGACTTCTCTGTATAATGTAGTTCCACATAGGCCTGCATGTTCTAATGTTTTTGACATTTTGGATTCATTTGTTTATGAAATAGTTAGAAAAAATTATACATGGTTCACTCTTAAATAATGAATATCCCCCCAATTATTATTTGCACAAAGCGTTTTTTATTCAACTCTGTAGATTTATCATTATCATCATTAACGGTCTGTAGCCTGTGTTACCTTTGATTGATTTTTTGGCACATTTAAAAAATATTTAGACATTTTAGGTCAATATTATCATATATATTGAAGAGTGACAGCAAAGGTTGTCATTGTATCGCTCTAAACAGTTTGGTATCAATCATCACTGGAGTCTTGAAAATTATTTAAAGTTTGTACATCAATTTAACATAAAAAAGGCTGTTTTATGTACTAAAATATTGTAAGTGCAATATTACGCATTATGAAATTTCATAACTTATCACCAACTTCTAAAATGTCCTTTGCTTTTAGGAACTTCATAACTTCTTCCTTTCTCTATAAAGTAAATCATCATTCAAGTGTGGAAAAAAAGTAAAAAATGTGTGTTCTTTAATTCAATTTCACATTTTAAAGTCTATTTTATTATATTTTTCCCTTCTTTATACCAATTTCTGTTTTTCCCCTCTCATTTTTTCAGTGACTTATGTGATTTTTGTTACAGTTTTTTCCCATCCAAATCCTGAATCAACCGCAGTGGTCGAGGTTAACATCACTCACAGGCTTTTCAGTCAATACCTTAAAGTCAGCACGATTTACCAAAGTTTAACAGGCCAGTTAAAAATTATCTTAAAATGTATAAAGAGGTTTTGAAATAGGTCTCTAGAGTATTGACTTTGTGTTTTCTGTATAACTGTTTGTCTCTGATTCAATTTTTATCCTTTTGTTTGCCAGGTGGGGAAGTTCCTTTCAGCAGAAGAGTACCAACAGAAAATCATCCCCGTCATAGTGAAGATGTTTTCCTCCACAGACAGAGCCATGAGGATACGACTGCTGCAGCAGGTGCTGAAGGCTTTATCATCCAAATGCTGAAATTACATTTATTTCATTTCTATCTAATTTTCTCTATCTAAGAACACTGTTTTTAAAAAATTGGACAAGTTGGCCAAAAGCAGGGAAATAGAACAGAAAATTACATCATATTATTTTATTGTTTGGCTCATGTCTTAACACAAAGAAGTTTTCTTGACTGACCCTGTTTTTTCTCCCTGTTTCAGATGGAGCAGTTCATTCAGTATCTGAACGAAGCTGCGGTCAATTCCCAAATTTTCCCTCACGTTGTCCACGGCTTCACAGACACAAACCCTGCTATCAGAGAACAGACTGTCAAAGTATGAAAAACACGAACACAGTCCAGAAGGTTTAAATTCTCTATATCCAGATGCATTTGCTGCACCTTTTAATAGCTTATTTTTAATTCAAAAAATTTGTAGTGACTTCTTTACAGCTTTGTATGATATAAGTGGAAAGTGCTGGACTGCACCGTCATAACAGCAATTGTAGCTGCCACAGTCAGACACTGCACTCAACCTGACAGCTCTGCCACGAACATGTAAATCAAAAATTAGAAGGGGTCAAATTATTTGGTAACTTCAAGTTAAAGTTAGTGGTTACTTTTGGTACTACTTTAAAAGTAACCTAATATAATAACATTTTAAGAGAACAAGTAGATAGAAACTTAATACAGTTTTTAAGTAACTTGCTCAAACCTGTTAGTAAGCTGCCACTTCACCGCTCAAAATGTGCAGGGAAAAAGCAATACAGACAGAGCCGGCAGGGCCTCGCGCCATGCTGGTAGCTTTTCCCCCCTGATTAAGTCATGTTCCTTCCTATAGATAAAACACTAGTATACTATAAAGTAAGGTGAACAGAGTATCTGTCAGGATGTGGGTCTGCACTCCACAACAGTCTTTACAGGCACGAAGCTCAACTATCACGATATAGCTGTCAGAAATGTGTACTTCACTTGGCCCAAGGAGATGGTACTAGAAGAGCCATAATGTTGCTCAGAAACTGCTTGTTGTAGATATTACTGAACACAACATATAGCATTCTACAGAAATATAGTAAAGGCCTTTTTCCCCCTCTGACAGACCCCTAAAAACAGGCAGCAGTTCATGTACTAGTTCAACTTGTATTCTGGATTTTATGCCGTATCTGACTTGTGTACTAACTGTCTTATTTCTTCTGTAGCGTAATTTCTTCTGTCTTTCTCTCACCCTTTAGTCTATGTTGCTCCTGGCCCCAAAGTTAAATGAGACAAACCTGAACCAGGAGCTGATGCGTCACTTTGCCCGCCTGCAGGCCAGAGACGAGCAAGGCCCAATCCGGTGTAACACCACGGTCTGCCTCGGCAAGATCGCCTCCTACCTCAACGCTGGGGTAAACTATATCAAACAAACAAACAAATACTCAAAATGGACTTTGATGGAGGATCTTTTTAAAACATTGTACACCCTGATCTGTCTCTCCTCAGACTCGTCAGCGTGTCCTGATTTCTGCCTTCTCACGAGCCACTAAAGATCCCTTTCCAGCCTCGCGCTCTGCTGGAGTTCTGGGCTTTGCTGCCACACACAACTACTACGGCGTGTCAGAGATCGCAGCCCGAATCCTGCCCACACTCTGTGCCATCACTGTCGACCCTGATAAGGGTGTCAGGGACCAGGTACACATGCATGACTATTAAAGATTCTGAATACAAGGAAAAGAGTTTGTGTGTGCTTTTAGGCACAAACAGTTTATATTAACCTTGCAGTGCAGATGGATCTGCCTGATTCATTGTCTGTAATCAGGCGGATTCATCTTGCCAAACTCCAGCGGCCCAAAGCAACCCTAAGAGCAGGAAGAGGTGGGAGCTTCAAGTGAGACAACACAGGAAGTGACTGCTTGTACAGAGATTAGCGTAGATGCCAGCAGTTTCAGAAGCAGTTTTATCAGATCTGGACTGCATTTCTTCATTAAAGGTCTCATATTTTGCTCCCTTTCTGCAGTTTAACATGGATCCTTGATGTCTTCATAAAACGTCAGTAACATGCTTTAGTCCAAAAAGCCTATGAATAAAGCACAGCTGCATTCTTTCCACGCTCACATAACCGCTCTGTTCAGAACAGCTGGTTTTGAGGGCGCTCGCCTTAATATGCTAACGAGCCAGAGCAGAGCAGCAGCCAACACAGTACATACAGGGACTTAACGATAGACCTGCAGCGCATCTCAAGTGGAGTGGAGCGAGCTCACTGCCGCTCCAGCCACATGCTGCTTACAATCCTGAACACACATGAACTGCAAATTCGTGCCATTTACCAGATAACAGCGAAGCTCATTTTCCCCAAACATCACAGGCCAACGCACAACATACTAACCTCGGCCTAGTCACCGCAGTGGGACACAGCCGCAACTTAGCCTACCTTCTGGGCTAACGTTAGCAGAAACGGAGGGGAAATGGGGTGGGTAAAAGACTGATTATATTCAGCCAATTGTTAAACTTCTTTTGACTAATGTAAGAATGCTCATACATTGAAGTTTATCCTTCAGACTTTCAACAAGTAACGTGAACATTGACAAACATGTTGTGCAGTTACCTCTGGTTCTTTTCCCCCTGCTGTTAGCATAAGCTCGTAGCCTTGAGCAAAATAAGTACTACACATCGTTAAAATACTCGCATTTCCATTATCAGGTTTGGTGACAGATTGTTGGTACTGAGCCTGGATTCAGGAAAAGTCTAGTTGCCAGTCCTGTGTTGAACTGACTGAAGTTCAAGAAGCAGTCGGACGTGAAGTGCCTGGTACACACATACAGGTTTTAGCCGACTGCAGCGGGCTCATTTCCTTCAAAAATAAAACTAATCCACTGGGCCCTTTGGTCCTCCAAGGCTGGTAGCCTATATGTGAAGATATATGCAGCTGTTTACAGCCAACAACCGAGCAGTGATAGGTTTTGGGTCTAGACATGGTGTACGCCGATCTCTTGCTAAGAATGTAAACAATATGGCGGCACTTCGCACAGAAATTTCTCAAGCCAGGGAGGCAGGCTTATGCAAATAAAATGCTTGTTACATAATATCCACAGAGTGAGTTTACATTTGTACATTTGCAGCCTGTTACATACAGGTTTTGTTGTCTACTCTCACATGTTGTGGCTGGGAGGAAGGCCAAATACCCAAAAATGTGTTCAAAAGCCTTCAAAAAGAGATTTTTGCATAATATGTCCCCTTTAGATAAAAAAAACAATTGACACTACAAACTTCTTTATAGAAAGAATATTTTCACTACACTTGCGACATGTTTTCTTGAGAGTACAACGTGGCACATTCTGTCCTTCAGACAGCGCTGAATGTGATTGACGGAACGATCGTCCAGTCACCTGCTAAATATGCTTTTGAAAGCTTCTGCCCACTCCAGATCACTTTCTATGAGCTCTTTCTCAAATGGACTGAAATGGAGTGAAATATATTGAACGTCCATCTGGTGTCTCAGGTTAAGATTATTTATGAGGACACTTATTTGCAGTTCTTGGCCCCCAAAACAATCTGTGTTTATTTTAGTTTGTGACCTTTTTAAGCTACTGAACAGATGTTAGTACAGGATTTAAAATAATTTTACTTAACCTGTCCTGATTTCTGTTAATGATTTTTGATTTTTTTTTCTCTCATCATCTGATAGGCATTTAAAGCCATCAAGAGTTTTCTTACCAAGCTGGAGGCTGTTTCGGAAGATCCCTCTAAGCTGGCTGATATTGGTGTGTAATTTATTCTGCTGAGCTGTCCTCTCTCTCTCTTCAAGTCTAATTCCCCATAAAATCAAAGCCTGAGTTTTGCATCACACTCAATTTACATGGGGAATTAAGGTATACCAAAATATTTATGATTACATTTCTCCCACTCAAACTCTAACACCCACTCTTCTGTCCTCTTTGTCCAACAGAAAAGGATGTAGCATCATGTGCTCAGCCTGCAGGTGCCTCTTCCTCCTGGGCCGGCTGGGCTGTTACTGGCATGTCCTCTTTAACTTCAAAGCTGATCCGCAATGCACCGGGGACTGAGGGGGGTGCAGTGGCTGAGGGCAGTGGGGCCGCAAACCCCTCAAGCCCTACCAGCGACACTGAAGCAGCACCTACAGCTGGTAGGGCTCTAACCCTCTCAAAAGATTATTTTACTCTTAGTGGATAATTTGGCCTGACACAAGCTGTGTTCGAAATCGTCCACTCATTCACTCACTCACTATTCCCTATGTAGTGTAAATAAAATAGTGAACTACACAGGGCATGACCGAACGAGATTTCGGACACTACACTGACATTTTCTAAACGTCATAGCATCAGTAGATGAGCCGGATATTCTTGTGACGGACGTGTTAAAAATACTTTAACGTTTCTTAAATTTATAAACCAAAGCAGCGCCAGTTTGTGCCTGAGCAGCCTTTTTCCTACTCTGCTTCTTCTTCTTCTTCTCTGGGAAAACCACGACTGCATTGCATTGTGGTATACGGGAGTACAATGTAGGGTACATCGTATGTACACTCACTTTCGCTGTGCATTGTGGGTATTTTATAGTGCACTATATAGTGAATGAAATTTACTGCTGAGAATTCGAACAACACTACAAAATGGCGAACACACTATATAGTACACTATATCCATGATAGGGAACGATTTCGAACACAGCTACAGTCTCTTTTCTAATCAAGTTGGGAACCTGATTCCCCATAATGCACCTCTATAACTGACAGTTTGATTTGAAGTGATCAAGGCAGCATTATCTTGGAATTTGGTTTGATTTGCTTCGGTGCTCTGAGTGCAGGGTTCCTGTGGATCCTACAGAAGTCTTAATTAATCCTGAATGGACGAGTTTAGAAAAACACGTTTTTTACTTGACATAGGTCCTGCCTTTTGGATGCTTTTAATAATAATTCACCAAGTTAACTGATGTTTTAGTATTGGAATTAGATATCACTGCATCCTTGTTAAAAGGTCTTAAATGTAACAAATGTTGAAAGATTATCCAGCTTACACAGCACAGAAATGACTTTAAATTTTGGTATTCTTGCTCCGTAATTTGACTCCACATTAAAGGTGGTGTCTTTGATCAAGTAAATGAATCATGGGGACCATGGGCTGTTAAATCAAACAGAAAAACCAGAGGAGACAATCAGATGTTTGTCTGCAAAGAAAAGTTTTGACTTATAACGCTCTTCTTGCACAAAGATTCATTAGAATTTACTGATGGGGCTTTTCCACCACATGGTATCTGCTTGACTTGGCTCAACTACTTTAGGTTTTGGTTTTCCATTAGGGATCGTACCAATTACCTGGCACAGTTTTTCATATCACCTTCAGCGAGGTTCCAAGCCAGCTGAGCCGAGACTAAAGGTGGCATGAAGACACTG
This sequence comes from Cetoscarus ocellatus, assembly GCA_037902135.1. NCBI lineage: Eukaryota > Metazoa > Chordata > Actinopteri > Labriformes > Labridae > Cetoscarus > Cetoscarus ocellatus. The sequence goes on along the minus strand of JBAMNC010001011.1, from coordinate 308,761 downwards.
CTGACCTCTGAATGGTCATCGTATTGCCATGAGTCAGGGATGTTGGTGCAGAAGTGAAACATCCGCGCTGTCAGCTCTGCAATGCTCTATGACTTCCCAAACTCGCCTCTGCTTTAACACATGTTGTTTTGCTGCTTACAACCATCTTTGGAACAAATCCAGCTCCTAAAACAAAAAGCCACACAGGGGCCAGCAGCTCTATCATTTTTTCCCACCTCTGTCGTTGTGAGGATGCCACCGTAGTTTTGCATAGCCATGTTATGATGGCCCTCCCTACTTTAAAGAGGGACCGATAAAGTCTCGACTGTTATTAAGAACAGAGTGGGTAGTATCCAAACAGCGCAGAGTTGAGCAGATACCACAAACGGAAAAGCACCATAAAGGTGCCAGAGCTTGTGGCCCCTTCAGCGGCGCTGCACATTGCCAAATTGAAATGATCAAAATATCACATTAAGGTGGAAAAGTTACAAATGATTGTTTTTATTGATACATAAAACATATAGATACAACTAAGAAATTTCAGTCTGTTAGTTTGCAAGATCCTAAAAAAATCTCTTGGAGCATTTTGTCATTTTTGTTGGTTTTATTTTTCGACTCAGATTCTGAAGGAAAAGCTCCACAAGCATCTACAACACACAGTGCTGCTGCTAGCCATGCCAACCAATCACAGACCCTTGAAGGAGGGGGCAATGATGAAGAGCCAACAGAAGAGCGCTGGGATGACGAGGAGGATTGGGGAAGTTTAGAGGTAACATAGAGACTGTTCTCCTTAAAATGAAACCTTAAAGGTTATCATTGAGATTGTATATACTTAATGTTCTTACATAACCGTAATCCTAAATCTCATAAATGAATTCCTCTCACAGGACCCTGAGAAAACAATCAACGAGGCAGACGACTGGAACTCTGACTGGTCAGGAGTGGCATCATCCAAGAAGAAAGCCAGTGACAAAGGGGTATGAGCGCTTTTATTTTGGTCTGTTATTTCATAATAACTCCAGTTGAATGCTGCTTTCCTAATGCTACCAACAGTGCTGTTAAAAGCGACGAAAATCAATAATTACACCAATAAAACTTTTATTAAAGTTTCCAGAACACTGCATATAATTCGAAGCAAAAGAGGGAATATTTGTCACTTTGTGAAGCTTATTTTACATGCAGTGTCGAGCAGTTGTAACAACGTGTTATATCTTTATCAATTAGTTAGAGCTACATCATGTTTTTCCTCAACATTGTTGTTCTCCAATAGATAAATGGAGAACAAAGTTATGGTTCTTATAGCGTTTGTGCTTCAATTCTAGTCGTATCTCATGACACTCACTATCCTCAGCATTGGATTTAACACATTGTGTTATTTCAATAAGTCTTCATTTGAATCTTTTATTTCCTCTTTTTCTAGGCTGGGCGGTCAGCCTCCATGGCAGGTAAAAAGCAGAGCTCTGATTGGAGCAGCTCTGGCTGGGATGCTGATGACAGCTGGTCTAATGAGAAGGAAGGTCAGGGTCAGAGCTCGGCAGGCGAGGACGGATGGGGAAATGACTGGGGGGAGGAAGACACGGACACGACCCTGACAAATACGGCAGCCCCCCTGCCTGAAGGGGTGCGCTTAGCTAGCGATTATAACTGGGACAGTGGAGCAAAGGGGTCTGGACAGAATGACCTGTTTGCCAGCGTGTCCCAGAGAAGCACGGCCAGCACAGCTGCTACCACGGTGAGCGAATAACGGACAGGTAGTAGGATAGAGCAGGTGTTAAAGATCAGGTAATTTTTGACTAGTATTACATTTTGGATAATAAGATGAAGTGATGGGTGTGATTCTTTTGCCTTTCATCAGGCTGGAGATGGTTGGAGTGCAGATACAGCAGGAGACTGGGGGAATGAGGAGACCTGGGAATCAGTGGATGGGAACCAGGGTAAGTCTCTGATCAAGATTTAGCTGAAACATGTACCTATGTAGACTTGAAATGAGCTGCAAACAGATACAGCACACCTAAAACCAACCTTTATATGCATGTACGTCAGAGTGAACCGTAGCAATTTCAATTTAGTCATGTTACTGTGACTGAGTAGGATTTCACTGTATTTGTACTTTTTGAGTAGGTTTCATGTTCTAAGGAAGAAGTATTGAACTTTGCCACATTTTACGTAGCACCCTTTACTGGGAAAAACTTAACTGTAGTAAATACTATGATAGTATATGTATAAGGGGTGAGAATTTTCAAATAGGTACCCAATCTGCTTCTGCCTGCACTGCGCTAAGAGGCTGGATAATGTGACTTGACAAAGAAACGCAAAATGTGTACAAGATAATCAGCCAATGTATTTGCAGTGTTTGTATTAGGGCTGTAATCAACCAAAGAATTTGTTGGTCGACTGACACACTGAAATTGTCGACCAAAAATCGACTAATTGGGGCGGCGCAGGGGCGGCGCAGCTCGGCGGAGCACGTCTCGGAGGAGCGCGTCTTGGCGGGTGGTAGAGAAGGATGCTCAAAATAAAAATAAATACTCAGCAAATCACCAGACCTTGAATAGGCTAACATAGACGCTCTTCAATCCTCCTGTCTCAAGCCAGGTCTCCACATGGTGGGCGAATCCAAAGTGGTGAAAACAAGGGGGTGTTCTGAGACAGGCAAGTTACCTGTGAAACCGGGGTGGTCTGAAAACACCCCCATTAGCACTAGGAACGTTCCTCCTGATGACTGTAAATCGCCGCGGGAAAAAAAATAAGATTGGTCAACCAATCAGAGTTCTGGTCGCCCCAGCACTTATCGACCAATGGGTCGACCAGTCGACTAACACATTACAGCCCTAGTTTGTATCAGCTTATTACAACAATATAAAGTCCTCAGTTCCAACGAAGCTGGGGCATTGTGTAAAATGTTAATAAAAGCCGAATACAGTGATTTATAAATCCTGGGGCAGTTGAGCATTTCTAAACTGTGAAAGACTAGGGTGCTCAAAAACCACCTTTTTGGAACATTCCTCAGGTGAACAGGATATTTGGAAACAGTGTCATGATTGTGTGTAAACGCTCAGTCGTTCACATCCAAAGCTGGAGCAATGTTCACCACTTTGTGAACAACTGCATGAGCAAATAGTCAAACAGTTTAAGAATGTTCATCATCCAACAATTGCAAGGAATTAAAATATTATATCATCCACAGTCCATAACATTATGAAAAGATTCAGAGGATCTGGAGAAATCTCTGCACATTAGTTGCAAAGCCGTAAACCAACATTGAATGCCCAAGACCTTCATTTCCTGAGGCGGCACTGCCCAAGGGATCGACACTTGTTGAGTGCTGTTAAATGAGAGATGATTTTACACAGTGGTAAACATGCCTCTGTCCCAGCTTTTTTGGCATATGCTGCAGGCATCAAATTCAAAATGAGTGAATATTTGTTAAAAAAATATTATAAGATTATCACTTTAAATATTAAAGATCTTGTCTTTTCTGTTTATTCAAACACTGTTTATAGAAACACTGCAAACAACCAAAAATAAAACAAAAAAACGTTTAAGCTGAAATTGAGAAATATTTTAAATTTTGAGCTAGAAAGACACAACTTACACAAAGGAAACAACAAACCCCAGTTCAGTTTGCAGGGAGAAACGAGAGAGAGGCTGTCCAAAAGAAAACAACAGTTTGCTGTGCTGAGCTGCTGGTGTATGAAGAGATAATATTTAGAAACACATGTATAAAAATAGATTAATCAACATTTAGAAACAACTCTAAATCTTTTTAGTGATACAATTCGATGTGGATGCAAAATTGTTTTTTGGGCACCTTAACATATATGCATTTTTTATCTATTGTTATCTGAAGCTGTGTCAATATTTTGTTACTATCAGTCTCCATTACACATATGCACACTTTTTAAAGGTAAATCCTGTTTATGACTGCCTACCTCATGTAAACCACTCCTGTTAAATATGACTGTATTTAATATTATGAATTTTTAGGCATCATTTCTACTCCTGCTATAGCATCTCTGTTTATGCAGGCTTGTTTACATTAGCTCCAACTTCTTACTTTTATGTCAGCTCATCATGATTTTTATTTTAAAAATGTAATCCCTATTTTTCTATTTTAACATACCTGGCAAATAAATCTGATTCTGATATTGTTTTGTAAGATTCATGCAGTGTTAATTTTGACAGCACTTTTTAATTAAGTTTTAGTTATAGTCTTTTGCCTAAAATATCTTCTAGTTTTAGTCATAATTTAGTCATCTAAATTGTTTTAATTTCAGTCTAGTTTTAGTTGATGAACTTTCACAACATTTTAGATGACGAAAACCACTGTAAATGTAGTTGACTAAAATATGAAGTGTAAAGTGTAAGGCATTTTTTTTGTTTCCTTGAATTTCTGAAGTCATGTTTTACACTTGGATCCCACCACCACAAAGCTAAGGCAGTTGTGATTGGATGCCCCTCTTAACTCATCCAACCTTTCAACACAACCAAAGTAGCTGTGACTGGATATATCCCTACTTTCTACATGATGAAATTAGGTCTGATTGGATTTAGTCTCTGTCAAATGTTTTAGTCTAGTTTTTATTTGACGAAAATGTCAGTTAATTTAGTTTTAGTTTTTGCCAATGTACATTTGTTTTTTTTAGTTATATTGTAGTTTTCGTTAGGGGAAAAAAGGTTGTTGATGAAAACTATGATAAAAATAATTTGTCGACAAAACAAACACTAGATTCATGCCAGTAAAGCTTGTAAATTAAACTACTCAAAAGAACTACTTTTTTGAGTAGATATATATGGACCTAAAAATTTCAAACTCACTTAAGTCAATTTGAAATAATTGTACTTTAACAGGAGTTAAATGCCTTTATTCTCCTTCCATCCATTTATGTTTGTAAAACTGTGCTAAAGCATCACATAGACTGGACACTTAGACTCAGTGATCATGTTAAAATATCTGTGAATCTCTGTTTACTGTTTTGATTGTAAACCAGGCCTCAGTAAGGCTGAGCTGTCCAAGAAGAAACGAGAGGAGAGGAGGAAAGAGTTGGAGGCAAAGCGGGCAGAGCGCAAAGCAGCAAAGGGTCCGCTCAAGTTGGGGGCACGTAAGCTGGACTGATTAGAGAGGAAAATAAAGACTAAAGTGTGGAAATGGAAAGAGGGAGACTTGGATCACAGTGACCTTGGACCCCAGAGGATTTAACAGAGGTTTGACATTCCACAGAGAGCAACAAACAGGTGTTATCAGATGAAGGAATACTGTGAACACAGTTGGTTGTTGCCTGATGACTGAAAAAGCAACAGTTCTGTGCTTTATAAATGCATTCATGTGGATTTCAGAGTGGAACAAATGCCTGGCCATCACAGAACAGCACTCCTCGCACCAGAAGTGCAGCTTGTTTGCAGGAAATCCCCCTGTTTTTATATGACATTACACATACATCTGCAGTTGTAAAGTTAATGTAAATATATGGAGCATCTTGTCTGGAAAGGACATGAAGAAATTACACTTTTTTCTAAAGAAAATGAGAATTATATATGACAAGTTAACAATCAAACATAGATTATTTTACTGAATGTTGAACACAGAGTGGACATCAAAGTTCAGCTGTCTTTACAGGCTTAGAAAATCAACCCATGCATGCAGGTGTGTATTTATGTTCTTACCAAAAGGTTTAATGAAAACCTTCAACTGTTGAGAAGATTTTGCACATGTCACACTATATTTTACTGAGCTGATGTGACACACATGACTGGTATTACATCTGTGTTCATGCTCTGCAGACATGATTGTAAAGGGTAATCAAACTGAGGCTGGTTAAATGGTTTGAAAGGGAAAATCTGTGTTTAATGTCTGATCCTTGATGTCCTCTGCTGGGAAGTGTCACGGTGAAGGGGTCATGAAATCAAAAAAGTCTAACTCTGAAAGCCTTGGAAAAATTGAATATGCATTTTTACCTTGAGTTCCTGAAGAAAATAGTTTCACCCATCAGCCATTTTTGAACATTATTTGGCATTGCCTCATCAGTTGCTTTACTTTTGTGCCTTTGAGTGATTGCAGACCCAAATACTCAGTTTTAAATGATGATTTTAAACTTTGACCACAACTGTCTCCCAGTGCCACATGCTGTTTGTCCATGTAAGTGTGACCTCCTGTCTGTGTTGAATGTTTGACTTCTGGGTATGGTGGGAATTGCAGTACTTTATGCTCCATAGACGAGCGGGCTGGCAAAATAAACAGCCGTCATCCCCTGAGTAAATGCTAAGTCATGGAGAGATCAGTGTAAATAAGACACTGAACAGTGCCAGTGGTGCAAGGGACACAAAGTTTAACAAAAGATCAAGATTATACAGCTTGTGACCTATTCTGAAAATAAATATTATAAAAAATGAACTGATGTTTCTTTTTCAGATCAACCATTAAGATTTTTCCTCTGTATGATCCAGAGGAGCCAACCATACAGACATGTCCAGTTATTGCTGACTGAGAAAAAGTGATGAAAAGCCTGCAGAGCTGAAGAGCGTTTCTGGGGAGAATATTATAATATGGATGAGTATACAGAACAGGATAGACAACATGCTCAGTCCACCATGACAGACAAAATCAACTTTACCTGAATTTTATTTCACTTGTTTGGAGTGAAATATTTTTCACATTTCTTTTCAGCATGAGCAGAAATAGAGTTTCATTTTAACTCATGACTCCTTGATGCATGTGACAAAGAGAGGTATCCAGATTTTGCTTCCAGTTAAAAAACAGAAGAGAAATTTCCTATATGAGTAATCTTGGTTTACTTTAATTGCTGGGTTTTCAACACTCCACATGAATGAAATATTACATTTGGTACTTCATGAACTTCAGAGCCAAATTAACCAAAATCAACCTAAATTAAAGCTAAAGGGGCAGAAGACTGTCCAGGTCTTAGGAGTTCTTTGTAAAACAGGCAGTCATACATTGAAAATATGATGCATGTCCTGATGGGGACTCAGCCGAGTCCAACCATGTAGACATATTCTTGTTAAATGAAGGGTTTTTAAGTACAAAGAATTGTCTCAGATTTTTTAGTAAAATACAACCCTTTTGTCCTTTTTACAAAGAACGTTTGCCTGTTAAAAATCTAGACAGTCTTTTGCCTTTTTTAGTTTTCCCTCTGTCCTATATCATAAAAGATCACCTTATGCTTATTTCAGCATTTAAAAGAGTGGTGCAGGGGTCACGTATTTTTGTAGGCCAACGCGGAAGTTAGCATTGCACTGGATTCCTCGACCACAAGCCCACTGAAAGCCTATGGGATTTTTCAGTGTTTTTGATCATTGCTGATCATAAGCTCTGTGGAGACCAGATAAATATGGGATTTAGATGTTCTATTCTTTGTGAAAATCTTAACAAAGGAACCTACTTTACAAAATGTTTTAAGCTTAGACAGAATCCAAGAGTGAAAAACTATTAGTAAGCTACTATGCACTGCAAAATGGTGGTTCAACTTAGAGGCAACTACAATATTTCAGTGTATAATGTCTTGGATGTATCTTCTTTGAGAATTTTCTTTTAATTGAGTGGCCTGATCAAGCTGGTCTTCATAGCTTAGGCAAAAGTGAATGAAAAATTGATGATTAAAAAACAATTAGAAATGCTTGCCGTCATGTACCTAGACATTTTTGAAACATTAAACATTGAAAACCTTATTGCATTTATCTGGAACCTGTATTTTAAATCCCATTTAAGTTCTGAGCTTGAGAACCAGGAAGTGCTAAATGCTCACTTACTTTTGTGTTTTTGGACTAATTCCTGCACCACTCTGTCTTAAACCGAGGGCAAGTATGACCACCTGGCAGTTTTGTGCCATTACAAGATGAGGGCATTGGTGTCGCAGTCTGGTAGTCGGAAAGTTGCAGGTTCGAGCCCAGTTCTGGCTGTCATGTGGCGATGTGTCCTTGGGCAAGACACTTAAACTCAAGTTGCTCCCAGTAGCGTGTAAACGGGTGTGAAAGGATCAATTGTGTTAATTGATACTGATGGACAAGTGACAGTTACTCCAACTCTCAGTGGGTGAATGTGAGCGTGAATGGGTAGATGTGACCTGTGGTGTAAAGCAGCTATATAAGCTCAAGTCCATAAACTGTTAAAAGGAAACAATTCAGTGCATTTTTTCAAACATGAAATGTGAGATTGACCGTGACCTTGTCACCCCAAAATGTATTCATTTCATCTTGAGTCATAGTGGACATAAGTTCTGTTTTCTCCACAAACAAACATTACTTTGGTGGAGGCAGGCATGTATATTCAGCCACCCAAGTACAGTTACTTTTTTTTGTATATAATCACCATAGATCAGAAAACTTCATATTGGTGTACTCCTCCAATAAATGCACTGATCAAGATGTGACCATTCATGTTAATGAAGCTTTATGTGCAGCTGTTGTAAGAATTTTCTGTAGCTTCTTATCGAAAGTAATACATCAAAGTCCTGCACACTAGAAAGAGTTTCGACACACAACCCTGTCAAAAAATATTCCTTTTCCAACAACTCCTCTTTGTGATTATATAATGCTTAAAAATACATGATATATTCACAGAGCATCTTTAGAAGAAAAGAGGATGTTTAAGTCTATACTGTAACTGTTACCAGTGTTAAAGGGAAATGTCAAAAGTGTAATCTTGCACAACAAAGTCGAAGAGGAAAACAAATGACTCACATGCTGCATAGCTTTATATTTGGGCCTTCAAGTTTGTGAGATGTTTCTGTGTATCAGGCAAAATGTTTTGAAAACAAAACTTTAAGTTGTGGTGTAGCTTTAGCCCTTCTCACTCATACAACCCTGTAATTTCCCGGAGAAATTCAGGATAACTTCCTTATAGCCCACATAGCAGGAAGATTTACTGCAGTTTACATAACCCCATTCATATTGCAGAAAACACCCTGAAATGTTCCTGAATTTACCCTAGTGAGCTGCATGTGTGAATGCAAACAGCAGCCTCCCCTTGTGTTTTCCCCTCTTCTAGCCCCTCATTGACTGACATGCAGATTCTTAGGAAACTTTCTGCAGGAAGAGCCAGGTGAGAACAAGAAGGAGGGAATTTTCTGGATAGATTACCCCGATATTTTCTGGGAAATATCTGTGTTGTATGTGTGAAAAGTGCTCATGTCAGTAAATGCAGGAGTGAGGGAGGAAAAATACAACAGGGCCAGCAAAGTGATTCTGGGGCAAACCCTGCTGCTTGTGTTCACTCTCCCAGCACATCTTGGTAAATTTAGAGAACTTTTTTATGCACGTTAACAGGGTTTTAGTTGAGTGAGCAGGCACCGTGTTCAGAGGTTTCAGTCTTTGCCGTAGATAATCCTGATGGTACTTTATCCATGGCATGCCCTAATATTTCCCCACATCTTATACTCTCCTGCCCTGTCGAAATAACTGACCCCCAATATAAACCCCAAACCCCCTGGACATGTCTCTAAACATGTACATTTTGCAGTAAGTTTTATTTATGCCTTATGGTTCTATTTACCCCAAATGTGGCATGGGAAGTGGGAATTATGTCACATCCTAATGAAGCGCATTCCAGTTACAAGCTGGTAAAGTCATGGTACCTGAAGATAGTCTGACTTCCCAGTAACAAATTCCAAAGGGGGCTGTCCCAGTGACATACTGCATTTGCAGCTTGGACAGTCCAACTTCTGAGAAAACAAATGGAACGCACCATTTTTGTGTTGCCTTATTTGCTATCAACATAAATAGGGTGACGGTTGTCGGCTTTCAGAAATCTTCAGGTAAAAAATTCCTCATCACAGTGTCCTAATTAGGGATGGGAATGAAAAACAAATTCCAATTGAGAATCAAACAACTTCCTCAATGAATCGATATAATTAGGGTTTTTGCTTATCAGTTCTCTTTGCTTAGTTCTGTATGCCTTGCAAATCAAGGACAACATGCTTTCATCAAAGGGAGTCAGCAGAAATGATAATATAGAAGTCAAACTTCATGGCAGCAGAAGTGTTCAAAATTGTGGCTGAATTTTTGACATAATCTGTGCATAATCTGCAAGAATCGATAAGGGAATCATTCAATAATCAGATCAATAAGCGGAATATATAAAGGTATTTTTTCAATTCCCATCCCTAGTCCTGTTACATAAGACTTCTGGAAGTGAAAGCACATATGGTGCAGTAATTGTTAGGAAGTGAAAGTATGTTGTTGTTGTTTTAGTTGCATAAATACCAAACAAGACGAAATCAGCATACTTAAGTCGTCAGGAAGGTGGTGCATACCCCTGAGCAACAACAGGTTTCTCTTGTTTTCAGACGAGTCAATGCATTCCTAATTTTTGACAGTCATGTAGAAAGGAAGTGAGACTGTGTGGGGAAATCATGCTGCAAAAACCAAGGCCACATTTCAGACTCATAATTAATTATTCTTTATTTGATACCATTAAAACAAAATCAGAGACAAATATGTCAGTCACGTGGTGATCTTATAAGTGATCATACTGAACAAGAAAACTGCACAAGTTTTAAAACAAGTTTAAAGAAGTCTTTCCTACGACTTACAGGTAATTAATAAGAAACAAATTATAGGTTTTGCCTCTGACATTTTATAGCTTATCTGCACATAAATGATTTAGTTTTAGATTAACAACAGTTATACTAGTAACAGCTAGTAACATTTCTGCATTAACAAACAACCTCACTTTTTTTATTTATCAATGTAAAAAGACTGACCTTTGTGACTTGTGTTCAACAGACCAAAATATCATCTCAACCTAAAAACATATTTATTTATATTAAAATGTTGAAAAATTTAAACATGCTTCATCTTGGCACCTGAATTATTGAAAATACATGTTTTAGTGCTTTGTTTAGAAATTCTTAAAAAGGCTGAAAAATATTAAACATCAATTCAAAACATCAGTCTGCAGTGTTAAAACATATGGCTGTTCAAGGCGAGTTAATGATCAACCAAAGTTCTCACAACATTACAATGCCATTGTTTGCTCTAATGTTAAATACCAGTGAGGCTCTGCTGGTGATCCGTAGATAAAGCCCCTCACTGGACATTTGGGGCTCCAATCACTGATTGTTCTTGTTTTCTTTTTTACTGCCTCCAAACCAAGCTCCAGCCAAAGCTATGACACCGAATCCTATTGCTGCAGCAACACCTGCAACCATGACCGCTTCTCCTGCCTTACGAACCTGTAGAGGGAAAACGAGTTATGTTAAAACAGGTTATCACTTTATTTAACACCCACTGAGAGATCACACGAGTACATTTCTTTTTTTATACAGTTATGGAGATGAAAAATGTGGGTAATTCCATGAATTCATTTTCAAGGATTTATCATTTATTATCTGACATGTTTGCTGGGACATAAATGTTGGTTAGAAAAGCAACTTTCTGTTCCATTGTAAAGGAAATACATGTCATACTTTTTTGTTCCTACATTTTACATTTCTAAAGTCAAAGCAGAATCATATCTGAGAAATGATTTGTGTGATTTGACACCAGCAAAAACGATGGTTAGAACTCAGAACTCAGTCAGTCCTGATCAGGTCTGTTTTTCTTGCACGTTCAAAGACAGTAGTAGGAAGAAAGCTAAGAGAAGATTTTAGTAAAAGGTGTACTAACAATGGCGTTGTCACTAGAAAGCAGATGAGTAACTAACTGCAAGGTAACAAGGGACAAATAAGTCATTTTCTGCATGTTTGCCGGAAATGCAGGAGTAACAGGAGACAAACAAGTGACTGATAGCTAGTCAAACAAGGCAGGAATGTTAACTAACTGCCTTTTAGCCAGGACACTGAGGTTTAACTAACTGGTAGTTAACCAAGAAACAAATGAGTACCGAACTACAGTTTAATCAGGAAATGACTGAGTAACTCATAGATAACCAAGAGACATATGAGTAACAAACTATCTAAAAAGGGTATGGATAATTAACTTACTACTACAAACACTTCACCAACTGCATTCAAAAGGGCAATTAATGTGAAACTAGTTCACCAGGGAATAAATACTAAATCAACTGTGTCAAACAGGGAACAACTTGGTGGCTAACTACTTGATAACCAGGGAAATCATAGGTAACCAACTATTAATTAACCAGGGATGAATGCATCAAGAAAGGGGAAGGATAACTAGTTAAATGGAAACAAATAAGTGACTAACTGAATGGTTGCAGGGGCTTAATGAGGGATTAGCTGCTAGTAAATTGTGCTGTGAGTTATGCATGAGTTATTACTGCAAATGAACCCACACTTAAATTTGCAGTTATTTTGTTGACCTTCACTAAAATAACTAATCATCAATCATTCAGTACACAGTAAGTAAACAGTTTGGTGATCAAGTAAAGTAATTGGTTACTTTATCAAACTTGATGTGGAGCAACTTATTCTCTGTTTAATAAATAATAATTTACCAGCAGTTAAGTCATTTTTTAGGAATTATAATGAATAAAAATTGAAAGAGGAGGTTCTGACTATCTACATGTTTTAAAGGTAAGCTTGAACTTATTTTTTCTGTTCTTTTTTTATTCATCTCAAACTTTAAAAAACAAAACAAAAAACCCCAACAAAGTCAAAACAAATAATACATATGTACACCAAACATGTCCATCAAATTTACACATTACTACATACATATAAAGATCAACACAACAACCTGTATGAGAAGGGACAGGATGACTGTTATTTTCTCCTAATTGATCAGCAATGAGGAGCTCATTTGTAACCAAGTAACTGACGTAACTAACAGTTACTTATTGATTTGTTCCCCATTAACTTAAAGTTCAGCATTTGTTGTCAAGTAATCATGTCAACTGTAGTGTACATTATTGTTAAGCGTAAAGTTGTGTTTAGTATGTACCTAAGGCACACTCACAAAAGAAGTAAAATGTCCTCGTTAGACCTCCAAAAAATAAGGAACTGTGGTCTGAACCCTGTTGTTAGAGTAGATATAAAGATAGATGGTTGGATTATAAAAACATCTACAGAACTCAAAGGGGTTAGGTGCAGAAATAGAGCAGTACAGCTGTCGCCGTGTTAACAAAACTAGCCCTCTGGCAAACAGTGTGACATGAAAACACGTTATGAGCTGACGCGTGTCTGTTGTCTCATCAAAGGACCTCTGTGTGAGTCATACCCTCTTACTTTTTGTTTTGTTTCTAATCAATTGCATTTCTGATCTCTTGAGCATAAGTTTTTTTCCCCATCACAAACTTAAATAAGAAATTCTCCACACAGAAAGTCCTCTTTCGCTTCAGTAACTCCATTGCAGCCCCCTCCCCAAACACAGCAAAACAAGCAACAACAAGAACCTTTAGAGGTTGGAATCAAACACTGGGTGCATTTACCTGTCGGGACTCGGCCTTTCCATATCGCAGTTCGTTAGCAAAGTGCTCACAGTTCCCCCTGAAGACACAGTATGGCAGCTCACTACCCACCAGGGCAAGAGCCTCCCTCACAATGACATGGACTGGCCGAGGCTGGTACTTTCCATCAAGGCTGTTGTTAATTTTCCACTGGTTGGTCCCCACGACGTCCCACAGCTCCTCTTTCTTCACCATAGCCTTCTCTGTTAGGACAGACATCATGCTGCTGGCGCCTGCACCCGGGACCTCAGCTAAAAACACACAAAACAATTAAAGCCTCACATGTCACAGGTATACATTTTTAGGGCTCAAACACTGGAATACTTCTCAAGGACAGGTCTTTTCCAAAATCCCTTTACACATTTTAAAAGTAATTCTTATCAGTTATAAAAAGTTATACAGTCAGCACAAATCATACATGTTAGTGAGCAATAACTTATTTAATCAATGTTTTTAGGGCCTTAAGTTTTTCCAAGTAGATTTATAAACTTTTAATAGTTAAATAAAATGAATTAATCATTAACTCTGCTGTCTGTATGAAATGCTGACTTTTGTTGATTAAAGGATGTGTGCAGAAAAGAGAGGGAGAAAGAGGGAGACAGCTGAGTAATGTTTGTGTGTGTGTGTGTGTGTCGTGTGACTCACAGGGTGGTGCCAAGTGAACCACAAACCCGTCACCAACATACACCGCCCAGTGCTGATAGGTGCCACGGAAGACCTCAATCAGGTCTCCAACGTCTGGTTTCTCATCATACTTAGATTAAAAAAGACAAACAAATTATTTGCAACTAAAACAGTTTGACAATGTTTTGCATTATGTGTTTCACTTACAATGACTACAAAAACTGACACAGCACAGTGGGATGCACAATATTATTTGCATAATATCTATATTAGGAGATAATATGTAAAATTCTTTAATCACAGGGGTGAGCAGAAATGAAAAATAAGTGGAAATGTACATATTTCAGCCTTTAGATTTTCCACAACTTAAGTACTTGTATTTTTTCCCCACTATCACTCCTTGGACTTAAAATGTGTTCGAAGGACTGAAGGTTAAAGTGTTAACTACTCCATGTTTAATGTTGTTGTACTTGAGAGCAAAGATTTCATTTTATTATATCAAACACTTTGTCAAGAACATCTCAATAGACCACCCTGGAAATCTGTTGTTTAATTAAGATAACTAATTTCAAATGAAACATGTATTTTAAAGAAAATGGGTACATTTTTATGTAGTGCTCAGTTCGCAGGATGTTGCAGTACCAAAGCTCTAAAAAGACACATATCAGAGGTGGAAATTAAATAATTACATTTACTCAAGAGGCTGTAACTAAGTAGCTGTTAGTGCACTTCTGTTTTTTTTCACTGCAGTACTTTTACTTGAGTAGTTTCTGTAGAAAGTATTATACTAGTTACATTTGTAATATCATCTGAAAACTGAGTGAAATAAACAGAGGAAAGCTAAAACAAAGTTTTCCATCCAGTAGAGTAGTCACAACACCAACATTTTAACTTCAGTAGATGAATAAAATCAAGTTTAGTATCATGATGCTGGTTACTCAAACCATACCCAAGACTGAGACAATATTTGTTTATTAACTACATTTTGTCTAAAAATGCATTTACAGCTACATTTTAGTGATTAAATAATTTTAAAGGCAAGTTTGAATTACATTCATATATTTAGCACTTCCTATGCATTTACTGAAATAAAGTGTGCTTATTTAAAACTGTGACCCACACAGTAAACAAAATTCATCTCCCTTGGTATCTTTAGTAGGACAAATTCAATATAACTAATATAACTACAAATTCTTGTAGTTATATTATTTAAGTCTAATTGTACTGTATTCTGTACTATTCTATTAGGACAAATAACGAGAAATAAAGCATTCTTAAAGTACTCAGTGCTTTAAGTACATAATACAAAGTACTTTTTTTTTTTTTAATTTAAGTAGATTAAAGATTTACCAGGGGCTTGTCACACTGAGCTCCTCCCTCCCTCTCTCTCTCTCTCTCCAGCACTTTTTCTCTCTCTTTGTTCCTGTTCCTCTTTTTCTTTTTTGTTCTCCTCTCTGGTTTTTGCCTTGTATGCTGCTGTGGACTTCAATGACTAAAATTGCTGATATTTAGCTTTTTTAGTCCCATTCCATCATTGTTACCGATCCTAACATCAACCTCAGAGTGATCAGTGAATTAAAATACATGGTAGTTCCCACAAATATCACACATATATTACTGTAGCCATGACGACAAACATGGACAACCTGCTGATCCAGACCAGCTTGACTCCAAGCATTTTATCCTTCATCTACCATTAGCAGAAATTACATCAGTTAACGTAAATTCTAATTCTTAAATTGATAAATTGATTTATTTGATTTGCAATTTAATTGTAAATCAACTACATTCTGCAATATTAATCAACATCAGTCCTTTTCACGTGATAAGAATTATGTCTTTTCATGTTAATTTAAGAATGATCTCTCTACATGCTTGTTATTGCTAATTCCACCACAATAACTACCTTTACATCCATAAAGACAGGAGGGCCCTCCTGAAAACAAGATTCCACATCTCAAAGGGTTATCCTCTAATAAATTAAAATTCAAAGACATATGATAAGGACAGATTTATGGTCCATGCGTCAATAAATTTGTTGCTTTCATCAGTTCTTATTTCAGTCTCTTTGTCTCTGCCCACCCCTCTTCCTTCCCTCACTTACCCCTTTCACGGCTTCAGTGGATGGCTGTTCAACATGAGTCTGTTTCTGCTCAAGATTTCCTGCTGCTTAATAAAGTTTTATTCTCACCACTGTAACTGCTGCCAATTGTGGCAAAGTACTGCACTCATGGTGGATTCATGTTTGGTTCAGAATAAAAATAACATTTCATATTTAATTTTCAAAATGCTTACTCTTTGATTAATCATTTGTGCCCTAATGTGCTCAGATTACTTCAAATATCCTGACAAATGCTTCTGGTATTTCTCCTTAAACAAATGAAATATCCAGTGCAATATCGTTACTGTTAAACTGTGCTCTTACTGTCATACAGTGTTTTCATTTTCATAATTTTACTGTTTATATTGTTAATGTTAATAGTGTAATTTCTTTAGCCTTCTTCATTGCTGTAAGACTACATCGAAATTGTTAAATTTTAAAGACTCTGCAGGTTGTGATTTTTGTTTATTTAAATTCTATTATACTTTTATCTGACCATGTTCAGACCTACTGCTATACTGTGTTTAAGAGCGACTGAAGCAACCCAATTTCCCTTGGGGATTTATAAAATATTTCTGATTCTGAAAAGATAACTACATTTATATAAGACAGATAACATTTGTTTTGATTTGCTACTGTACAAATAAAGAATGATTAACAGAGTGCTACTTTTACTTGTAGTAAAATCATGATTTATCTTACCTTTGTTCTCTTTCCACCCTTGGCAGATAGAGGTGTTTTTGTTAATCTTTAAAACGTGTTTTGCACATTTTATTTTTCTGTTTGATAAAGAAAAAATCTATTATTTGTTCCAGGGTCAAATTTTTGTTTTAAAGTAAATACACTTCAGTAGATACAACAATAAGAGTCATGATTGATTTGTATCTGTGTTGCTGTAATGGAAGCACTTATAAATGCTTTACACAGCTATAATTGAAACAGATGAAGGACTTATTCAAATCATGCAGCCACGGCAGAGAAATTAAAACACTAGGCTAAACATTTTAAACCTTTGCACTCTTGATATGATTATCGTTTCCTCACCAAGGTTGGGGCCATGACGGGGAACTTCTGACTGATATCACTTTCGATAACTCACTGCAGCTAAGAGAAGGGAAAGAGGGGAGAAGATCAAAGTGTGTAAACAAGTATCAACAAACAGGAGCAAAGACCAACATTAAAACAAGCATTCGTTTGCTCTTGTTGACGAAGCATCAATTAATTTTTGCATGCGTGCATCAACAAAGATATTATTCATAGAAGTTAAAATGGCTTCTTATTATATAATGATAAAACTGAATCAAGAAGTTGTTTGAATTAGCTCATTAGTTCAGACATGTTATTCCAGAAACGCAAACTCAGCAGATCAGAAAGAGAAAGAAAAAAAGAAATGACTCGTAAAAATAAAGATGGACCGAAGTCTATTCTTATTGTCGTCTTTAAGGTCAGATAAACCACGCATAAGAAACACTTTAAGGTTTGTCATGAACAGATGACTCACTTAAAAACATACATGTCGATTCACTCTAAATATCCCTTTGTTATTTTGTTAACTGTTTGAGTTCTTTGTCTTTAAAAATAATCAGACCAAACAATCAGCGAAGCATCATGACGCCGAGCACAGTGTGATTAGCTTGACCTGCCCAGTGTTTACATCATCATTATCATCTCGTTTTAGCTGGAGCTACATCAGCCATCAAAACACCTCAAACTAACCTCAGGCTGCTTTAAAGGATGTAAGTTAAAGTGTTTGGTGGTCTGGGCTCTTACGTTTATGGAGGATGTTTCCACGTCGTGTAGCATCAAAGGACACCAAGTCTCAGCTGTGAGTGCTCAGCTGATCGCTGCTACTTTTAGCAGAAAACGAGACCTTCAAAATAAAAGCCTCAACTAAGCGTCGAAATATACCCCTCCCCTTTTACACGGTTTATTATTCAAACAAAAGGAAAAATAACTATCACATATTACTCCACGCATTTTGGAACACAAAGCCTTAAAAAAGAAGACTGACTTATTGGAAGACCCTTTTTAGGGAGGCTGAGGACACCCTAAATTTCAACTCAGCCCCCATAAAATAACAATAAACATACAGCAGTTCCCCACTGGAATTATTAATATGACCAAAAAATAAATAAAAGTTCTTAGTTTGATAGTTTAGTAATTTTATGCCAGTTTTATGAAATGGAGTTGTATAACTTCCTTTCGTCTAAGTGGTTATGAAATAAAATGTGATGTGAGGTGTGACAAATCATACAACTAAAACTGAGTAGATAAAATTATAATTAAAAGGTGTTAAATTAATCTCAACAATACGTTGACCTACCTGTTATGCTGAATTAACAAAATTATGTTCTGGAAATAATTGTAATGATGAAAAAAGCCTGTACCAATAAGGTACTTTTAAGAAAAACATACAAACAACACAAAATCTGTAATGTTACTGCTAGTACTTTCCTTGAGTATAGTATATGCTTGGTATGAAAACATGTAAATAATGTGTCAAAATAGCTGACAAAAAATAAATAAACAAACAACTGAAAAAATATATGGACCCAGCAAAAGAATTACATCTCTGTAATGAACAGGGACTGCGGGGAATAATTCATCATAAAATAGAGTCATAAGCTTTAACATTTCAATTTAACCTTTGTATTCAACAATGAAAACACATGAATTTGGGTAGGACTTGGAAAACTTTGCTGTATGAATGTAACATTTTCTAATTAAAATGATAAGGTTTTCTATATGACTCAAAGATTTACCTCGAGATTTAAAAAAAGAAGGTCATGGAGCTTAATATTCATTGTCTATTACTGTTATCATGAACACATTTCTCAGAATCAGTCCAAAGCTTTGCTGTGAGGGAGCAATGACTAAATAAATGTATTCATGTTTCAGGCAACAACTTTTTGTCCCTCACTGAGCATGAAGTGTTTACTTTTTCCCCTGGGGTTGTTGAGGTTTTAACCACTAGGTGTCACTAAAGGCATCAGCTGTCTTTGAAAATGAGCATTTTAGCAAAGACGAAGAAGTCGTAACATCCGGCTTTGGAGCGCCCTTTCGGTGTATTTTTGTCCCGAAATTGGACAAAGATATCGTGAAAAAGACCGCACACCTGCTACCGAAGAAGTCTGAGAGTAAAGAGGGGGATTTAATGTGACGCATTGATGTTTAAAGACAAAGAAATGTCGGTGGTGTTTGACGGCAGTCCGCTGAAAGCGATGCAGAGCTCCCACAGTGTGACAGCGCAGCCTGCTCTGAGGTGAGTGAGGAAAGAGCCCCTGTGACAGAGCTGCCTATGTTCAGACCAGAAAACACTTCAGACTGATTATTATAGGAAATAAACTGTTAAATGACAAAGCTGACCATGTTCAGACCAGAAAACACTTCAGACTGATTATTATAGGAAATATACTGTTAATGACAGAGCTGACCATGTTCAGACCAGAAAACACTTCAGACTGATTGTTATAGGAAATATACTGTTTAATGACAGAGCTGACCATGTTCAGACCAGAAAACAATTCAGACTGATTATTATAGGAAATATACTGTTTAATGACAGAGCTGACCATGTTCAGACCAGAAAACACTTCAGACTGATTATTATAGGAAATATACTGTTTAATGACAGAGCTGACCATGTTCAGACCAGAAAACACTTCAGACTGATTATTATAGGAAATATACTGTTAAATGACAAAGCTGACCATGTTCAGACCAGAAAACAATTCAGACTGATTATTATAGGAAATATACTGTTAAATGACAGAGCTGACCATGTTCAGACCAGAAAACAATTCAGACTGATTATTATAGGAAATATACTGTTTAATGACAGAGCTGCCTATGTTCAGACCAGAAAACACTTCAGACTGATTATTATAGGAAATATACTGTTAAATGACAAAGCTGACCATGTTCAGACCAGAAAACAATTCAGACTGATTATTATAGGAAATATACTGTTAAATGACAAAGCTGACCATGTTCAGACCAGAAAACACTTCAGACTGATTATTATAGGAAATATACTGTTTAATGACAGAGCTGACCATGTTCAGACCAGAAAACACTTCAGACTGATTATTATAGGACATATACTGTTTAATGACAGAGCTGACCATGTTCAGACCAGAAAACAATTCAGACTGATTATTATAGGACATATACTGTTTAATGACAGAGCTGACCATGTTCAGACCAGAAAACAATTCAGACTGATTATTATAGGACATATACTGTTTAATGACAGAGCTGCCTATGTTCAGACCAGAAAACACTTCAGACTGATTATTTTAGGAAATATACTGTTTAATGACAGAGCTGACCATGTTCAGACCAGAAAACCCTTCAGGTTGATTACTTTCGGAAATATACTATTTAATGACAGAGCTGCCTAAGTTCAGACCAGAAAACAATTCAGACTGATTATGATAGGAAATATACTGTTTAATGACAGAGCTGACCATGTTCAGACCAGAAAACCCTTCAGGTTGATTACTTTAGGAAATATACTATTTAATGACAGAGCTGCCTAAGTTCAGACCAGAAAACAATTCAGACTGATTGTTATAGGAAATATACTGTTTAATGACAGAGCTGACCATGTTCAGACCAGAAAACAATTCAGACTGATTATGATAGGAAATATACTGTTAAATGACAGAGCTGACCATGTTCAGACCAGAAAACCCTTCAGGTTGATTACTTTAGGAAATATACTATTTAATGACAGAGCTGCCTAAGTTCAGACCAGAAAACACTTCAGACTGATTGTTATAGGAAATATACTGTTTAATGACAGAGCTGACCATGTTCAGACCAGAGAGTACAATAGCAGTACATTTTGCTAATATTACAGACAATATTTATAGCTAAATATCATCTATAAATATCAGCAAAAAAATCATATCTGCAGATTCCAATAATCAACTTTCACTGCAGATACCAATATTATTGGTCCAATTATATCATGTATCCCTTATAGATATTTCATTAATTTCTGCAATCCTTACTTATTATTAAGCCTTTTTGATCTTAGTAGTTCTGGAAAATGCCTAAAATGCAACATTTGTGCCTTCTTAAAGGTAATAGCAAATTAAAATCTGTTTAGACTCTGAGATTTTGTCAGTCTCTCTTTTTTTCATTATATGTTGTTGAAACAAAGAAGTAAATACTTTTTTTTAATTTAATTTTTTATTCAACATGATATTAATGTCATTTTGACAAACACACAGATGGTGAAAATATGGGAAAAAGGAAGAAAATAGACATAATAATAATAATAATAATAATAATAATCAAATTAAATAAAAATGAATAATAAAACATCCCAAATAGACCAGTGTTTGATAGACAGACATTTTTACAGTTGATTTTTCAACTCTTCATTGTGTTTCAACCAGGTTAAGAGAAAGAAAGCTGTCCCATGACCTCTTGAAATTATCATATTCATCATTAATTCTGGCTAAGATTATGTTCATATAATACCTTTCTCGCATAAGTTTCATCCAAACCAAAAAAATCTTAAACTACAACACATTTCCTAATGTAGTAGGCATCTATAATCTGAGAGGTTGTCTGAAAAATGCATTCTTTATCACACAAATACAGTCAATCCTGTTTATTCAGCACATATCATATCATATTCTGCTCCTGCTAATCTTTCTTCTCTCTTCTCTTTCAGTGCTCAGGAACTGTCCCAGGAGATCAAGTCCTTTATCAGCGGTGTTGACGCTGCTCAAGGTCGGAAGCTCAGTGTACGAGAACATGCACGCTGTGCTGTGCGCCTGCTGCGTTCAGTCCCAGCGTGTCGAGGGGCTGTGCTGGAGCATCTTAGAGGGGTTTACGATGAGCACGTCTCCACCTTCCTGCACAGCCTGGAGACAGAGGGTGACACCAGCTCTGGGATCAGCTCCAACCTGGAGGATATCATACAGGTGCAGACAGTACAATGACAAAAATCTAGCTTGAAATTAGCCCCCTTTTTGTCGTTTTTCTTAATAATAATATGATACAAGAACTCACAAACTTAATACATAATATGAATCACAAATGGAATCAGAAACAAGGACTTAACAACAGAACAAACAACAACAAAAAGAATAATGCAACAATCACAGACATTCAGTTCATGCTTGATACTCCCTAAGAAATTAGATTTAACTATTCCTCTTGTAGATGTATTGCTAATGGGGACCATTCCCTGACAAACACCTTGAGCCTCTCTTGGAAAATATAAAAATCTTCTAGGCAGTTAAAATCTGTTGAAGTCAGTAACACAACATTCATAGGGGTTACTGATATTTTGTCAGCAAAGTCAAGGATCATTTCAACCCATTTAAATGTCATATTTTACAAAAAAAACAGTTCCTTATTCTGAGAATATATTTCTCATCTTTTTCTTATGGGACAATGAATTTAGATATTTAGGGGTTTAAAATAAAGCAAAGAATGTTAAACTATCCCCATGGTGAGGTCAAGGTCAAGGTAAAATTTATTATCCCCGAGGGGCAATTTGTTCTGCAGCCAGCAGTATCACACAGACAACAAACCAACAATAAATACAATAAATAATCCATTAAAGGCAGTAAATAAAACACAGAGAGTTATTCAGCAGAACAATAGCTGCCGGAACCAAAGAATTCCTCATCCTATTGGTTTTGATGTGAATATTATTTGACTTTATTCTTATCCAAAGCAAACTAATGCATGAAAAGTTATTGCATGACAAGACCCCACACTGATGCTGTCAATCCTGACATTTGTTGGTCTGTTAATTTTTTTCCATGCTGGCAACAAGTTAATGAAATACATTTGAGGTTATCTGTCAGAGTAACTTTTTTTTGAGAGGAGGAAAGTAATATGTGAAGGTGCACAAGAATACCAACAGAAAATTTTGAATCACCTGTACCACTAATAGGCTGCCACAGTTTTTTCCAGTGTTTTCTGACGCTGTCCTTGAACTAGCCCAAAATATATTTGATACTGACTGTCTGCATTAACAGCCACCTACACTTAAAACCTTTTACTGGTTAAAAAAGATTGTAATACTTTTAATTAATGGATCTGCATGATCCTCTCTTAAATTTAATTTTTGAATTAAAAGGCCTGAGAAATCTTTTATGTCTTACCTGAGAGACGTCTTAAATTTTAGCTTGTATGTGGACCAAGACCACCTACATAAAATCTTTTTTAGGCCACCCAGAGCTGCTTCAGAAAACAACAGAAAGAAAGCTGCTGTCACAAAATGTGGCATGGAAAGTTTCTGTCCATATGCAAATACACTCTCTTAAACATCTGTGTTATTCTCCCTCTCTTATGAGAGCAATATGATTTGTTTTTTTGTTGCTAAATCTGTTTTTAACACCTTGGCTTCATGTTTTTCTTAAGAACAATCTCACACAAACAAAGCAGTATTTTAGCTGATAATAGAGAAAGTCACCAACTGGTGTCAACTGTTGTGCTGTGCAAAATATGGCATCAACTTTTCTCAGTTTTTAAAGGTCCTAAATGTCTAGAAATAAATTTTTAAATGGTAGGAACAAAGAGGAACGTATCCAGTCCAGTCCAGGCCAGTCCAAATCACCATTACCCACATGTTTTCATGCTTTCTTAATATTATGACATTTATCCTAAGATTCTCTAGCAAATGACATTTATTATGTTTATCCACAGGAGGTTCATGGTGTGTTGTCAGAATTCATCAGACTCAACCCCCGGGCCTGGGCCCCTCTGGTGTCTGCCTGGGCAGTGGACCTGTTGGGTCAGCTGAGCAGTAAACATGCCGGTCGCAGGGTGACCCCCCACTCCTCCAGCCTCAATGAGCTGCTCCAGCTCTGGATGTCCTGTGCTGCTACACGCTCGCTCATGGAGGCCTACTCCCAGTGTTTGGCTGCCATGCTGGCCTGGTGCCCTGATGCCTGTGTGGATGCTCTGTTGGACACCTCAGTTCAGCACTCTCCACATTTTGACTGGGTGGTGGCTCATATTGGCTCCGCTTTCCCAGGAACTATTATCAGCCGAGTGTTGGCCTGTGGACTAAAGGACTTCTGCTCTCATGGTGCTAAGGACCAGGGGCTGATGTTGATGGGAGTGGATAAAGGCAGCAGGGTGCCTAAGATTGGCTCAGTGGTAGGAATCCTTGGACACCTTGCAGCACATCATTCAGACAGCATCAGGAAGGAGCTGCTCAGGATGTTTCAGGAGAGCCTGAGTCCATCAAGCCCTCTATCCCCCACCTCATCTTCTACATCTTGGGAGACTTCACCGCAGCTCCGGCGGGCTGCCGTACCATTTCTGCTGCAGCTAGCTGCCATGTCCCCCAACCTTTTTGCTGCCATGTCTGCAGAGCTGGTCGAGCTGCTCCGCCCTCCTTACCTGCTCCAGCTGCAGGCCTTGCTGCAGGGTCTTCCCAAAGAGGAGCTCGATAACATGCTGGGGCTTGCTGTGCACCTCATCAGCCAGAGCCCATCAGGAGGAGCACGGATCCTTCGTTTTCTGGCTGACACAGCGACTCCAGCTTCAGTCATCATCTCTAGCCCCACACTCTCCCCACATGAAGGAGTCAGAGAAGGTTGTGATCGCCTCCTCCAGATGCTGCTCCTGCATCTCCACAAACTAGTCTTCAATCGCACAGAAGGAAGTGAAGTCAACACACATCACTCAGCTTCCCCTCAGCCACAGAGAGTCATTCCCTTCCTAGAGGAGCTGCAGTCTCACATCGGAGAGCTCTGTGCTGAGACCCTGCGCTTAGAGAGGAAGCGTCACCTCTGGCTGCACCAGCTGTTGTGTCTGCTGTCAGTTTATGGAGGTCCCAGCGTGGCCACTGAGGCTCTCTGCCAGCTTCTCACCCAGGCCCGCAACCCGGAGGAGCTGGCTCTGGCCTGGCAGCTTCACACCACCCTCTCCTCCTGCATGGCGGGGCTCATTCCTGCTGCTGTAGCTCACTGTGTCGCCCAGATCCATACTCACACTCTGGGGCCGAAACAGCTCCGGCAGCTACTGCTTAACCTAGCTGCAGCCATCCAGAGTCAGGATGAGGAGAGAAGAGGAGCATCTGTAGGTGCCCAGTCCTCCATGGCTGCACAGGTGGGCTCGGCTGTCTCAGGAAGCCTTCATGATTTCAGCCCCCTGCTTCTCCACGGTGACCCGGCTGTATCTCACGCTGCTGTACGCCTCCTGTCCTGCAGCCCGCTCCCTCGCACCTCCTCCCCAGCACAACTGCTCCTGCTCTCCCGTGCTTCAGTCAGTCATTTCTTCCTGGCGCTGCGGAGAAGAGGGGAGGCAGGAAAAGTGGGGAGGGATGGTGGACAGGCAGGCGAGGCAGTGAGCTGTTCAGTGCTGCTCCTCTCTCGCTTGACAGCGTATTCTCCACTCACTCTCAAATCCGTACTTCAGCAGCTAGTCGAGGGAGCGCTCCATCGAGGCAACGCTGATCTATTTGGAGGGCAGGCCACTGACATGTCCGGTGCTCCTATTCCTGCCCCATCCGTGTCCCCTGACCTAGGAGCCCCTCTGCTCGATGTCAACTGTCGATTTGGTACCACTGTCAACTTTTCTGGCAGCGTGTGGTCAGTTTTCCATGCTGGAGTGATCGGCAAGGGGCTGAAGGTCCGCACATCCAGACAGATACCTGATCCCTCTGGTGTCATTCAGGTGAGGAGAACTGTAATTTACAGAATATTTCAAATGCTGAACTACTTTTTTGCTCATTACAGTTAAATAATGGTTCTTTAAGTAGCCTGGTTTTCAAGTAACGTTCTTTTGTTTTGGTTTGGTTTAGCCTGAACAGTTGGAGTATTTTTTATCTTTCATTCTCAGTAGTCTTGGTTAAATTCACAGGAGCAGGAAGGAGCTGTTAAGAAGAAAACGATTCTACTTTTTTTCCAAAACTCTTTTATTATTCTTCCTTATAAAACAGAATGAAATAAAGTGCTGACACACTGGTCAACAATAAAACAACGATTTCTAAACAGTGTTTCTTTGGGCTGCACGGTGGTGCCTTACAGTGAGGTGGTTGTTGGTTGGAGTCCCTGGTCGTCTGGGGCATTTTAGCAGGGGCTCTAAATTGCCCTTAGGTGGGGGTTTGTGAGGGAATGGTTGTTTGTACATCCTGTGATTGGCTAGTGACCAGACCTGGATGTACATTGCATCATGCCCATTAACAGCTGGGATAGGCTCCAGCAGGGTTATGGGGGGGCTAGAGCCGTATAGATAATGGATTAATGGATGGATAGCATTTCTTAATTCTGGTGATTTACAGCTATTATAGCTATTTTTTATTTACAGAAAAACTAATCTCACCTCTGAATGAATTGGACTTGAGAGGTCCTCACAAAAAATAAACATAAGTTTCTTTTTCTTAAAGTTGCTTTTGAAAAAAATAATCATTGCAGCAATACTGCGTATCCCTTTTGGGGTCATGTTGACGTTTAATTGATTCACTTTTGCCCTTTTTTCTGTGTTCACATTTAACTACTCATAATGTAGCTGTAGGTCAGATCTTTTGGTTAGTTAATTTAAACACACATTTCTGAATAGATGAGGCGAGGCAGGGGGGATTTTCTCATGTGAGAGGGGTTTGTAGACAGAGCATGGGCATAAATCTTTGAATAAAATCATTAAAAATGTGTTTTGAATAATATGTGAGCTTCAGTTTTTTTTAAAAAAACACTGAATAGTCACTTCTGATCCCTGTCAGAGGTGAAATATCATCTTTGCTTCAGAAGCAGTGCAAAAACAGCTATTGAGTATGAATCTACAACGTATCTTGCATTACTCATAGTCTCTGTTACTTAGTATAGCTTTATAATAAACTATGATGCAACAGCAAATTTGTACATTATTTGAATCATTATCTCCTGTGCTCCTGACTGTTGTGCGACAATGTAAGCCTAAACCAATGGCCGGTTTTAAACAGTTGACAGTGAACTTAGACCTCCTCTGTTTGAAACTTAGTTTAGATTTTTTTCACTCAGTGGTGATGCTAGTTGAACTGTAGTGAGTTCAAAAGTATACCAAAGTAAAAGTATTGACTTGAAATGCTTGTTAAAAATGCAGGTACACTCAAGCTGTGTTTCCACCAAGCAGTCAGGTTCAGTTCGGCTCGGTGCGGTATGAAATTACCGATGTTTCCACTGTCAGATAATTAGACAAGACCGAAAATAACTGACCCATGCTGTCCCACATTTTGGCAACCCTCTGAAGGGGTGCAGAGCGTACCAAACCAAACCTAAAGAGTTGAACTAATGGAGTTGCAGTCTTTTGATTGGTCATATAAATCATTAATTCTCATGCAACAGCAGCTAAAACGAAATACACACCATGTCATATTCATTTTATACTCAAGCTGTACTGATCAAAACAGATCACTCAGTGGAAACGAGGTTTCAATATCTACTCAGTTACAATAACAGGAGTAAATAACATTTCTTGGTTCTTACCCCGTTTGGATGTATTTGTGTTTTAATGCAGCTGCAGAAAAGGCTAAAACAATGTATTCATCTCCCTCTCTCTGTAGAACACCCAGACGCTCCTGTCTGTCATAGTCCAGTGTTGCAGCTCATCGGGTCTCAATGGCACCATCAATGGCTCTCGACCCCCTTCTGACCCCGACGAACCGCTACCCATCAACGCAGAGGCCGCCAAGGTTGTTGCTGTCACGTTGGTAGAAAATGTTTGTCCCGATGTCGCCAACAGTGAACTGTCCTGGCCCCCAGAAGAGCATGCCCGCACCACTGTGGAAAGAGACATCCACATCCGACGCTGTTTTGAGGCCCACCCTGTGCTCTTCCCTCTGCTTCAGGTGGTTGCAGCTGGACGCCCAGCTCTCTGCTACTGTTCAGCGGTGCTCAGAGGCCTCCTGGCCACTCTGCTGGCGCACTGGGAGGCCTCTCGTGAGGTGTTGTCGACTGACTCCCCATGGCACCTCCAGGCCTCTTGCCTCCTTGTATCCTGCATGGGAGAAGGCCAGCTCCTGCCTCCTGTGTTGGCCAATGTCCACGAGGCCTTCCCCCACATCACTCCCTTTGAGGTGAGGCTGTTGCTCCTGGCTGTGTGGGAGTATGTGAGGGGTAACGGGCCCATGCCACAGAAGTTTGTTTTTAACTCAGAGAGGGGACTTTTCTGCAGGGATTTCTCACGGGATGGCGATGTGGCGAGATATGTGGCACCAATTCACAGCGTCCTGCATAAAAACATTGATAGACTGGGACACCTGTGCTGGAGGTTTCAGCTCTGAAAATCAGACTGATTCAAAGACAGGAAATTGATAGTGACTGTAAAATAAATGGAAAACTGTGTTACATGTGTTCCATGAGTGGACTGCAAATTTGCCATTTCTATACGTAAGTTGAAGTGAAGTATAGATGTGTACACTTGTGTATGTAAACTTTTTGTACCATATTTTTAGACTAGACTTGTTTCTGACTTCCTGTTTCTGTAAAACTAGACAAGGGGACAAGAAAATGGCACACAAATATTATGTTAATATCCAGTTTTCTCCTCAAAGAAATGCCTCAGGGTGTCATCTTGGCTGGAAAATACAACTCAACTCTTTTTAACAAGTGACTTGTATAATTTTCGGTGTTCACCTTCTACAACTGCAGCTACAAATGTGTTTCATTGATTTCCACTTACAAATGCTGTTTCAACCATTTTACAGAATAAATATTGGTTTTGTCTTTAAATTTGCCTTTGTTGATGAGTGTTGTCATGCAGATATATTTTTATTATGGTTGAGAATTGATAAGTTTTCAATACCGTGCAATTATCAATCCTTTATCATTTACTGTATTGATTGTAGTGGATTTTCTGCGTTAAAAACGTCAGCCTGCATGTCAGGTTTTCTGTGCCGGCTACGTCACACATGGCACTCCTGATATTTAATGCCATGTTGTGTTGACAAATGTTTCAGCATGCCGCTTATGTCCACCCTTGACTGAAATCACAGACAAAGACATGACAGGTTGAGCTGTTTGTGGCATTTTATGTGAAACAAGTCCCACTTTTGACTGCTTGTGTTCCCTGTCTGCCGTTATGACTTGCTCAACATCCTCGTGGGCTTTCTTGCTGGCTGCTTGGTGAAGGAATTTATTAGGGCATTTTTAAAAAGACAAATTATATCAGTGCCTAAAACTTGCTGGAACTGATTCTCTCTTTCCATGCCCGGTCTCCATTAGGTTTGGGTACTGTTTTGTTGTGTTTTTCCATTTCTGGTGCTAAATGATTGCTTTTAAAATGTTACCAGTGCCCAAACAATATCTGAACTAATTCTCTCAGAGAGCATCAGTTATGTTACTCTTGTTGCAGCTAATGTGTTTCTGCTTGTGATGCCTGTACTGTCTTTTTCTTTTGCTAAAGGGTAATGTTGGGAAACTCACTGAGCAGAGAAGGTAGAGAGAGTTTAGCATCTTTAGCTTTAACACTTAGGGAATGGTTTCGAAATGAATTATTCAAATCAGTGTTTTGATTTGGTTCAGGTTTATCGGACACACTGGTGCTTGTATGACATCAGTACTGGACTTTTATAATTATCCTTGGTCTCTTCTAAGGTTGTGAAAAAACAGTACTAGAATGCTTTTTCAATACCATATTTTCAGAATGTTACCAAAAAGTTTCATTTTCAGTAGTACTGTAAATAGTGAGGCTTACAGAAAAGATCTAGAATCAGTTTTTTCAACCAAGATAATTAAAACTACAATGGAAATTAATATTTTTGTTAATAAGTTTTTAGTTTATCACCATGCACATGTATTTTTTTTTATTTCATATGAACACAACAAATGGTTTTAACAACTGTCCTGAGTTTACTTTTTGAACATTTAGAGGAACATAGACATTTTAGACAAGCATTTCTTTAACAAAACAAGGAAACCTGTTAGAGTGTGTTCACATACTGTATGTTAAGATGCTTTCCTGGACTTTTTTTCCACTGGTTGTCAAGGGTAAAAAATTATTTATTCATTATTTTATTCTATTGTTTTGCTGTGATATCAAAACGTATTGAATATTGAATTTCTATACTGGTATTTTATCAAAGTTCTGGTATCATGGCTATCTTAGTCTCTGTAGAATCTGAAAATGCTTCATGGGCCAAGTACACATTCACCTCTCTGAGCTCATTCAGAAATTGACAAATGCCTTAAATCATTGACAACATTGCTAATCTTTCTAAACATTGGTATTTTTTGAGAAACTTTAAAATATTACACAAAGCAAACAATCAGCCTCAGGTAAAATTTAGAGGGAACATGTATTCATATTTTCCTTACTCTGTTTTGCACTAATAATCTGCATTTGGGTTGTTTCAGCTGATTTTTCCTGAGCTGTGTTATTAAATCATGTTTTGTCCTGTATCAATTTTCAATCTTATTTTGTCTCATCTTAGGCATGAATTTCCAAACTTATTAGCCCCTGATCTCCAAATTAGTGCATGAGACGGGACTCCCCGTTGTTACTGAAGAGGATTAAAGAATGAAATATGCTGACTTTTTAAAGATTTTTTTTACTTTTATTACTTTTATTTCATTATAATTTTTTACCAGACTATGAACTTAAGTAAAACGTACCTTTTTTTTTTTTACAATAATGGTTTAATATGCAATTTCAAATAGGTAGAAATGCAGTTGCAAAACCCCTATTGGTGTCTTGCAACTCCTCGAGGTAACCAGACCCTCACATCAGGAACTCCGGATCTCAGCTCCAGATCATTGCCTTTTTCATTTGATGAATAAGTTATGTTTTCTCTTTCTTATTAAAAAAATATTCTGTTAACTTGATGTGTAAGACTATTAAAAGATTTATGATTAGCAAATAAGATTTCCTCATGCTCTGGTGGGAACATTTTTTTCACATCAAAATGCAAACATGATGCAAATAACGGAAGCTTTGCACAGTAAGGTCACAGTTCTGTTGAACTGCTCTCAGAGGACATGTGATTAGATCACTTGAAGGCAGCACGCGTTGGAGTCCCGTGAAAGCAGCATACAACAAACCCTGGACAATGTGTAGTTCACTGACTGGAGCCCCGGGATGACGTGTCCGTGCCTGAGAGGATAAATATCCATACAGCCTCCTTTTGTTATCGGACAGATTGGGAAAGATCCACCAGGATAAAGTAAAAGTATATATGTAAATATTAAGTCGAAGTGGAAAAAATCCCATCATAGTTTATTCTGTTTGACTTTATAATAAATGAAGTTGTTTTGTTCGAGTCAATATTTGAGACGTTATGAATCTTACTTTTTAACGATCTTTGTTGCGGAGTGAAAGGGGTGGAGTCAAGTGAGAGCATAATCAAGATGGCCACCTTCACTGAAAGGTAAGACAAAGCAGGGTCCGCTCTTTCATCCCAAATTTATTTCATGTTTGATCAAATATCACTGCGCAACGGGGCAGATGTAATCGTTGTGGGTATACACTCAATGAGCCGAGCCTGAAAACTTGTAGTTCCGGACTCTGGAGGCCTTCAGGGAGCGTCATACTGGACCAGTCGAGATCCTCTCAATTGAATTAGCGGCTTGACAGGCTGTCTGTGCCGTGCCTGCACAGCGAGGTCAGCGCGGTATCCTGATCCACCACGGGGCTAATTTACCCTGACACTGCCCTCAGACCAACAGACGTAAACCTGTCCGCTCAGACTACATCTTTAAGGTTTCTGGGTGGATAAATTACTCCAGTTTCTTCTGTATCCTGATGAATTTCCGTTTCAGTGCTAGCTAAATATAGCCCACATTAGCTGATGCGTAGCTAACTAATGCTATATCCTGGCATCAGCTCAAAGACGTCACATCATCCGGCTATGACATGAATTAAAATGTAGGGTTTAATCTCTGCATTCAGGCCAAAAGTCCTGAATTAAAAACGAAAGCTTTAATGATGTGTGATTGTGTGATGCGATTCAGGATGAGGAAACGGGAAATAGTGGGTTTGACATTTTCTGCCGCTGCCTTTCTTTTGCAGTCCCTCGATATTTACCACCACAGAGCAAAGTCCGCTCAGGCTGTGTGGTTTGTACATGTTTAACCCCGGCATGCAGGCTAAAGTATGACAGAGGTCATCTTTGGTGGCTCTGGGCATAACATGGCTGCATTGAAATTGGAGAAGTGGGTGAATTGTTGTAAACTTGTGGTGTTTCTTTGATTTTCTTCTCAGGATGGCAGCTGTCTTGGTGCTCTGTCTGGCTCTGTGCCTCAGTGGGGCATTAGCTGTGGACCGGGGCAACTTTAAGACTTGTGATCAGAGTGCCTTCTGCAAGTGAGTGCAAGAAAGAAAACACAAACTGTCTTGCAGAACTTACCTCGTAGTTTTGCCAAGTACAGTTTTCCATCAGCTTTGTCTGACTTTGAGAGGCAGTCATGATTTTGGGTTTACAGCAAAAGCACAGAAGACAAAATATACATGGAAAAATCAACGGTAAATTAAGACCCATAGATGGAACAGGGTTACGGCAGATCATTAAGAAGTCTTTGAATGATACAGTTTAGATTTTTGAAATTAAAGTCCAAAAACTCCTAGTTTTAGCTGTGAATGATCTCATATTTAGGTTGCACATTGACTACAACAGTCCTTATCAAATCTATACTTCTCTAAATAAGTTGATTGGTTATATCTGTCAGTTATTTCTCCCCTTGATTTTACCAATTGGTAGTACTTATTAAATCATTGAAAGCCTGATTAGCCACCTTTGCAACAAGGTATAACTTGTTAGGTTTGTGCACTCCTGGAATGAGGAGCACAGCTAAAGGTGTGGGTAGCACCTCAGAAGAAAGTGCCCTAATCCCATCTTTAGCTGGAAGAAGCCTGCAGTTCGTCAGTGAAGCAAGGATGAGGAACTAGTCTTCTTGGGGTGTTGCCTTCCTTGGCAACCACTTTGCAGTCTGTCTTTAACACCAGTCTCACAGAACTTGATGGTCCTAAGTTTGGAAATTGCATCAGGGCTGACACAAAATAATGCTGCCAGTCAGGGTACTGGAACACCAGCTGACAGCTGCAGAGAGGGTGTTTCCCACATGTTTAGCTGTGTTCCTCATTCCATGAAGCATGATCTGTACAAGTTGTTTCTTTTTGCAAATGTGACCAGTCAGGCTTTCCAACAATATAAAATACAATACCAATTGGTAATAATAAAGGGGAGAAATTTTGAACCAAAATAATGTTTCTAAACCATTTTTTGAGTATAGTTTGGGGCTTCTTCAAGGACTGCTCTAGAAAATAACAGAAGGGTCTTTTTTCTTTCTGTATCTATTTACATGCTCTCTTTTGTCTTTTTCACCATCTTTCTCTTGGAGAGCAAAATGATTTGATATCCTC
This sequence comes from Cetoscarus ocellatus, assembly GCA_037902135.1. NCBI lineage: Eukaryota > Metazoa > Chordata > Actinopteri > Labriformes > Labridae > Cetoscarus > Cetoscarus ocellatus. The sequence goes on along the minus strand of JBAMNC010001011.1, from coordinate 275,381 downwards.
CTATTGAATCAATATGTGGCACCCTGGCCTTTCACGCTTCCAAAGAATTACAACCTCATTTGAACAAATCAACATTTCCCACATAATTGAAAATTTTTATTTTCCACACCTTTGTTCCATTTTGATTCATTTGGCTGAATGAGTCTTAGTTTTTTTCATTTGTGATCATAAAAAGTTCTTAAAATAATTTAGTACTGATTTTTAAACTTGTGTAAGAACCTTGATTTCAGGCTTTGATGTCGGACACATTGAAAATACTATTACCTAAAAAAGATATTAAAAAAACAGTCAAAGCTAAACCTAAGTGGAAACTACAACCACGTAGTGAAAAGTGCATTCTAGAGGTGTGCAAATGTACTTTAAAATTGCAACAAGAGCAACCATAGAACTTTTAATAACTGAATGACAAAAGCTCAGACTGGTCCTGCAGTGGATGATTTGGACAGTTCAGTACGTTATTAGCTCTCAAGAAGCTCCTGCCACTTATAGACAGACATTAGCCTGGCATGCCAGCTCCCTGAGATCTAACTACCCCTTTTCACAAGAATTTTACATTGATTCATATTGACTTTGGTCTAGATTACTTAATCAAGCAACACTATAATATAATGGGATTCAAAGTAGTTAATGATCAAGAACAATATCCAGATTTTCATAGCCTTCCACAACCTCAGTATTAGCTGTTTGAGATCTATTGGGCTTACTCAAGTCAGCGATCATCACTTATGTTTTGACACATTCAAATGGGAGAAAGAGTCAACATACCTGTTTGCTCTACGTCCTCTACTTCAACAGGCGTCAGCGAGCATTAAAACCTGGTGAGTCTCCATACAGAGCCCTGCTGGAGACCATGGAACTGACCAACACCAGACTCACCCTTCAGCTCATCAATGACAACAATAAGGTAAATTACACACAGAGTACCACAGAACTAACTGCTTACAGTAACATCAGGTCTTGAAGGCAAACGAGCAACTACTAAAGAAATTATATATCCAGCCACTTCAGTGTGTGGTCAAATCTTCAGTGATCCATTTATGCCATCACAATCTTGTAATTTCCTGTGGTGTTAAAATCAAATTCTGGTAGTTGAAGGCAAGGTTATTATAATTTAAGTGCAAATATTAATTTCAAAAGTGTTTGTGTGTGTAAATTAATTATTTCTATCCCTTACTACACTATAACACTATGGGGCAGTTCTAATGTGAGGGTAAAGCAACGCTGAAATATTAACAATTTCAGAAAGAGGAACAACGATCTGATTTTAACAAATAGCAACTATGAAGAAGGTATTTGTCTTTTAATAGGGGTATTTTTTTATTTTATCAGGATAGATGACCATCAGTGAACTATGGAGAAGGGGTGGATTAGATAAATTTTTTTCAGCCTTTTTGAATTTGAAACCAAATAAACAATTGTTTGCAAGTGTTATTTTTCTGTATGACCAATGACCATATTGCCTTGTTTTACATGTCTGCATTAAAACTCAATATCAGGTTTTTCTCTGCTTTTAAAATTGTTGGTGGCCACCATCACCTCATTTCATCACCACAGACTCTAGGTCAATATTTTTTGCCCAAGGCACATCATATTCATAATAATGCAAAATAGCCCCTTTAATATGTGTTTCAAAATCGAATTGGTCTGTACCACTTGATTCTTGTCCAATGGCTAATAGAACTGGACAGAAAGTTGTATCACTTTTGAAATACTCATCCAAAATTCATTTGAAACTTTGTAGAAGTTCAAAAATTCAGCAACATCGAAACTTGACAGGCTACTCTGTATATAATTTGGAGAATTTATACATGGAAAAGAGAAAAAAAAGTAATGAGTTATGACCCTCTAGTTCTCTAAACTGCAAAGATGTTAAAGGTTTTAAGATTGTTGAAGTCGGAGTTTGCAGCTGTATGCTAAAATGAATGCATCTTAAGAGTCAATGGTGGAAATATCTATGGTTGGACATGTCACAAGGCACACCAGTGTGTCACGTCACATGAGAACCACTGCTCTAGATAGAGACAGTCATCTTAACTTTCAATCTTTAAAAGGCCTCTTCAAACTACATGTAAATTATGACACTTTAAATCTAACATGATGCACCAGATGGATTGTTTCACATATTCATGTAATATATTTCACATATATCTGGGCAACATCCCATCAATGGTGTTTCCAAAATCTAAAACAACTTGAATGCACAATCTGTCCACCATATTTGTGGCAAGGCTTTCAGAGGCTCACCGAAGATTTTCCCTTTCAGTAGACTAAACCAGGCTCATAGCTACGGCCTCGTTCTTTGTTAAGTACACTGTTTGCTCTGGCCATTCTCTGACTGGAAACAAGTTTATGACCTTGAAGCTTTGCTTGACAGATCTGCTTAATGACAGACATAAAATATTGCACATCTAGTTGCTTTGTAAGGTTACTTTCTGTCTGGTAGAATGAGAAATTTGACAGTAATGTATGCAGCACCAAACATTTTAATGAAGTTATAAGGTCTCTCTTTATGGTCTTGATGTCTCTGTTTTTTGTAAATTGCTTTACAAAAATTATGCCTTTTTTGAAACATTTTTGCACAAAACACACCAAAATACAAGAGATAGGCATTCTTACTTAAAAACTGTGTGGAGATGGACCTCTACACTCCATAAAGGGATGGGTATTGAAGTCCTTCCCCTGATTTGGTACAGGCACCAAAACATCTGCCATCTCCAGAACCCAAGCACAACACAGCTTTCAGTACTTCATCTGTATCATTTACCAAATTACAGCGCCAAAGATGTTGAACACTCTCCGTCCTTTCTGCCTTGTAAGCTGTCCATCATTTCCTTCCAGCCAAGAAACAGACATTACAGACAACAGAAGAAGTATTACATGGGGTCCCAAAAGATTAAACACTCTCAATGCTCTTTTTTTGTTCTCAAAGTATCTGTTAAGGATCCATTCAGGCACAGAACTGTTGCCAGAAAAAAAAAGATACCCAGCCCTACCCCTAAACATAAATTTATTCAACAACTTCCCATTTGACTGTGTAGCTGAATACTTGGGTTTTCTTCTGTATTGTATCTAAATTAGAGGAGACACATTGTTTTGTAAAATGAAACAGGCTTTGATTTAATTACACGAGTATTAGTATTCCTAATGTTTTTTTGTAAAAACGTTTCATTACATCAGAAAAGCACAACCATCAATATCTCATTTAGTGCCAGGAAGAATCCTAAATATGGCAAATAATGTTTTGAAAACCACCCTACAGTCAGCCTCTTTACCTCATTTTCACCTCTCTCTTTTCTCTGTCTCTCTGTCAGGTGCGTCTGCTGCTGGAGCTCTACCGTCTCCAGGGAAACATGACACGGGTGAAGATTAACGAGCTGAAGCCACTGAAACCTCGCTACGAGGTCCCCGACGTGCTCATCAGGGAGCCACCCACCGAGCCGTGAGTTTCACTAGGATGCTATTTACTGTGTGATTTGGTCGGCTAGGTGGGTGTTGGTTTCGATGACAGTAAAACTGTCCAAACGATAATTTCCCTTTTTCTGTGTGAAGTACGGTCAGTCGGCTTAAAGAGTTTACCCTGGAATAATGCATGACTATCCACTCCCATGGCTTGGGTGGGAAAAACAATAAGGGAGGTTCATGAAAAGGAGCAACAGCTGATGGATCCAGTTGACAGGGTTGAGAGAATTACACTTTTTTTTGTTTGAGTGAAGCTGGAAAGCAATTAGATACTAGTAAAAATATTACAAGTTATGTCTGAGGAAAAGGAATATTTTGTTATAAGCCCAGCTTCTCTCTGTAGTGTTAATTTTGACAGCACTTTTTCATTTAGTTTTAGTTTTGCCTAACTTATCTTTAAGTTTTAGTCATAATTTAGTCATTTAAATTGTTTTAATTTTAGTCTAGTTTTAGTTGATGAAATGTCACAACATTTTAGTCGATGAAATCTACTGTATTTGGTCGACTAAAATATGAAGTATAAAGTGTAAGGCATTTTTTATGTTTCTTTGAATTTCTGAAGTCATGTTTTACACTTGGATCCCACCACCATAAAGCTTAGGCAGTTGTGATTGGATGTCCCTCTTAACTCATCCAACCCTTCCACACAACCAAAGTAGCTGTGATTCTAACTTGTCCCTACTTTCTACATGATGAAATTAGGTCTGATTGGATATAGTCTCTGTCAAACATGTTAGTCTAGTTTTTATTTGTTGATGAAAAAGTCAGCTAAGTTAGTTTTTGTTTTTGTCAATATACTTATTTTTTTCGTTATAGTCTAGTTTTCGTCAGGGGAAAAAAGACTGCTGACAAAAACTTGGACGAAAATAATCAATCGACAAAATTAACACTGCCTCTCTGCCACTGTGGCTGCAAAAAGTCAAGCAGTACAGCGTCATTTGGTGATCTGCTGGATGATCAGCAAATTGTTGACACATTTAATTGAATGAGGTTTTCTGCAGAAATTTCATATGATAATGGATCACAAGTACACTCCTGATTTAAAATCGTAAGACCAGTTGAATAATTGCAGTGGTTTGCATTTTGCCCTGTCGGATCTAAAGAAGGTACTCCGTAGAGCTTCAAAATGTGAAAGTACTTCACACATCTAATTCAAGACAAGTGCATAGGAGACAAAAAGTCATTTCAAACACGAAGATAGACTTGCGCACAGGAAATTCATTTATTTCTTGGTCTCAGTCAAAAAAGTCCTGTTTAGCTGTAGGAGATCTTGGGCAGAACCACACTCATGCTGAACAGATGTCCACCAAAGCCATGTGCGGGTTGTGAGTGGTGGAAGTAGAGGGGGTCCTTTTCTCTATATGGTTGTAAAGGTTGTTATCATAGTGTTTTAATCAATAACAACCATGGATAGTGATGTAATTCTAATATTCACATGAACAGCTATAATGATTATAAGGTGGAGAGGACTGTTGTTGATTATTATAGCAGCATTTTGTTGAACTGCAATTAAACAGGGTCCAATGATTTAAAATTTGAAGTCATGTTAAATGACATTGTTTTTGTTGATGTATGATAAGCCGCTTGGGGTCAAGCAAGTCCACAGCAGCAGGTCGTCCATGTTGGTAGTCATGGCTGCAGTAATATATGTGTGATATTTGCAGGAACTACCGCGTTTTTTGATTTATTGATCTCTTTGAAGTTGATATGGGCAATAATCTAATTGGGCTAATGAAAGGCCAGATATTTGTGAGTGTAACTTCTGTCCCCATTTGCACTATAAGCATTCAGTATATACTCAGCTGTCCTGAGCAATACATTTCTATATCCTGTGCAATACATTTCCACATGCAATAGAAATATTGAGAAATAGAAATAGGACCATTTTCATTGTTAATACTTATCCTCTACCTTATATTTCACATAGAGCTCCAATTGCATTGTCCGGTAGGATTTTATTTCATCTTCTTACTACCTTTTTTACTTATTACAACCTCTATCTTACTTATACTATTTTTGTGTTACCTTTCTTTTTAACTTAACCATCCATCTATTGCACCGAAAAGGAGAAGCTCTCCAATCTCGTTGTACATCTTGTGTAATGACAATAAAGGCCATTCTGATTCTGATTCAGTTTATTACTCAGGAAAGGGAACAAGGAAGTGAAACCAGAAATCTTGATCCTTTCAATCAGAAGGTTCCACTAAAAATACACTTTCTTCTAAACAAATTTTTGAAGCATTAGAAAAGACTTCAGCTAAAAAAAATAAAATTTTATCAGGTTGTGCTTAGCCAAATACTTTGTGTGGTGTGAAACCTTTTGTCTAAAGGTTTTTCTAAATATGATGTTCTCTTTTCTCCCCTTTTCCTCCTCAGCCTGTCTCTCCTGTCTAAGGATGAAAACGGGGTGGTGCTGTCCCTGGGGGCCGAGTCTCAGAGGGTCATCGTCAGCGCCCGGCCCTTCAGGCTGGACATCATGGAAGGCCGAGAAGTGCTGATGTCACTGAACTCCCGTGGCCTGCTGGCCTTCGAGCACCTGAGGATGCGCAAGGACACGTGAGAAATCACGCATGCACACACATTTTATAAATGCTAGACTTCTCTTTTTTTAATCCACATCCTCACTCAGTGGATGATTTCTGTTTTTGTTCCCATGAAATGGTTCGTTTTTTTTGAGTATTGTCTCTGACTCGTTGTTCTGTCCTCTTCTCCCTATCATCCTAGTTTCTCCTATAAAGTAACTAGCACAGTGGCTAGCGTGTGGGATAATATCAAGAGGGTATTCTCTAGGTAAAGACCCTTAAGATTTGTAAGTGTGTATTCTGTTCCTTGTGCTAATGCTGCCAGTAGTGACAGAACTGTAGGGACTCCCATCAGTATTTACCCTAAAATAAATGTGAGCGTGAAAGGAAAGGGTGTGGGTGAGTGTGTGCATGCTGGTGTTTAATTATACCCAGATTCAAGGGGACCGTTAAGCCCCCTGATGCCATCCTCATGCTGTTCAAGGATCATTTAAGGAGTAATACTCTCTTGTGTTTTGATTTTTGGTCGTATTTCATGAAACAAAGAAAAAAAATCATCCTGATCATGAAAAAAACATGCACTTTAATGATGAGGGTTCACCTGTCTCTGCCAGTGATTGAATGCACCCTGCTCTCTGTTCGGATCGGTGTCCTATTAACTCAATCAAGCATCTGTGTAGACTGTCACTTCAGCAGATCTAACACACCTGCATGACTGAATGTGTCTCTTGACTTGTTATGTTAATGCAGATAACTTTTAAGTGTTTTAATGACAGAAGCTTTAGACCAGTCTAGAGGAAAGATAAGATTCAACCTTCTCTGTCTTTACACACAAGGTTAATGTTCCACCAAAAAGTTTGTATAACCGCTGCAGCTCCTAAACAGAACAGCAAGTTCTGTCTTTGTGGTCACACTGTATTTTGTGATTAATTCTGTGGTTAGAAAAAAACAAAATTTGTACATTTTCAGCACCTTCTTTTAAAATTTAAAAGCCATATCCTTCATTTAACGGAAAAACGACAGGTCTGTGTTGTGAATTTTTCAATCTGAAATGCATATTAATGGTGCAGCAATAAATAAAGCTGGAGACTAAATTTAAATGATAATTATGATAACTTTATTTGTATAGCACCTTTTTAATAAAAGAGTTTAGAGAGTGTTTAACAGACACTAACACAGGAAACAATAAAATGAGAATAAACCATCAGGTCAAATGGTGAAATTCCCGAAATAGTCAAACAAAATGCAAACTCAAATAGTCAAGGAAGTTAAAGCACATAAAATGAATGAAAGCAGTAAGTTGGAAACATTGAAATTGCTATATTAACATACTTCATTAGCATGATTAAAATGTCAGCATAAGAATAATAAGACACCTGTTTGTTACTTAACCAAATCCCTTTTACTGGATAGAGTATCAGTCTTCAGACTTGGCACAAAATATTCAATATTAGTCTCAAACTGATTTACTGTGAACTCTTTCTAAACTTTTAACATTCATATTGTGGCCCATAGCTTTCAAAAAGGCACACTGGCATAAGATAAGATAAACCTTTATTGATCCCCAGAGGGGATATTCAGGTGTTGCAGCATTACTAGAGAAAAGTAGCATGCATTAAGATCCATAGAATAACATATAATATAAAGATATAGATCAATAAACTGTACACTGGCAAAAAACATAATAGAATAGGTGACGTAATTAAAATTAACATTAAAAATTAACAGAGTAAGTGTCATGCAGGACACCTGAGTTATTCTGTGCAGTACGTGGAAGGTAAAGTGATGGTGATGTTAAAGTGACAGTGTAACAGGTAACAGTATGTTGAATTTGAAGTCAAAATCTAAGATAGGTGTTTGTTAATTCTACTGTTAGGTTTTTAAAGGTAGCTTTATACAAAAACTAGAGGATCTCTGAGAGCACAAACCTCCGCCAAGGCATGTCTAACATTGTCAGGCAAGTTATTGTCGAAAGATGAGTAGAACTGCTCTTTCTGGCACTGTTAACAAATCCTTGAAAATTCATAGATCCACATCTGTATTCAGATCACCTCCAAAGTCACTTCTTATCACTTCTGGCTTGTGCCATGACCAACATTTCCTGAAAATTTCATCAAAATCGTTGAGAACTTATTTAGTTTTTGGCAAAAAAAAAAAAGTGGAAATTGCCCTATCTTGCAATGTTAACAAATCCTCCAAAAAATCCTTGATTCATATCTGGATTCTAAATTTGCCACCAAATGCAAACACTTCTTACTTGTACCATGACCAACATTCCCAAAAAATATCAAAATGCATTCAAAACTTTTTGAGTCACCCTGTTCACAAACTATCAAATGCTTGCAAAATCATGTATCAGTGGATGCTATATTAAACGTGGACATAGTTTCCATGATGTCATCCAACAATAGGAGGATTCAAAGCTGGTCAGTGTTGGTCAGTCAACAGAATATTGAATACCTTTGTATGGCATCCATGCTTCAATAGGGGCTTAAGAATTTCCAGGCTCCAGTGCATCAGAGTTTTGTCTTTGTTGCCTCTGCCTCATGTGTGCCTTTGAGTTAACACACTGGGGTTATGACTACCTGCCATGACCCCAAACACACAATCATACATGCAAAATGCTGCTCTTTCACACCTGTTACTGCCTCTGAATGCAGCACAGAAATGGGATCAACTTGTCCCTCCATTATTTTTGTGACATTCACAGTAAATGTGAAACTCAGAAGGATGCAAATACCACGCCCTGTGAATAGGTCTCTTGCTTCTCAGCTTTTAGCTAGCAAGTTATAGAAATGATGGGTGCTACTGAAATACCCAAATATCTAGCTGTCATCTTGGCAGTCCTTTAGAATTATGGATGATGCCTACAGAATATTACTATCACTAAAATTCAGTCAGTATACACACTTGTGCTGCTTTAACTTCTATCTTTTTTAAATGACCATTGTTTATCAAACATTATTATAGTACTTGGTGGAGCACCTTCTCAAGTAAGGACTTAGTACTAATTGTTTAAGTAAACAATACATTATCTCAAGTATCCTGTGTAGTAAAAAAAAGATGCTAGTCTCACAGGAACCTTGTTTTTCCGCTGAAACTTGAATATGGCATAACAGATTTCCAAAACACAATTTAACACCCCTTCCCCTCGGATGTGTGCTGCATCAGCTGTCTGTGGCACTCTTAATGTACAAAGTGAAACAGGTCTTTGGTGTAAAGCCTGGCCTCGATTACAGCCTGTACACGGTTTGTCTACTGGGTGCCAGTTGGCTCTGTAGGAAGCCTTGTGGGTGTTATATTGCCACAGCCTCTAGAGGTCCTTTCCCATAATGCTTAGCTTTAAAAAGCCACAACTTTGGGAGTTGCTTAGTCTCCTTTGTCATTAGAAATAAGACACTGTGGACCATATAGCATTTGTTAGATGTCATTGTAGAGTCAGGGGGCAAATTCACCAACCTTACCATGTGTTTGTCCTTTTTGTTTTATCTTAGTGTAATTATACTCCTATATTTGTCGCTCCCTACAAGGTGACATTACTTTGTCAAAGTCAACATCTTTTCTTTTTCTCCTATGTCGTTCCTTATCGTTCCCTTCATTCTTTGTGCCGTGAAGCAGTCAGTCAGACCCAGAGGGTGAGAAGATAGACGAGGCTGACTCCGCAAACCAGGATCAGGTACCTGACACTGAAATATTTTGCCCTTTGTCTCTTCACTTTTTAAGGACAACTTCTGTCCTTTGCCTCTCTGTGGAAACATTGTTTGAATAAGTTTTCTCTTTTTTTTCTGGCAGACAGTAACAGAAGATGAGAAGAAAGATGAAGGCGAGATGTGGGAGGAAACATTTAAATCACATGCTGACAGCAAACCTAATGGTAACTTCAGCTCTAATTTCAAGCACTAGCTAAGTTAACTCTAATTTAACATGTAATAATCCGTTAGGATGAAGTTTTCAGTGATGTTTAGTCTTAGCTTTAGTAAGCCTGTCGTCTTATATCAATAATTCAATATGTACTTCTTTTTTTTTTTTGGCTTTTCTGCTTTTATCTAAAGATCAGTTTCTCTCACTGTGCAGGTCCATCTGCTATTAGTTTAGACTTTTCATGGCCAGGTGTGGAGCATGTTTACGGCATCCCTGAACATGCAGACACCCTCAGGCTCAAAACAACAGAGTGAGTATCAACAAGAGGTCACATCTCACACAAATGAACAATATTGAATTTTTTTTTTTGAAGTAAAAATATTGCATTGGATAAAACTGAGTCTTGATGTTTCAGCAATGGAGATCCTTATCGACTCTACAACCTGGACGTGTTCCAGTATGAACTGTATAACCCGATGGCACTTTACGGTGCTGTCCCTGTCATGTTGGCCCACAATGCACAGCGGACCACGGGTATCTTCTGGCTAAACGCTGCTGAGACTTGGGTGGATATCAGCTCCAACACAGCTGGGAAGGTATGTATTTTATTCTGTCACTGGTGTTATTCATGTCCTTGTTTTGATTGAAAAGATGTCTTGAATGTTCTCCTTTTTTCTCTTTGCAGACTGTTTTTGGAAAAATGCTGGATTATGTGCAGGGCTCTAGCGAGACCCCACAGACAGACGTGCGTTGGATCTCTGAAAGTGGAATCATCGACGTCTTCATTATGCTTGGACCAACACCCAAAGACATCTTCTCTCAGTATGCTTCCCTCACAGGTAGGACGATGGATGATGGGTAATTCTTTTAAACACATTTTGATTTCTTATCCATAACTTATCCACATTCTTTTCTTAGATTAAAAAAAACAAACAAACAAGCTAAACTGGTACCTTTGTAATGGCACCAATACATCCAGTACCCACTGAACCTGACCACAACACAGATTTAGGCACTACATTCAGATACTATTCTCTAAATGACAAAGCAAAAGATGCTGAACCTTGTCTACTTAGTGAGCTTTCCAGTTTTGCTAAATAAAACGGATAGTTCAGGCAATGGAAGCATTACTACATTAGGCCAGGACAGTGTGTTTACCCTACAAATTGTTTCGCTGTCAGTTACCAAGCCCATTGCACAGAGTAGATGTTAAAATGAATGTAGAGTTGCTGGCAGCATGGTGTCGAACAGTGCTGGACTGACCAATTACCACAGATTAGACCTGTCCACCAATCAGAGTAGACTGGGCACACATTGGGAAGGGAGCCTTAAGCCTCGTTTCCACCAGAGGGTTCAGTTCGGTTTGTCTCAGTACGGCTTGCTTTTTGTGGCGTTTCCATAGCCTAAAACCAGGACAGGACCCCTTATAAGTGAACCGTACTGTCCTACTTTTTGGGACCCTTCTGTTGGGCTGCCAAGCATACCGATCCGACCCCAGAAGTTGGAGCTACAAACGCTGCAGCCTGTTGATTGGTCGAAGGAGACGTCACTTCCCGTGCGACAGCGGTAATAAAGAACAACACAGCCCCGCCATGTTTAAATCTCCACTCGTCTTCGTGAAGATAACTCTCAAGGCTTTTTTTGTTTGGAAAATGGCATCAAGATCAAGTGTCCCATGGTCTACTGTGGAGGTGCAGACCTTCCTCAGTATTCTCGGTGAAGAGAATCGTCACTCTTTGTTTGTATTTAATAGCCGGGTACACTGTGTCGCGCTGCTATGACGTCATGCTATCGGCATCCGGCTTAGACGCTGCCTACCAAGTAGGGTACGGCTGGCTGTGGAAACGCAACCAGGATCAGGCTTTACCGATCCGGCCTGAGCCAAACCGTGCCGATCCATACTGGACCACTTGGTGGAAACAGGGCTTTAAAGGGCAGGAGCTCTAACAGTGTCTCAGACAGAGAGAGAATACAGCACTATCAGGGTTACTTAGTATTTTAAAATTAGACAGTTCTTTGAACATAAGTGATTCTTTATATCCTCGAGCAGTTTACCAAAATGAACATATAAACCTGATTTAAGGCAAAATATGAAATAATATTTGGGCACCAGCCTCATATTAAAAGTAAGAATATTACATCGGTGTGTGGAAAAACAAACAATGAATACATAACCCTATATTTTGGTTAGTGGTTGTATTAACACACACCAGGCTATTGCCCTTTCAGTTCTGTCATTTTTTTAGAACCAGCTGTCCTTTCAGACTGGATGCATGTTTGCTACGGGATGACTGTTGACAAATTGATTTTATTTTTTTTTTCATTTTTGGTGTGCTTATTGTAAGTCAGGTCTTTTAGACTGCAAATGTTCGTGCTGCATCTCATGTGCAGCTCACTTCCTAAAAGTTTAGAGAATAGAAGGCCTGCCTATTTTTGCCATAAGCCATGTGCTTATTTTAGTCAAAATGGACATTAAAATTGGAAATAGAAGGCTGTATTTATTTTGTCTGTGAATGTATCGACATTGGTAGAATTCATCCCAGACAATTGAATATAGTACAGTTACACTTCTTGTTTATGTTGTTTGCGCAGAATCCTTTTACTCTGTTTTGCCAGGTCAGTGTCACAATAAATACAATAATGAAATTATGTGGTCCCCAGATTCTATGTTCTGATTCATTGTTGAATACATGACTTTGGCATGGCTTCATCCTTTCCTGAAGAAAAATTATAAATATACCTGAACAGCCTTTGTTGAAGCAAAAGTCATGAGGAGAGACAGAGCTGTGGCTCCAGGAAGATGCAGCCAACCCGTAGCACACATGCACCTGGTCTGAAAGCCATGATGTAGACTTAGGCCACAGCCAGTTTTTTAACTGGAAAAGTCCTTCTGTTCAAACACACTTTTTCCTATTTCAGTTTTTACTTCCTCAAGAGATGGTGGTAATCTTTACAATAAACACAAGTCTCTCCTTTTATTTTTCCACAGGCACTCAGGCCTTTCCTCCCCTGGCTTCTCTGGGCTACCATCAGTGCCGCTGGAACTATAATGACCAGGAAGATGTGCAGGCGGTGGACGCAGGCTTTGATGAGCATGACATCCCCTATGATTATATCTGGCTCGATATTGAGCACACAGATGGCAAGCGCTACTTTACTTGGGATCCACACAAGTTCACAACGCCGAAGGAGATGCTGCAGGGCCTTGCAGACAAGAAACGAAAGGTACAGATGAGAAATAATTCAAGCAGATGTCCTCAGATCCATTTATGCATATTTTCACCTTCAGTGTCTATTTTCCTGCAGTTAGCTAATATTTTTTACCTTTTTAAGAATAATTATTTGATGTTCTTTCATTTTTTCAGATGGTTGCCATTGTAGACCCTCACATTAAAGTAGACAGCAACTACAAGATCCATAATGAGATCAAATCTCGTGGTTACTATATCAAGAACAAAGATGGAGGAGACTACGAGGGCTGGTGTTGGCCTGGTAAGAGACAAAAGCTCTGCATAAGTCACCTAAATGTGTAGCATTAAAATCTACTTCATGACAGGCTTTGAAAGGTTCTTAACATGGTGATTAATATTGTTGTCTTTCCCTTCTCTCTCTCCTTGTCATTTAGGCAGCGCCGGCTATCCAGACTTCACCCGTGCAGATATGAGAGACTGGTGGGCCAGTCAATTTGCGTATGATCAGTATGAGGTGAGTTTTAAGAGAACTTTCTGTGGCTACAAGAAGAAAGCAACATTAATTTTTTCAACCTTTAGTGCAGCTCAAGATACAGTTGATAGTGCCGTTTCGTTTTTGTTAATAGTCATAAAAACTGGGTGTCAAGGACTCTGCATTCAGCTGGTTTTATAGTGTTTTTCAAAAAAGCAAACCTTTAAAGTCCACGTAGATAATCACTTCTCATTTACCACTGCTATTACCTAATGTACAGTAAGATTCAGTTATTTTATTCTCCATTTATGTGCTGCCTCTTGGCCAAATAGTTCAGTGTCATAAAGTCCCACTTTACCAAATATTTCAGTGCCAGTGGCTCCTTCTATTGCTGGGTAGACAACACACAAACTGCTGGATGGCACATGATTTTTACCAACAAGTGAATTGCTGTCCATTTTTCCCGGCTTGCTGTGAGAAATGTTATTATTGGTTTTAGAGCACCCTGGTTTTCTACACCATTTAATGTCCCTCTGTAGGTTTCCACTGTTAATTCTAAGGTGCAGTGACCTCTTAAGGAAACTTGGTAGCTGCTTTCACAAATAAGCAACATGCCCTGACATTCAAACTTGCTGATTCACATATGTCCCCCACAGCTTGAAAATGCAACCAAATTGAGGTTTATGATGCCAAAACTTATTAATCTGCACTAAATTGAACTGGTTCACTTGGTGAACACACCATTAAAGTTCCATTTACTTTTATTTGAAACAAATCACTGCAACCCTTAGTTTTGTAAGGCATGTTCATAGAAACCATACAGCATTTCTGCATTATGTTTAGTCTGGCCCCTAAGACTCATTCTAACAGTCGCTGTCAATTGTGCAGGGTACTATGGAGAACCTTTATACATGGAATGACATGAATGAACCCTCTGTCTTCAATGGGCCTGAGGTCACCATGCACAAAGATGCAGTGCACGGAGCTTGGGAGCATCGTGACGTGCACAACCTGTATGGTTTCTATGTGGTAAGTGCACACAATATTCTACCTGGCTGTTGCCAATTTGCACTGTTTTTCAAATATTTCAATTGGTGTTCTAGTTTGTAAAATCCCATAACCTGCTGTCATTTTTGACTTTGTACAGGTGAAAACATATTGCTTCTTGTTGTGATATCACTTTTTATTTATGAAGGTCATCATATGCATCATCATTAGATTAAAATAAGTCTTTGTGAAATAGTGTAACTGTCATGGTTCAGTGATTTTTATAAGCTGATTGTAAATATTAGAGCTGCAAAAATGTTCCTTTATCTTCACTGATTATACTGTTGAAAACCTGCAGCAAATGGCAACAACCGAGGGTCTCATCCAGAGGTCAGGAGGAGTCATGCGACCTTTTGTGCTGACCAGGGCATTCTTTGCTGGATCACAGCGCTACGGTGAGACAATCAAGCTGCAATTTCTTTAACTTTTGACATCTGTTCACATTTTAGTTCCTTATCTTGTTGTTTTAGGATAATGTGTTAAAATCTTCTATGTCCTTTTAAAAACTTCATCCAGTCTTCAACCAGTTTGCTAGAATAGATTTAATACACGGACAATATCAAATGAATTATCACCAATGTCCCACTTATCCTGTCATTTTTACAGGGTGCAAGACGGGAAACTGTTTTTTTTGGGGGGGGGGGCAGTAAACAACAATAGAAATATTCAAGTTTCAGCCACTTAGTCAATCAAAAGATGTATAAAATGGGGTGATTGTTATAGCTTTATTCATACTGCACACCATGCATACACTTGGTAAGAGCAGAAAACGTGAGAGAGCAGTTTTAGTGCTGGTGGATGAAGGTCTGTGTTGGTTTCTATAGGTGCCGTTTGGACAGGAGACAACGCTGCTGAGTGGGAACATCTGAAGATCTCTATCCCCATGTGTCTGAGCCTCGGCCTGGTTGGAATCTCATTCTGTGGTGGTGAGTATCATAAAAAAAAAAAAAAAATCTATTGGTTCATTGGAAGTTTTTCTCTCTCATTTGATAAAGTAACTGCTGAAAAGCTGTGAGTAGGAATGGAAATGAGTTTTGTTTAAAGCCTTCTCCCTGTGCACCAAAACAGTGCCCTTCTCCATCATCGTGCCCCCAAAATATTCACATTAATCCCATAAAGGAGTGATGTTTTTGCCAATTCAAGTGTGATACAGCTTTTAGTGAGCACGAAAGAGACTGGCACAGCCAATTTTGTCATTTCCTTTTTTGATCGAACAAATGGGGTGGTCATCTTGTTTTCTATTCCACCCTCTGGGACGTATGGAAGTAATGGCTTGAAACAAGATTATGAACACAGCTAATGACAGCGTTTATTGAAAACAAATCTTATACTTTTAAGACCAAAAGATGTTAAAACTGATAACCATGAACTAGGGAAAGAGACACTGGAAATCCCCTTTAAACATCTGAGTTTTTAATTTGTGTTTTTCAGGATCTGAAAAGTTCTTAGATTTCAGATGAAGTGCCTTGAGATTGATATTCACCGAGAAGTAAAATGATTTCCCTGATGTCTAGAAAGTTTGTGACATCACTTCCATGCACTGCAGTGCTATATCCAGCTAGTTTTTACAGACAGATATGCTCCTCTCTAACTGGCTGTTAGAGCTGGTGTGTCAGATGATACCAGGGAGAAGCAGTGTTTCTCTTTAAAGGATATTAGGCAGTGAACAGATCAAGATGTCTGACACCATTTTCCAGGGTCCTCACATTTATAAAAAGAATTTATCAAAGTAAAGTCCTTATTTAAGGTATATGTTTCTATAGCAACCTCGTGTTTTCTGAAAGCCTGTACGAAACACAATTTTTGTAATGGCATCATATCAGCTTTAATTTAAGAAAGTTAAATATGAATATTATGCATATATCCATCCATCTATTATCTATATCTTTTATCCATTTTGGGGTCACAACTGGAGACAGTCGACAGTGGTCGTTGGGCATCATGAATGTTTTTGTATCTATGTAATTTATGATTGCTAGAAAGACACTGGAAAAACTTGCAAATGTAACTCGAGAGTTTAAAAGTGCTTTAATTTGACTTTGGAAAGGTGTAGCAATACTGGAAACTACCATAGGCACTGCAGCAACCTGTTAAATGTCAGAGATAATTTATAATTGATGGACGGGGCCATGAGGAAGCTTTCTTTGGGTTTGAGCATTTCACTTGGTTACAGTTTAACTATTTTTGTGTTTCAAACCATCAAAGAGCTTTAGTATAGCTTTAGTATATAATCTTTCAGTTAGCCCACCACCCTGAAAGACTACATGAACTGCAAGGAAAGCAGGACTACTAAAGCTTCCTCTTTAAAGGAAGAAACATGTCTTTAAAATGGTTAAACTAAAAATAATTTGACTTTGACACTCCCCAGAGTGTCCGTGTTGTCTCAGAAACATCCAGAGATCAACTGTATGAGGTGTCAACCGTAGTGAGCTCTCAGGTGGTGAGGGTAATCTCAGAGAGGTTGTATGTAATAAGTGTGAAGCTCAATCATTGATCAGATCTTTTTTTTGTTTGTTTTTTTTTTGTTTATGGTTGTACTGTGCTTTATTTTTCCCCTTCTCATCTCACCTCTAAAAGCTGAAGCTCTAAGGTGATTCATACATCTGGCAGTGTTTTTATTCCATGACTTCATATCTTAATTTGGCTGTCCTGACCCAACACTCACCCTGACTTCATCTTCCTCACAGCTGATGTTGGTGGTTTCTTTAAGTCACCGAGCACTGAGCTGCTGGTGCGTTGGTACCAGACGGGAGCTTACCAGCCATTCTTCAGGGCCCATGCCCACCTGGACACACCACGCCGCGAGCCCTGGCTGTTTGGCCCTGAAAACACTGCGCTGATCCGTGAGGCAGTGCGCCAGCGCTACACCCTCCTGCCCTACTGGTACCAGCTATTCTACATTGCACACCACACCGGAGAGCCTGTCATGAGGTGAGGACTGGAGTTTGTGACTTCAATCATATTTTAGACACATGTTTTTGTTATCATTATTATTTCTGTATCTGTTTTTTTTATTGTGCTATGTCCCCTCTTTTATCCCTGTATGTTATTTTACAGTAAGTAACAAACGCATATAAAAGTGGTAATCACTCAGTTTAATCCATTAAAGGCATAAAACCACAGATCCCTCATTTTAAAAAGTAGACTTAATAAATATAACTGCTTTTATCTCTGTGTGCAAACATACATTTCATGACTTTGTATCCACTGTAGATATTGCTTAAAGCTTTGATGTTCATGAATGTATTAAATCAGTTTTTCAGGCTCATTTACAATTACATATTTGTTGCAGACCGCTGTGGGTGGAGTATCCTCAGGATCCTGCAACTTTTGCTGTGGATGACGAGTTCCTGATCGGTGAGACACAAAGACATTTTGGTTTTACCCTGCTTTGTTTGAACGTATCAGCCAAGATCTGTGTCTGAATATATCTGGGCATGTATTCAGCACACCTTATAGCAACTTGTTTATCAGAGTAATTGAAGAATCCGTGTACAGAGATAACGGAACTGTTGTGAAAAAACATCGACTTGTGTTTAGGTGTTGATCACTTCTTTCAAATGTTGGAACAGGCCCAAGGGAAAAACAGTAAAAAAAAAAAAAAAGTTACTATAGTTTGGCAGGTTTATAAGAAAAAGTAATCTCACGGAAGTTGCACAACTCTACTGCAGGGAAGGACTTGTTGGTGCACCCAGTGACTGAGGAAGGAGCCCGAGGAGTTACCGCCTATCTGCCTGGAGCAGACGAGGTAAGAGGACGCTGCACAAAGATATCAGACATCATTCAGAAGTGCTCCTTCTGGTTTTAAAATGTCCTGCTGAAGTTGGCATGCTGATAGCACCATGGCTGGAGATTCAGGAACTTAAAGCTGCTCTACTTCATTTTTCACAGGTTTGGTATGACGTCCACACCTTCCAGAAGCATAACGGAGCCCAGAACCTTTACATCCCAGTCACCATGAGCTCCGTAAGACATACATGTGCACTGTAATCCTGTTGGCAATGTTCCCTCGTTTTCCCTCTTAAATGCAGAGTTAAGTTTATGGTGACTTTTTGGGGAGGAGAGAAACAAGCACATTCAAAGCTGTAAACCAAGATTTTAATAGTTTTTGAAATTTCATCTTTTGGGATTTTTATTTGTCTTTTTGGTATCAGTATAGGTTTAGAGCCAGTTTTTAATGCTGATTTGCAAGCTTTAGTTTTTCATTTTAGGAAAAAGACTGATTTTGGTCAAGGTTACATTATTGGAGAAAGGTCCCCTGCAACTTCTTTAACAACATCTTTGAATATAAATTTACTAAAATTACTGCCTGGCAGTTTTATTCCTCTACAAGATAATCAAGTACCAGACAGGGAAAGTACAGTCATGTGCCGGAAGGCTACAGTAAGTTTTGTAAGTAATGTGATTGATGGATAACTTTCAGGCAGGCCATTGACCTTGTACCCCTTAAATATAATCAGTTTGTTGCCAAGTCAATGTGGGCGTTGGTGCACTTCTTGAGATGCAACCTTCAAAGGCGGGGGATAATCATGAGATCAAAGATGTTTGACTTTGTCTCTCCCAGATCTTGTAATATCTCTAAGTCAATTTTTTGTGTAAAATTTAAAGAAAATCCCTCAAAGTGTTTTTGATATTTGTGTCGCAAGCAGAGGATGAATGTAATGTCAAATGACCTTTGAACTATGACCCCTTAATTCTAATTGGTTTATCTTTTAGAGAGGACAAATCAGCGAAGTTTGACAAAACTGCTTTCTTAAACAAGGATGGTCTTGAGACTATATGATCTTGACCTTTGACATGTGACTTTTTAAAATTGAATAATTTTTCTTTATGTCAGGGTTCACATTTTAAAAAACAATGTGGAAAAAAAAATTAAGAATTATTCTGATAATACATTTACTAGATTGCGCTCAGTGTATTTATCATTTTTAATTTTGACCGAAAACTGATCTTTATTTGTTTACACAGAGAAAAAAACTTGTAGAGTTTTTGAATGTTCAGTGTTTAATGGAAGTCCTCGAGCCAGGGATCCCAAAACTGATCCCTGAGGAATACCCATGCTATTGGGGCAGATGATGGACTTAAGCCCATTGGCTCTGCATTCTTGACCTATGACCTATGGAGTCTTTTCGGTTCATACTTAAATCTGAGAGGATAATAAACCTGCTATCCTCTGCATATGTTAGCTATCAAGCTAAACTTGTGTTTTTCTTTATTCATTCATAACTTTCTAAACTATTTTATTTAACCATTATTTAACCAGATAAGTCCCATTGAGATCAGGATCTCATTTACAAGGGCGACCTAGCCAAGAGATCAGCAACACACGTCAAATATAAATACAAATTCTATGATTGCGTCCTGGTTGTTGGATACATGATATTCACTTAGTTGTGCCCCATTTCCTTTATAAAAAGCTTCAGTTTCCCTTCAGTGGTACAGGCCATTTTTCCCCTTTTTTATTGCCAGACTTTCCCTCTTGCTTTAACACAAAGTGTTCTTTGTTATTTTAGATCCCTGTGTTCCAGCGCGGCGGCTCTATTATTCCCAGGAAGCTTCGCATTCGTAGATCCTCCACCTGCATGGAGCATGATCCCTACACTTTACATGTGGCTCTTAACCTCCAGGTAATGACGTGTAAAACACTAATGATGACTGTAAGACACACGTCATCTACTTACACTGATGTCTGTTTGTCTTATCCTCATTTGAACCCTTGACCCTTTGTCTGGCAGAGAGCCGCAGTGGGCGAGCTCTACATCGACGATGGCCTCACCTTCAATTATGAAAAGAAGGAGTTCATCCACAGAAGGCTGTCATTTTCAAACAATGTCCTCTCTTCTGTGTGAGTAATAATTTCTGTTTTATTCATGCCTGCTCTCTACTTATTGTCTACCTTAAAGTAGATGTTTTTCTGTATTTTCTCATGTCTTGAGCACATGATACGTCATGTTAAATCATTATCAAGACACGGTAAGATCAACAAAAGTACTGACATCTGAAACATGACAAGTTTATAAAGTCAAGTGGATCTGATACAAGCCATGAGAACTTGGGTAAGGATTCAGATAAATGTCCAATATTTTGGACATTTGGACTTCAAATGATTTTTATATTAATTCTGTGTTTTTGTTTGGGCCCTCAGTAACTTGGCTCCAGATGCCCAGTTTTCCACCCGCTCCTGGATTGAACGTGTAGTCATTCTGGGAGCCAGTAAGCCCAGCAAGGTTTTCCTGAGGACTGCAGGTGAGTGCCGTTCATTACATTTATCCAAAGTTTGTTCTGCAAGTTTGATCCATTAGATTGTGAAAACTTCCTGCTCAGTCGAAATGCCCTCCGACTATGACAGTTAAGGCTGCTCAGCAGGTTTTGTACAACTTGTTTGAAGAGTCTAATGATTGGTACTGTGACTCAGGTTGAAGGCATGTTTACAGTTTTAAAGTTTCCCTCATAATGTAGTTCCTCTCTAGCTTGTGGTGTATTTAACTTAATATAATTTGATTTTGAGCTTTTGATGTGTTTAGAGTTCAAATGCCCCACACCAACTCAAATTACCGCTAGGGATCGCACTGGTATCATTTTTCGCATCACCTGTGGTGAGGTCCCACGTAAGCCATACCTGGGACTTAAGTGTGACTGACAGTCACTGCTGACAACATAATAATCGCTGCGTTGCCACAACGGATTAAAAATATCTGCCACATAAATGGAACGCCTCTCATTGTTAACTCCAATGTGCTGTACAACGCTCCAAACTCTTCTGCTTTTAGTATTACATTGTTTTGTGGCTTTGGATTATCTCTGGAATAACTTGTCTCCTGGGGTGCTGGTTTGGTGGAGTGGTTAGCAACCAGGCACAACCCATATACATGCAGCCCCGGTTCAAATCCATCGAGTGTCGTCCCTACATTGTCCTAGTGGAAAATGTAGTGCCTGGTACCAAAACTGAGTCGAGTCGAGCAAAGTTTAACAGAAACCATAAACTCAAAAACACCATTACAACTCGTTATAGAGCATGGGTTCCCAATCTTTTCATTTCACAACTTGATAAAGATGTTAGCTCTCTCACCAGGAGTACTACTTGCGTTATCATACCATCAACCTTTTAAAAGTAAAAACAGAGCCATTACTAGTATCACTAAGGACTGCCCCAGTATTGTTTTGCAGTTTCCTGACAACTTGCCTGTGTTCATTCTAGTCTTCTGCCAAGCCCCCGAACTCAGCAGTCAGAGCAGCGCACACTGTATAAGCTCCTTTCATAAACACCTCCGCCCCCCTCAAATTTCACTTGCTGTGTTTACTTGTTTAACTTTTCTTCAGTCTCATTGAGGTCATTCTGCTTGGGAATTCAAAACTCAGTGGACACAATACAACAGCGGTGTTTGTACATGCATCAAGCATTAACTCAAAATGAGAGCATATCGGCATGCTGTCATGTCCTGACGGTAAAAACTCAATCAGCAAAAGAGGCACCTGTTTCTTCCCATCAAAATGAATAATAAATGTAAGCTAACTTAAAATTCTGGTCAGTATTAGTTCAGTAAGATGGTTGATGGTGGCAGCAGCCAGCGATATACACTTTTAAATTACAACAAATCATGTACATGTTTCTGTCGATGGGCAACAGTAAAAGTTTTTCTCTGAAGTGAGATTCAGTTTAATCAGAACTGAGGGTTTGTGGTGTGTTTAACCATGGAATGTGTTTTTTCGATTAGGGGTGCTCCAAAAGCACAAACCTCTGCCAAGGCATTTCTGGCATTGTAAGCCAAAGTATCATGGAAACTGTGGGAAACTGCCCTTGAGTACAATGTTAAGGAGTTCTTTACAAAATTTATGGATCTGCATCTAGATTTGGATGACCACAAAAATCTATTCAGTTCTGACTTGTGCCTTGACAAACATTCCCTGATTTCATCCAAATCCATGCACAACTTTTTGAGTTTTTCTTCTAACAAACAGACAAACACTGACAAAAATATGTCCTTGGCAGAGGTACTATGATTTAGGGGCCATCCACATGGAGACAAGCTCAGGAGTAAAAAGTTTTTATTATTTTGACCTTCGTCCACATGTATCTGACATTTTGGAAGCTCACAAACTCACATTTTTGAAAATGGGTCCCAGGGTGAATAAATCTTGAAACACCAACCTTGTGTTTCTGTGCATGCAATGAATACGCACATTTTCAGAAACAATGATCTCGTGGCTGCACCTCGTCCTTAAACCCGATGCACTAATCCAACAACGATAGAGTGCTGCAATACGGTGTTGCATTCGTGTTACAGCTGAGTTTGTAATGGCTTTTAAAGCAAAAACTTCTACATCTAATACCAGTGTGAGCAACAAGTGGACATGAAGAACAGAATACGCCACATCTTGTTTTGTTTGTTTACAGGGCAAACGTTTTTGAGCAAGCTCCATGTCTTCCTTGGTTTTGGGGTTTGTCTGCTGCAGCATTACAGCGCCACTTACAGGCCTGGCATTTATACTACAGTGTTTCCAGTGTTTTGTGCGAATAGACACATTTCTTGAAACAATGCCATGTTTACAGAGAACGTATTAAAAAGGCACATGGACATAATCGCGAGGCTATTGGTCTCCCATAGCATTTTTATTCTGACCAAGCATTCAGATTATTTGCATCAGTGTAAGCATAGCTGTATCTACTTCTTTTTGCAGATGGTCAAGAGAGCCAGGTCGAGTTTGAGTTTGATTCCTCCATGTCAGTGTTGACGCTTCGCAAACCTGCCATGAACGCAGGGGTAGACTGGACCATTACTCTTCAGTAATCATCGAGATGGAAGACCAGGAGGAGGGGAAAAATGGCTGAACTCGGCTGAACAGCGGGAGAGAACAGACATGAGGCACTGATACTGACAACAAACTAAGAGTGAGACGACAGGAAAGTGAACATGGAGAATAAAGGACATAAACACACTTTGACACACACTGGATATGTTTTCATCCATCCATCCATCAATTCACACACACACAAGCACATACACTCACGGACATAGACCCATGTAGAACTGTTAGTAGAACTGAGCCACATAATGCCATGTCCTTCTTTTGTTCAGTCGCACTGTAATACCTAACAAAAAGGGTTACTGCTAGATAGAGGATTGTGTTTGTCTTTTTTTGTCAGATAGAACAAAACTGAGCAACCCAAATTATGTCATGAGAATTAATAATTTGTCTTAAGAAAAAATGCATTCAGGTTTTTTTGTTTCATTTTCTTTTTGACATAATGTGTTCACTTTGTGTTGTTAGTTCAAAGATCATTTTGAGAGGATTGGTGATTTAAAATGAAGGTTCACATTTAAAGCACAAGCTCCCCCTGCTGGTGATTACCCATACAAGTTTCTGACATGATGCTCTCGAAAAAATCATTCCATTTGTCCTTAAGCACTTCAGTCATTTAGAGCTCAGTGGTCTTCTACTCATGCCATGCTTCATTTCTATACCAATAGCTTACCAACAATCAGCTTTGTGGCCCCACAAATTTACAACTTAAATCATCCCAATGCCACAAAATAGAAACAAATCATCTCTCATAATATTCCTTCCCAGCTCATTTTTCTTCAGCATTTCCCTGAATTTGTGAGCATGGAATTGATTGATTGTCATGGCATCACTGTGGAGGTGTTCAGGCTGTAAAGCTGCTGCACAGGAAGGGGATTTTCAACTGTCCTTATGAGCTGACAAGGCAATGGGAATCGCTTTGTGGGACTGAACCACTGATGTTGGTGGATCTTCCTGTTGATATGCTTTTTGTTTTATCAAATTCTTTTCCCAGCATTGTTTTTCTAGATTATTTTAATGCACTTGAGGAGGATAGAGGATTAAAAGGTTGTTTAGATTTAATGTGTTACTAGATGTCAGGACAGTGCAGGATTTCCAGTTTGTCATTTTGAATTAAAAAAAAAAGCCACATCTTAAAAGTGAAGTAAATAAACACTCAATGTGCTGTGATCAATTATAAATATTTAAATGATTCACTGGAGACTCTACATGATGTCCCGACAAGTCAATTCATCTGACTTTTTAGCAGTTTTGTTTTTGTATGAGTTCGTGTCCTTGATTGTTTTTAATGATCAAAATTGTACTTGTTGCTACAGTTTTTTTTGGCAATGGCTTGAATTTGGAGGAAAAGGAAAGTGAAGGAACAGAAGTCAGCTGTCAATCAGAGTTGTCAGATGTACTCAAAAGATGAGACCAAGTGAAAATAAAGTCGACCAAATTTAAAATCACTCCCTGGTTTTGTTCATATTAAGGTGTTGGTATTACTTCTCTGAATTTATTGTGACGTTTGTATCATGACATATGTACTTTTTATTGTCCACTTTTTCTTCAAGCAAGTCGTATTTCTAGAGTAACTTTAGATTATGTTTAACCACATCTAAGCTCACAATTGCTGCAGTTTCACATAAATACCGCAATCTAGTGTGCAACAGAAAATTAAAACAAAAAAAAAGACTTGATATCCTTGCGTGACTACACAATCCATGTAAAACAGAATTAATTGCCACAAACCTTCTGTTCATATTTGCAAGTTTAATTTAGCAGTGAGAAGTAAAGCCTACATGTGGGGTTAAAGATGTCCACAAATGGTAGGTTCAGAATGACAATAGAGTTTTGTAGTGCAGTGAAAATAACACAAAACATTTAAAAAGTCTGTAGTAAGCCATCAGGATTTTTTTAAGAGTGGAGTTCTCTCAAGTTTTTAGAATGTTGGTTGTGTGGAAGTTCAACTTTTAAGTAAATTAGAAGTGCTCTGAGAGCAAAAACCTCAGCCAAGGCATTTCCAGCATTGCTGGGAGAGTTATTGTCTAAAATGTGGAATACTGCCCTATCTAGTGCTGATACCAAATCCTTGAAAAAAAATCCTGGATTCAGATCGCCACCAAAATCTAATCACTTATTCCTTTTGCTAAGATCAATATTGCCTGAAAAATTCATCAGCTTCTGTTGTGAACTTATTTGTGAAACTGTGGATTACAGCCCTATCGTACGTTACTAAATCCTTAAAAAAAATCCTGGATACACATTCTGATTCGGATCCCCATCAAAATCTAATCCGTTCTTTCTTATGCCATGATCAGTGTTCCCTATAAATTTCATTAAAATCTATTCATAACTTATTTTTGGGCAAAAACGCAACGTCCTCAGTGGAGGTAATCAAGCTGCTTTCAAAATAGAAAAATAGTTGGGGGGGGGGGCGTCAAGTGTGACAAAACCATTGGCACAAAGCTCAGTTGAAGTGGCTTGTGTGCAGATGTGTCATGTTCAGTCCAGCTCCGTTATATTTTTTCAATTCAATATTCAAAAGAGCTTTATTACAGGTGTTATTTAAATGTTTAAATTAAATATATGTGAGTAAAAGACAAAATTAAGCATGATTAAAAAAATGAAGCTAGAATGTCTTGGAGGCCGGGGTTTGTGTGAAACGGAACACTTAACATTATCCCACAGAGAGTACATTTTGAAAAAAAAAGAATTAATTCAGATGTCTACCCTTCATAAAATATTGTTTCTTAATTGTCTAATGTTGTTTACTGTTATTACATTTTTTTATTGATCCTGAAGACGTTAACAGTTTCTCGTCGCGCGTCAATGACGTCATCGCGACTGTTCGTTTCCATCATGGCGGCGGAGGGCTGTGAGGAGATGAGCGGCAACGGGGAGCTCACGGACTCCTCAGGTAGTTTATTGGCCGTTTCATAATAAAATTTTACATGTTTGCAGGACAGATACTACTCGTTTTTGTTTCAGTTTGAATAGTTTTGAATTTAGCTTCAACCAGACCCATTTAAATGGCAGGCGGGCCAGGCTAGGCTAGGCTAACGTGCCGTCAGTGCAGTGATGTTAAAGGTTTGTTTCCATTGATCAAGCAGTCTGCTGACAGTCACAGACTCGAGATCCCTCTCTTCTTTACGGCACTCAACTCTGTAGAAAAGTTTGAGTTCACTGAGCTGTACTTAAACGAAACATCCTTGTGCAGTTATTGTGTTTTAACAGTTTAAACCAAAACCTGCTTATTTAGCAGGGCTGTGAGATGAAATTAAACTTGCTCAAGTCACTGCTATTGAGTGGTTTTATAAAATATTGGTACTTTTTTTTTTTAGCAGTTCTCTCTGTCCTTTACTGTACTTCATCAGATTCTGTGGGAAGCATTAGTTCAATAACAAATTACATTTTCACCAGAGCAGGTCACACTGTAAAGCTGACAAGCTATTAACTCCAATAAATACATTTACAATTACGATTCTGTGATTTGATCTTAATAAAGGCAAATTATTACACATCATATTTAATTAGCAAAACTGAGTCATTTGGTGAACAAAATGCATTTTACTGAGATCTTTGACATCTGTTTTAATTGATCAGGACAAACTGCAATACCATCTATATCGGTATTGGCAGACATTTGCCTATAAAGTCAAATTGAAGTATTGGCTGATATTGAAATTTTTGCCTAGATGTGCAGCCAATATATTGGCCATATATGTCCCATATATAGGCAGTAATGTTGGCAAAATCCACAAACCATATTGTATCACCTCATCATCACGGCACAGGTATATCTAAAAAGCAAGATGTTCATTTTTCAAGAGTTTAATGTTTTTCTTGTTTTACATCTGTTCCTTACACAAATAGAATCTGACATTAAAAGCAAAAAGTAATGTAAAGACTCTATGCTCTTGACGAAAAATATTGGTTCCAGCAATAATGCATTGTTTGTGTCAAATATTTATACTATATAATTTTACAGCGAAAATATAACTGCTTCACTTATCACACTGCAACTGATGTCCTTTTTGCACAACACAGATAAGTGTACTTAAAATACTTAAAATTCATTTCAAATGAAGTAATTGTACTTTTTCTTGGTTATAATTATAGACTGTTACTTTTACTTGTACCTGCTTACATTTCTTATCAAAGAAACTGTTCTAAACTTGAGAACTCTACTGCTTGTTTGTTATTTTGGTTTGTCATGACCTGTTTACTGGCACATGATACAGGGGCAGAAGTTTGTTTGCTTCTTTCACTTGTAACTGTTTTGATCTCTCAATGATCTCCTCACAGAGTGTTTAATGTGTGAGATTGGTCAGTTTTTGTTAAAGAAATTTTCAGGACCATAAGTGATTTTGCCCATTATGGATGATTTTACTGTAAAAAGTCATTTCAGCCCCTTTATACATAAATTTGCTCAAAAAGCAATGTGACTAAAAGGCTACTGAATTATATATAATACTTAATGTAAAGGATCTTAACATTTTCTCTGCAGCTTTGTAAAAAAAACCCTGTAATATTTCCAAATAAGGTTGCAAATGACTATCTAAATGACTAAAATCAAACTGTTAAAAAAATAGTCCCAAATTTAGAAACAAAGATCTACTAACGGTTGTTCCAGAAAAGAAACAGGTGGTTCATTTTTTCAAATATTAGTTGCTACTTACAAAATGTTTTTAAATGATCTTCAGCCATGGAGGTATCTGAGGATCCTCCTTCGTTGCCAACAAGTGAGACAGCGGAAATATCAGAAGAAAATGGCAATGCTGCTGCGACTGAACCCCCCGAAGTTCCGACAGACCTTGACCTCGCTTCCCTCCCAGTGCCTCCGGTCACAGGAGACGAGGAGGGAGAACTGCCAGCAGACTTTGAGCGCCTGTGGAAAGCCGCCCATGAAAATCCTCTAGACTTCACCAGCTGGACTGACCTTCTGCAGTACTGCGAGCAAGAGGTGTGTGTAGTTATTTTACTAATGGCACTGGAAAAAATTGTGACAATGTAATTATGCTCTGTAGTGGTGCATTGCCATCTGTAATTGTGCAGCTTTTGTCTCCAGAATCCCCTTGAGGTCGTGTTTGTTGAGGGCACTTGCTGTAGCTCCATGCGACAGTGGAGCTAAACATTTCTCCTTCCTTTAAGGGTCACATCACAGCATCACGCAGAGCACTGGAAGCCTTCCTTGCCCGTTACCCACTCTGCTATGGCTACTGGAAAAAATTTGCTGATCTGGAGCGACGTGCTGGGTCCAGTGACAAAGCAGAGGAGGTAGAGCTGAAGGAGGATGTTTTGAGTCCTCTCCCAAAATTATCAAAGATAATTCAGTGTTGTTTTTAAACCAGTTTTATGACCTACTGTTAATGATTTGTGTGTGTTTTTCCAGGTGTGTGTTCAGGGTCTTCAGGCCATCCCTCTGAGTGTAGATCTGTGGATCCATTACATCAATCTGCTACTAGGAACGCTGGACATGAACCTGCCTGAGTCACCACTGCGCATTCGCAGGTAAATTAACACTTTTACATAAATGTTCTTCAAGAAGACTTTGTTTCTTAAAGTTGTAAAACATTTATTCTCAATATGAGGGTTGAGGCTACCTTCAGGGGGGATTGTGTGTCCATAAAAAAACATGTTTATGAATTGAGGAAGCTCTAAGTAGACACATGGTATGTCCATGCATACATGTTCTCTAGTAAAATGGTAAAAGTAAAATTTTAGGTTACTTAATATGTTTGAACTTGTTTATCTCCTGCTCTGTCGACTATGACCCCTGCGCTCTCATATTAAAAAGTTACTTTCTTGAGATCTTTGGATAGCAACCAAAATTCTTATGTGAAGTATCTCTGTTTCTGAATCGTGGGAGTCAGAATCAGTAATCCTGAATAGATGATTGTTGAGAAATTTGGCATTCTGAGTTGCTCTTACACACAAAACAGCATTAAGAAATAGGATTTGAAATAGGAAATATAAATGAGTATGAACAGTAAGTCCATATGTGCAGCTTAATAGACAGAATAATTAACATGTAGAAGTGTAGGGTTTGTAAGCAATAGGCTTTGGGCAAAGCTAAGGGAATAGAAGAATAGAATAGAATAGAATAATTCTTTATTGTCCACCAAAGTGGAAAATTTTTTCTGGCTCACCAGCACATGAGACAGACAGCACTAAAATACAAACATTGTCATACAAAAAAAAAAAAAAAAAAAACAACAATATAAAGAAAATAGGGATGTACCGTTTGGGATTTTTGTTAATATCCAATATGCAGATATTTCTAATCTAATTTTAGTAGACTACCAATATGTAAGTTTCTACCACACAAGAATTGACCTGTTCCTCTTATCACAAGGGTCTTTTTGTTCTAAAACATGTAGAAAACAAGAAAACAACATTTTGTTCCACAATAAATGGTAATGTATTGTTATTTCAATGGCAGATATTTAGTGGTAAAATTCAAACTAAACGGGATTACATGTTCATTATAAGACTAAAATCTATTTTACAGTAACACTATAAGGTGAAGCATAATGGTGCATTTGTGCATTTTGCTGATACGATAGTAACTGTATCAAATATATATGAGCAATACGTTTGGCTGATCAGATGCAGAATTCGGGAGAATGTCTATACCTGCTGATATCTATGACGGCGTATTAGGGCCACTTAAAGAAATTTAAAAAAAAATAATGAAAACTCGAAACTTTCGAGTTTATAAAGTCGCAGATTTACTACTTTATAAACTCACAAATTTATGACTTTATAATGTCGTGAATTTGCGACTTTATAAACTCATATTTCTGATCAATACAACACTGTAGTTCCATAACCGACCCTCTTTTTAATCACTGTCATAAAGACAGTGATTAAAAAGAGGAAAACGAGGTTGTAGCTCAAAGTCTTTATGACAGTGATTAAAAAGAGGGGTCGGGTTTGGAACTACATTGTTTTATTGATGAGTTATTGACCCAAAATATGAGTTTATAAAGTAGTACATTTGCGTCTGTATAATTCCCAAAATTTCAAGTTTTCATTATTTTTGTCTATTTCTTTAAGTGGCCCTAATAAGCCATTGTAGGTATCAATTTTCAATGCTTTCAGCTATTATTTTTTCAAAATAATATTGTGCCTCATTAATGGGCTTGAATATGAGGTCTTTCTTAATTTTATTTTCTTTGGGTTGGTTTAAGTAGTTAAAATTTTACCTTAAAATTTCTCATGGTGGGTCCTGAGGCTGGACCAGTGGAGACCTATTGTACTTCTGATGCAGTGAAAAATATTAAGCAGTTAACATCAAATGAGCTGATGCTCAGGAAGCTGTTCACATATTTCAAAATTTCCAAACTTGACCTTGTAGTGTGTTTGAGGATGCTGTGGCAGCAGCAGGCCTGGAGTTCCACTCAGACAGACTTTGGGATCTTTATATTGAGTGGGAGAAGGAGCAGGGAAACATGAAAAATGCAGCAACCGTCCTGGACAGAGTTCTCCGAGTCCCCACACAGCTCTACAACACCCACTTTGATAAGTAAGACAACGAACAACCTGAAAAAAACTTACTCCGTTACTGTTTCTCTTCCTTCTCTTTCAGTATTTTTGTAACGTGTCCACCTCCTCCTTAAATTCTCTCCTTTGTTAGATACAAGGAGCATCTGAACAGCCATGAGCCCAAAGAGGTGCTCAGCCAGGAGGAGTACGAGGAGTTGAGGGCATTCTGCCACCAGAGTCAAAAAGCAGAGCGAGCTGAGCAGGCCCAAGAAGAGAAAGAGGAGAGACCACCTGGGGAGGAGGAGCCTGCCACACCTGAGGGCACGGACACAGTCAGTGACTTTTTTTCCAAAATGAAAAAGTCCTTGTTCTGGTAAACACTAATCACAGCAACACTGAGAAATGAGAAACATCTCTTTGTTTAGGAGGAGTTGATCCAGAAGATCAGGGAACAAGTTCTACTTCGAAGGGACAAGGTGTACCAGGACAATGAGGGAGAAGTCCGCAAGAGATGGCACTTTGAAGACGCTGTAAGTGTTTCTATTTTATTTATTTTATATATATTTTTTAATGTTCTTCTCCTCTCTTTTTGATAATCATATCTTTGGTGTTGATGAGGTTGTGTTTGAAAATGTTTCCGGTGTTTGATGCTCAAGTTTGCTTTAGATAACTTAAACTTGTTGATTTTCTCACGTATTATCTTTCTTTTTTGTCACAAATGCCTGTAAGTGTTAAAGAAGCATATCACAGATGGTCTGTGGAAGCTTTTCTCAAACTGAAGTATGCCAGGACCAAATTGAAAAAAATCAAAATGAACTAGTGCCCACCAAAACTCCTTACACCACCATGAAATGTGATTTAGAGTATTCGCTTGCATCTTTTTGTTTTATAAACAAATACAGATTATAGTAATTTATTTTGCAGCATTCTGAACTTAAACATCCTTTGTAACTCCACAAACTCTTTTTGAGTAATCGTAATGTCTCCTAAGGTGCTGATAAATTCCCATAACCAGGGTGGTATTGAAAGATAATGAACAAAGTTGTGCTAGTTAATACAATACCAGTTATCCTGTGATACCGGTTCTATTGTCAGACAATATGAATGATTAAATTATCACATGCAAGTTAAATTCTCTGTTTTGCAAACTCTAAGACTTAAAAAAACCCAGCACTTAATAATAATTTTAATCCTGTTTTCGGTTATGCTGTCTTTTTTTTGTTAAGTGTAAAGGAATTTGGAAACCCCCAATGTGCCATGGCCAACACTTTGAGGCGCTGTGGTGATCAAAATAAAAAGGGACCGCAAAGTGCTACACCAAAAATAAGTCACTTTTAAGCAGCTGTATGCTTGTTTAACATTTTCAACAGTTTTTGCTGTGAAACATAGGACCTGAATAACCAGCTCCAGATCTCAGATCCTGCTAGAAGGCCTAAACACACATTTTAATTTCCTTTTATTTAAATTGTTGTCAGTATGAGGGTTACTTTTGTTTTCAATTTGAAAACATAATTCAAATAAACAAATCTCTTTTTTGTCATGTATCATAAAATCCAGTGTAAAAGACACATTTTGATCCCACTTTCAATGCAGCTGCCTTCATCACATATTAAACACAATGAGACACAGCTGAAAGTAAGTTCTGTTTGTTGTAGCTTGTTGTAATTGAATACATAACTCCTCTTCAAGGCAATTTAAAACTGCATTTTTTTTAAATTATCCAATAACTTGAAAAACAATTGAAATAAAAAATGTAGAACATGTAAACAAAAAAAGATTTATATGATAAAATGTCCTTGCAATAAAATACATATTGGAGAAACATCCCGCTGTCTTGGTGAGTGCATCCCTGAGCACGGGAGTGCAATAAAAAGAAATGACAAAAGCAGCCCAATTACCATCTTAATGAAATAAAACACCCCATTTCATCCTTGTTTTTCTTTGGCATAGAGGACATAAAACAGACTAAAAGAAGTGTTAACACTGAACTTCTTAGAAAAAAAAGAGAAGGATTTTGGATTTTTTTACTTTTTAAAAGCTTATATCCAGGGAGAATAAACGAGGACCTTTTGGTAAATGAGTTTTTTGTTATTAATCTTTTAGACTTGGTTTTAATATCTGTAAAAACTTTCAGGTTTATTTTTTTAGCATGGTATTTTTAGTGCTGCTTTACAGTGAGTTCTTACAGGTGTTTCATTGTACTTTTAAAATGTATGTTTATATTTATATGCATGTTTTTATGTTTGTTTACGTCTAATCTTTGAACAGAATCTGCTTTATCTAAACCTCTGTATTTCCTCTTCTTGTGCCTGAGAATTATTTATGAAATGCTTTGCTGATCCTTTGGTCAACAAGCAAATGGCTGCTGTATTAATTAAAAAACCAAGCTGTCTCTCAGGCCTTTGGTCAAAAATGGTGTCATTGATGCCTCCTTTCGGACTCCCCACCCCCCACCCCACCCACCCACTCCCTCACTTCTTGTCAGTACCTCATTGGTTTCAAACCACATGATGACCCAGTTGACACGCCTCTGCAGCCGTTCTATTGGCTGACCCAGATGTGGCTGGACATGACTGCTCAAATCTTGAACCTGTTTAACTTGTTTGAATTTCAAACCTACCCTACTTAGGTGATGTTTGTAGTGTGTTTCTGATGACCCTGATTGGTCTAATAAAGTTGTTTCCTGAACTAGTGTTGCTGGAGCTCTTTTGAATTGATAGTACCGTTAGAACATAAGCAGAATTGTTGGCCAATATGACAGAAGTCAGCAGAATCAAAGGAGCAGCATTGTTGCATGAAATTGCATGTTGCAGAACACCATCATGCAAAAAGTCAGATAAAATACCTTTCCTCCTTTGGAGACTTCAAAAAAATTGACAGTGGCTTGTATATCAGTTCGACCTTTATTACATGTCCAAAGGTATTCAGTCGCTATCTCTAACTGATCTCTTATTTGCTGCAGATCAAACGTCCATACTTCCATGTCAAACCTCTCGACCGCCTTCAGCTGCGGTCCTGGCACTCGTACCTGGACTGGGAGATTGCTCAGCTGAACAAGGACACCAAAGACCCCTCCCCAGGTGACCAGATAACTAAGATACTGACCAGGGGTGGAAGGAGTACTCTGATATTTACTCCAGCAAAAGTAAAGTTACTTTGATACATTTTGCTCAAGTACAGGTAAAAAAAAAAAACCCTATGAATCTACTTAAGTAAAAGTTAAGAGTACTTAATTTACAATGTGCTTAAAGTACTAAGCATGTTGTGTACACTTTTTTGTGTTATGTTAAAAGACGACAGTAAGAGAATATAATAACATTTGACCCAATTAATATGATACATTATAATGTGGTCATATTGTAACAGCTACCCTTCATATATATGACATTAAACTGTAAAGATTGCAGTTAAAATATGTTTTGTACACACTGAGTCATTGATTTGCTTCAGCACTCTGTATTTGACCAAATGAATATAGAATGCTAAATATGAATATAGATTCTTACACAAAATGCTGTAAAAAATGTATATTTAAAATTGGCCAACCTTATGGACATCTTCTTTCTGTTTGACCTGTTATCAGATATCAAACGAATGAAGTTTCAGTTTTAGATATTGTTTCAGAATTAGGTTGTTAGGCTGATAGGCTTTGTATCAGTTTTGAAGCTAAAATTTGAGTATTGTTACAACCCTCGTTGATGACAAACTATGATGGGTTTGGTTTTCCATATAATCATTTTTTTTATATATCAGTACTCAGATTCTTTGACAAATCTAACACAGAATAGCACTTTCCAAAAGAACCTACTCAAGTGAAAGTAAAAAAAATTGATTTTAAAAACTATTGACAAAGGTGCAAGTTCACAAATGCCTACTCACTTAGAGTAACTACAGTAAATGTTTTGTTCCTCTCTACCCTCATACTGACAGCTTAATGAATAAATGAATGAATGGGGGCTTCATTTCAAACTTGTGAGTAATACAAAAACAAAAAAAGAGAAAAAAAAGTTAAAACTTTATCAGATTAACATGCTCGAAAAGGAGTAGGTAGAAACATAAGCTTATTTAATCCTACCTCTTTTTCAGAGCTCAGAAATAAAATCATCTGATGACTTCCTTGTTTATACATATTCACAGACATGAATTACCAAACATATGTATATAACCATCCGCAGAAAATAAGCAAGTAAATAAATAAATAAATATATGAGAACAGCTACTGATTGTCACAGCCCTCTTCCTCCCTGTCCTTGTGAAAACCAAGTGTTGGTACCCCCTCAGTCATTTTCAGTCAGGGATCCTTTAAACATCTAAAAGAGATCACAGTCAGACATTGGTTTGTTATTTCAGATCTAAATGAAGCAGCTACAGAGGGGTCAGAGGTCACAGTCCAGCCACAGGATCCTTCAGAGGATTCAGCCGTTCATGACGACAGCAGGGTTCGTATCCTGTTTGAGCGCTGCCTGATCGCCTGTGCTCTGTATGAGGAGTTCTGGACAAGGGTAAGGAGAAGAATCTTGGACCAAAAGCTCGAGAACCCACACATTTTCAAGTGAGCTTATATTTCCGGTCGTGAAATTGTGTCATTAATGAATGTCTTGTATTAATTGCTCAGTATGCTCAGTACCTGGAGGCTCAGAGTGTGGACGAGGCGCGGGCTATTTACAAACGAGCCTGTGAGATCCACCTGCCCAACAAACCAAACATCCACATGCAGTGGGCAACCTTCGAGGAGAGGCATGGTACGATCACATAAGAACACACTGACCCTCCAATCACAGATTTATTCATTTTCCTGTCTGATTTCTTAATAAATGTATTTGATTAGTCTAAATCTGTCAAGTCAACAATGAGTGTTTGTCCAATGTTATGGATATTTTCTTGATCTTGTATTTATCTATAAAAAGGTTTCTGAGGGCATTTTGTGTAATGATTCATTTGTTTTAGTTCATCAAATATCTTTAATTCAGTTGGTCACACATGTAAAATAATAGTATTGATGTTTTTCATCCTTTTATTTTATTCCCATGTTTGTATCTACTGCACTCATAGATACCCTCCATCTTCTCCACAGGCGATCTAACCGAGGCCCGGCGAGTGCTGGAGGCTTTGGAGAATACCCTGCCCGGGTTGGCGGTGGTACGTCTTCGCCGGGCAGCTTTAGAGAGACGAGCAGGTCAGCTGGACCAATCAGAGGCCTTGTTACAGGAAGCAGTGGCAGAGTCCAAAGAGAAACCCACACTGCATGCTTTTTACTCGATCAAGCTGGCCCGTCTGCTGCTGAAAGTGGGCAGGAACCCCACCAAAGCCCGCAGAATTTTACAGGATGCATTGGAGATCAGTCCGGTGAGAACAGTAACACATAAAAACCTGCTTGATTTTTATACTGATCAAATGTTTCCTTTTATGTGTTATGAGCTACTCTTTCAACTCGCTCAAAGTGCCTCATGAAGGCATGTTATTTATGCCCTGTGTGACATTTTACCTTTGCATTTTACCCCCTCTGTGTCAGTCGCTGAGGTAGTCACAGAGGTGATACAAGGGGAAATGTTGGGGTAGCACAGCACTGTATGTGTGAATGTGGGGCTCCTGTGTCATGTTGCCTTGCTGCATGACTGTAATGCAATGTGAATAAACAGATGAGGACTCTAACGCTTTGCCAGTGCAGAGTCAATATGAATATGTGAAGATGTAACGAAGGTAAAACTTTGTTGTGCTATTTAAAAAAAAAAAAAAAAAATCATTTGATACATGATGTTTCATACTTAAATTTAACTTCTTAGTCACACTAATGAACCTTCAGATTCACATGATAGAAACTAAGGCTTTGGCTGCATGTAGAGCCTTGCATAGCAGCTTGACCTCCTTCATTCAATGTCCATGATCAGACAGATCTGTGGGCCCAGATGGAAGTGAAATATGTTGAACAGTCCATCTGGTGTGCCAGGTAACCACACATGGGCAGGTATTAAAAACTGAGGTTTTCCTCTTCAGTTTTCGAAAAAAATCCTGTAGACGTCAAAATGCATAGATGCACTGTTAAGCTCTGTTAACTACCTTGTAACGATGTCTATGATATGTTTTTTTTTTTTTTTTTTTTTTTTTTTTTTTTTTTTTTTTTGCAATTTCTATGCAAAAGCCCTTTCATTCACATATCTTTTCCAACCACAAGTCTGACTGGTGTTATGTTTTAACTTGTGACTATGTTAACTGGTGATAGCAGGCGTATTAAGTGGATATTAATCTGTTAATATTTCAATTTGAAATCCATCTTAAAATCTTGATCAAATTCTGTTATTAAAAAGTTTGGTGGGTACTATTATTGGTTTCAACATCTGTTGTTACCATGGCAACCACAGGCAAAGGTTGCCTTTGGTCACCAGTCAACATGGTCAGATATGAAACAACACTTGGTCTCGTCCAAAATGTCAGCAGCGTTTGAATCATCTGAGTGTGTTTTTAAGCAGTGTGTGTTGACAATAATAGTCCAGCCAGCAACAGTTTAGCAACATCCACTGCAGCAGATGTAAAATACAGTGATAATGCTGCATAGTGTGACATTATCCTGAGGAGAGATCAACATTAAGTGTGATGTTTCAGGCCCAAAATGAAGAATTCCTTGTCCACACAGAGACACCTTGAACAGTGTTTTTGGAAATCTTCATCTAGGGAGGAGTTTTTCCAAAATGTGCATTTTCAGTGGCTTAAAATGCACAGAAGTTGTTCTCAGAAATACCTGCCTACAAGTGGCCAGAGCCTTAAAGTCAAGACTTATAACATATATAATATCAGTAACTTTAAAGTTTCCCCCCCTTTTCTCAGGACAATGATAAACTACACCTGAACCTGTTGGAGCTGGAGGTGTCAGGGGACCCCTGGGCCTCAGCTGAAGCTGTGCAAGACTGTGTCACGCGAGCCCTCGCAGCCCCCCTGGCTCCACACATGAAAATCCTCCTCTCACAGAGAGGCCTGCAGTTTGCAGAGGACTACAGCAGCTCTATTCAGAGGTGAGAAGGCCTCTGATTGGTGGAGTTCTAACCCTGAATTTACCTTTCAGACTGATTATCTTTGTTTTTTTGTTGTGTGACTGTCCTCTGCAGTGTACTGTCTGTATATGAAGAGCACCAGAAACTGCTGAAGGACCTGGGTGGGACAAAGAGAGGGGCCGAGAATGGGTGAGAGTCAAAGGAAACTGATATATATGGAGAAAAGAAGTCTTGAATATATTCTGTTATAGCCCAGTTTTGTTTTATTATCCTAGTATAATGCTTGTACAGAGAACATAGGGCGAATTCACAGAGAATTCTCGAGGTGTTTGATACATTTCCACATAGCATCCTGTCTGAAAAGCCCCTTTCCAGTGGCCGGATCAAGATCCAAGTTGATGAACAGTCTAAGTTTAAGAAAATGTTTGAAGTTACAGAAACATTTGAATAAAACTCTGAACAGAATAGTTTCTCAACAGAGAAGTCCCAGTGGTGTCTGGAAATAAAAATGTTTTAGTATGATCTAAATGAAACCAATCACAAAGAACTGTTTTACATGAGTAATATTCAGTCTGCCACAGGTATGAACATTGTGAATTTACTCCTCAGTATATGCACCAATGTAATTTTTTAGGGACGAGGACTCAGAGAAGTTAAGCAAAAGTGATGAAAGTTCTGCAGTTGCTGCATCTGAACAAGCACCCACCATGCCACACGTTCCCATCACCACACCCCCTCCTCCTGTGATGGGCACTGACATGAGCGCACAGGCTGGCTACGGAGGATACAGCAGCTGGTACCAGGTAGGTTTAAAATGTTAAAGTCCAAAAATATTGGGTTCCTTGTTTTTCTTATTTAAATGGCAGACAAACCAACCCTCAGACTTCAATAGTTCCACCCATGTCTTCAATTAGTGCCAACTTCTTTCAGTATTTGCAGTACTCTTTCTCCTTTTGTTAAAAAATATGACTCAAGTTTTCAAGTTTTTTCATTATAAAACACATGCTATTAAGGACTTTCATTCAACAGGCACTGGGACTGCTGAAATAGCAATGCTATGGGTACAAAGGGTCGTGTGATAGATTATGTAACCTTTTATTTGTGTATTGGGATATGCTGTGATGTAAGTTGTCTCTACTGAGCACTTGTCCTTTAATTATGGCACACGTACCTTGTGTTTCTTTTAGATGAAGATTTATGTTAAAATGTTTAGAACTTTTTGGGGAAATTTATTTCTTCCGAAAATATGTTCAGCACTATTCCTAACCCCCTACCCAACCCCCTTCTCTGTTCCAGCAACCACAGTATGGCAGCTATGGCTACCAGAACACCTGGAACTACAACCAGGGCTACTATCCTCCCAGCTAAAAGAGCTGACTGTGATTTTAAAACCAAAAAAGCCACAGACAGTCGCAAAACCCGGAAAGACTTCTCAGATGAACTGACTGAACTCTCTAGTCCTGCAGGTCCACCTGCTAAAAAGGAAAATCATATCCCAGCATCCTTTTTTCATCATCCTTCCTCTCAGTGACCTCACTGTCCCTAATTTTTATTAAGTCCATGGCTACCTGAATGAAGCTTATTCAACGTTTTAATTATAACTGTTGTTTATTATGGACATGACAGAGAATGAAAGAATACAGTGATGCCCATTTTCAGCACGTCAGTGTGTGTCTGCATTTTAATCAGAGATATTTTTGTATTTGTTTTCAGCCCCGTTGCTCTACACAGTAAGGCATCCAGTTTTATCAGTCTTGACAGCTGTTGTATGAATATTTTTTACCATTCCAGAGTAGGATGTGGTTTTTCTAATGTATATAAAGGTGTTTTATAGTGTGTCACAAAAATGCTGTTGAGTGTGGTGTCTGTGTCTCAATCTTCTGCACAAGAATGTGAGTCCGTTTTTTATGCCTGGTCTTTGTCATTTTGTTTCCTGTGTTTGAGTACTCAAACCAGGAAAAATAGCTATCAATGCTTTTGAACTTTTCCGTCTCTTATTAAAAAAATACAAGACATAAAATCATGTATGACTTGTAAAAAATGAGCCTTTCTGTCATAGTTCTTAGTCAGCTTTATTTTAAGTAGATCTGTGATGATAATGCAGCCAGAACTTTCAGTATATTTAACTTATAAAAATTGCCAAAATGTGTCACAAAATCTGGAAGATCAGGACCATTTTCATACATCTTCTGTGGTATTTTGCTATGTAACAATCAGGATAAAATGGATTTATTTTGTTTTGTGCTGTTTTCATAAAAGTGAGCCATAAAGTAGTATTCACCTAAAGCCATTTTCTTTACTGTGTTTAAGTGTACAAACACCACAGACCAATTATTGAGCATCAGTCATTCAATTGATCGTTACTGTCACAAATGTTATTCTTAAAATTTCAATTCACTATCCAAATCTAGTATCAGGCGAATCTCTGCTTCAGTTCCGTTTGTTTGCTTATACTGTTTATTTGAAAGGTGGAGGCTCTGTTTCCGGAACATTCTGTGCCTGTTGTCCCATGTTGAAGTTGTGGAGAGCATGAGGTAGGCTCAAAGAGCAGGTCAACCTGTTCTCACTTTTTAGTAACTACCAGCACAGCTGAAGGCACCAGACCTGAAATGAAGTAAAATGAAAGAGTTTAAAATGACAAAAAAAGATGGGTGACAACTTTAAAGTGCCTGATAGACCGTTTTAGGTGACCATAAAGAATAAATCTCACCCAGTTCTTTGAGGGGCTTCTCCATGTCCATTTCAGTGTAGACGTGACGTGGGTAAAGTGACAGCAGGGTGAAGTCCTGACCCTCTGGTGTGTTGCCGTTCATCTGAACGTAAACACGGACGGCCGCCAGCGGCTCCTGAGCCTTAAAGACTGTTGTGATGGTCGAGCCGTCAAGCAGACGTACCTTCAAAGCAAAAACAAAATGTAAACCCAAAACAATGCTACTGAAAGAGCAACCATGGCAATTTATGGCAAATAAACAATCATAGACCCAAGCCATAGACATCTATGTGACACCTTTTCAGCTGAAAAAACAAAACTGGGGTGTGTGTGTCCGTGTAGTGAACCTCAACATGTGGGCATGCGATTGTAATAAAAGCTCGTACCTGTATCCTGGACTCATCATACTCTTTTTTAGTAGGCGGGGGGCCGTGACTGGTGGGTGATGAAGGGCTGGGCTCAGCAGGCTGTGGTGCTGCCGTCGTACTCGTGGCTCCACCTCCTCCAAACTAATTGGTTGGAAAAAAATAATGTCAGTTCTAAAATGTTGGGTAGTGTGCAAGAATAAACGTGAAGTGAAAGGGGAATGTAAATGCTTAATGGTTGGGTTACCTTTTGTGCTCTCTCCTCTCTGTCTCGTGCGATCTTTTCTTTAACCCTTTGCCTGTTGAGACAAAGTTAAATATTAAAAAAAGAGTTCAGCAGTTCAAAGGATCTGCAGACTTTGTTTATGTCAAAATATTTTCTGGTGCTGTGGATCACTAGTGGTAATGGTAGCAGTCGCGATGGTGACATGCCTCAAAGGTATTTAATACCCCTCCAGTTAGAGTACAGGAATGGGTCATGAATAAGGACTCGGGTGGTTTTCAGGTGGTGTGATTTCAGAAATCTCTTTTTTTTAATGGTGTAGGTGCTTGTTATTTCTGACAAACACTGTGGTTTAGAAAAGACTTCCACCCATTTCACACTGATGGCATTTTGCAGTGCTTGTCAGCTCTTGTGAGTGCCACCACAGCTCTCACACCAGGTCTGCGGCTTAGCCTGTCTCCCTGTTGTCATAACACTCTCTCCCTACAGATGGAAAGTTTAGTAAAATTGACCCCCCTGAAAACATATTAAAGAAACTTAAAAAGGTAAAGTTATATGAGGGGGCGAAACTGTCCTTCAGTGATTTTGTACTTTACTCTTCGTCCCTGATCAAATGTGGCCCAGAGTGCATAAAAGTGCTGTTAAAGGTCTAAATGACGTGGATTAATTGAGTTTTGATCTTTATCTGACCTTGCCAGTTTGTCCTCCATCTTCTCTCTCCTCCGCTGCTCAGCAAGTTTTTTCATTTCATCATCCTGCATCTTTTGGCGAATTTGCTGAAGCTCTTGGCCCTGTTTCCGCCGCTGTTTCTCCCTCTCCAACTCCTCAGCTTTCTCTCGCTCTCTCCTCTCCGCCTGCTTCACCCGCATCAGCTCCTCTAGCCTGAATAACAGTTACCATGAACG
The DNA here is from genome assembly GCA_037902135.1 of Cetoscarus ocellatus. Classification (NCBI taxonomy): domain Eukaryota; kingdom Metazoa; phylum Chordata; class Actinopteri; order Labriformes; family Labridae; genus Cetoscarus; species Cetoscarus ocellatus. Next base: position 233,368 of record JBAMNC010001011.1, on the reverse strand, counting down.
ACTTCAGATAACATACAACAAAGAATTTTTAAAAAATGGTGTATTCCAAAAACAGATGCCATCGGTGGTGAGTGCTCTCAAACCTTTTAACCTGTTGTTGTCTCTCCTCCTCTGTCATTGGCTTCTTTTGACTCTGCTCTAATTCATCAAAGATATCTTCAGCTGTTGTGCCTACAGTGGGAAAAAAATGAGAAAAAAAAACTGAAGGACCTAATTTGTTATGTGTGTGACAGTAATGTCTCACCCTCTGCAACATAGCTTACAGGAAGTATCCTTTGACATATAGGGCTGACTTTACCCACACACTTTGGGTTATTAAAAAGAGTGTGGACACACACACACACAAGAAAACAATGTCAGCCATCAAAGATCATTTGAGTTTTGTTGACCAATGAAATGGCACCATTTAAAAAAAAAAAAAAAAAAAAACTTGCACATGGAAAGAACAGAGAAGGAACTGACCAAATGATATCTCAACAACTCTGAGTAAATTCACAGTGACGGCAAGCCCTATCTTATTATATGTCACTCTTTGGTCTGTCTTAAATTATGTGTAATTCTTTTGAACCCAATGCATGCTACTACCCTTGTACTTGCCCTGTACTGCTGCAATACCTGAATCTCCCCTCTGGGGATCAATAAAGGATTATCTTATCTTATCTTAGATGGTTGTATTGGCAAGATTCTGGTGACACAATATGCATCATGCTACTATAAACAAGGTCATACAACAACAAAAAAAAGTTTTCTTTTTTTAAAGCGTAGACAACCCACAACATTGTATGCATAAAAATAGATTCTCATTATTGTATTTTTTCACAAATCATGGTCTCTGCAACATTCATAAACCGAATCATCTGTCGCAGGAACAGAAACAACCAAAAGTGTTACAGAAGCACAAAGTCGAATGGCTGAAGGTCTGGTGCCAAATTGTTATAACTTACTGAAATGTTATTGAAAACTTAAACATCATAATAATGCACAAAAATACCAAAACAGTTTTAGTCTCAATTTTGACTTCAACTTTATCTTCCTCTCAAAGGGGTATTTAATGTATATAGCTGTTTTTATAAGAATGCATCTGGCAGGTAACACAAGTTCCTGTAAGGCACTCTACATTGGCACACTCTGGTGGCCTTTCAAAATAACAAAAGGAAAATAATTAAACAAATTTTTCATCCGTCACAATCAAAATAGGCTAATCTGAGGCTTAGACGCACTTCTTGACCTTGCAAAGCAGCTGTATTGGCCTGACTCTGTGACCGTTATTAGGTAGGTCCATTTTGCAAAGCTTCAAGCTGATTTATTATTTTAACCCAGAAAATGAAAGGAATCCTTTCAAGGACAAAGAAGCAAAAGCTCTGATTGTCAATCACCTTTCATTTTTTATCTTGAAAAGTTCTGCTCTTCCCCAATCACTTCATATAAAAAACACAAATAGTCCATCTGGTGTGTCAGGTTAGTGACTTCTTGCTCTCAACAAAATTAAACCACACTCTTACAGAAAATCTGGCAAAGCCAAGTGCTTTGCAAGTTTGGAGTTGAATTATTCCTCAAAAAAATACTTGGAAAAAATTTGTGGTCAACATTGCCCGCTCATCATCATGAGCTGGCTTTCTGTGAATGCCTGCAGTGGTTACATGAGACTTCACCTCTCTTCCAGAGAAGTGCAACAAACTCTGACCTTCAGCTGTGTCTGCGAGTGTTGGCTGTTCTGTTGTGGACTGACTATCTGCTGTTCCTCCCAGGACGTTCCCCACAGGCGGCACATAGGGCTCATCAATGTCAGGGTCATTCTCATGCTCCATTAGCCTGAGGGAAAGCAAATCCAACAGTTAAAAAAATATTTTGCCTTTCCACAGGATGATAATGGTGCTGGATCACCAAGGCAACAGACTCACCAGTCCATGGCTTGTTCTATTCCCTGGTTCCCTGTCTTGGCCACTGCCTTCTCCCTGAAAGATGAGATTAGGCTTCATGAAATGTCAGGTTTACTTCTTTAGAAAGAGTCCTCAAGCCTTAAAGTAATATGTGGCCAGAATCATTTTTGGCTTTGGTGGGACTTACGCTCTGTTTCTGTCAAAGCCCATCTCCAGCAGACTCTCCAGTGTTGTAAGCTCTGCCATTTTGACCTGAAAGACATAAGAAACAGACATGTATCAGCACTTCAGGTGTTTTAAACCTTGGTTGTTTGACAAATTGGAAGTTAAACTGCTTAGCTTTGTGCTAATGTACAATCATGTTGTTTTAAACGTCACCTCATTTTCTAACAGATCTGATATTGTTTTGCCCTGTATGAATTGTGTGAAATGTGACACATCAACACTGTTTGACATGATCTGAAGACTTACAAACAACGAGTCCCTCATGCTCTATGAAGGTGCTACAGCACAATTTACAGACAAACTAGACATGATTGAGTAAAAAATATCTTTTTTTTTTAGAAGCAACCTGGAAAAATAATATTCTAAGACATTAGTTTCGTTCTTGCTGCCATACCATAACATGACTGCAGTTATACTGAGATCTAAAATTAGCATAAATGTGGCTAGCCTTCAAGTTAGCTCAACACTAGCAGGGAGCCTCGTTGCCTAGCAAGAATAAAATAACTACCGGAAGCTCGTTTAAGCTTTCTATCCCTACAGCCGCAAACATCTGTTCGTTTTTAACGTTTACAAACACACACGTGTCTTATTTTGTTTCTGCTAGTGGTGATATCAGCTTTAATGATCATGAAGCGTTTGTTAGCTACTCACACATCAGTCAACACCGCCTCAGCAGTACGGAAGCTCTCACGGGTCAAATCGCACAGCACGAGAAAAGCGATTGTTTTCCCACACTCTTCACGAAGGTTCACTGATGTGCTGTGAGTGCTGACTTCAGCCTTTTTGTTTGAGTTCTGAACGAATTTACAGAAATTGCAGAAATGATGAAGCATCATTTTATTTCCAGGTAACTGATAGGACACTGTGTTTAATGTTTTTGTTGTGTAGGCGTGTGCCATACGGACCAAAGCTGACTTTAACTTCAGTCATTTTATTTAGGGATGGGCAACTTCATCGACTTAGAGGGCCGCATTTATGTTATCATCCAGTGGGTCTGTAAAGGTAGGGAAATGAAGATTTTAAGGGCCCATGAACAAAAGGGGGTCCTAAAAATATACTATCAGCATTTTTAATTTATTAATTCATTATTTTTCATTGTGGTTTTACTGGTAAAAAACAAAAAAACAAAACGTAATATTCAGATATCTTTTGAAACAACAACATAAAGAAATAGTTTTGCTCATTCTTTTGCTGTACCAAGCAACGTTTCAAAAAAAGAGTGTTCTAAAAAACCCACAACAATACCCATCTGCAGGGACCAGCACCGCCATATCTGCAGCACATACTGGAAGTGCACACTGCGTTAAATCGGAAGTTGGTCTTTTCATGTAAATTATTCACTCCATACCAGAATATATATTTATCTTTATTTTGCAGTTACATATTTACTGTAACTCGTAACTGTATAATTTACTATATTGAATTATTTATTTTATTTATTATAGTTTTTATATTTCTTTATTTATAATAATTTTAATAGGTAGTTACATACATACATGTACAATGTGTGTGAGTGTGTGTGCAGAAAGCCTGCATTCCCCTTAGCACTCTGTTCAACTTTCGTTAAGTCCATAAACCAAGTTAATTTTAATTTTATATGGAGGAAAAAAAACTCACGACATCAAAAAAGCGATCACAGTTCAAGACCTCTCTAAAGGGGGAATTAAAGGCAATAGACTTTTAACGTATGAATAGAACTTTAAAAGTAAATTGGCTAAAGCCATATATTAAATCCCCAGGCAGTATATGGCACATATTCCTTCAGAGTATATCTGATGAGATGGGTGGTATAGAGGTTGTCCTTAAATGTGATTACAATATAAGCAAACTATCTATTAAGTTGGCAAAATATCACCAGCAGGTCCTACTTTTTTGGAAATTGCTTTACAAACACAACTATACACCTCGCAGTACTCCATTGTGGAATAATAGGTATATTCTCCATAAAGGAAAATCTAAGTTTTATAAAGACTGTATGGATAACAATATCTGGTGCATAATGTATCTCTTATATGCAAATAGAGATTTATTTTTTTATGACAACTTTTTTTTTTTGTAAATATCACTTTAATTGCAGTTTCAAAGATTTTAAATCTCTTAACAAAGCCATACCAAAAGCATTACTTACCCAAATCCTTTATTCACAAAGCCAAATATCTAAAAACCACACCCGTCCTCTAATGCTTTTAAAAAGAATTTTACCTTTATATTAAGTCCCTAAAATTTATGGAATCTAAACTTGCCAAAGACCTCTATTTAGTTTTCAAAAATGATCTGACTATTGAAGCATAACAATTATTAAACCAACACTTTAAACCTAATTTAATTTCTATACTTTAGATGTATGTAGATTTTTTTGTTGTTTTTTTTTACATTTGATATTTATTTTAATTCATGGTTTCATCTGTGCAACATGATGTCTGTTCTTGTTGATTTTTTTCATGCACCAATGTATTTTTCTGACTAGTTTGAAAATTCATTTGTTTACATTTTTTTTTTTTTATAAAGAAGAGAGCCGAATAAGTAATAAAATACACGAATAAGACCAACCTCCGGTTTAACGCGGTGTGCACTTCCAGTATGCACTGCAGATATGGCGGCGCCCATTCCCTGCAGATAGGTGCCTTAGATCAAGGCAAATTTATAATCTGCAAATGTTTTTAATTTTTCTATGATTTCATCTCAAGAGTGTTTCCTCCACTGTTTGAGGCTCATTTTCGTCTTTATAGAGAATAATACCGTTTTAATAATTATAAGGGGTCCATTTAAAAAAATCTCACATTTACTTATCAGTTTGCTTGACTGATGCTTGGTTTAAGAAACCGTGCAGAGCTGGTTTAGAATATTGCCTGAAATATCTGGCAGCCCCACTGTCATCGAAAGATGCTCACAGTTTGAGGGCAACACCACAGACTGTAAGATTCTCGTTATTTAACTTATCCTCGCCAACAGGCGAAAACCTCTCATCTCCTTTTTCATGTTTTTTCATTAACAGTGCTTTGGTGCTTTTCATTTTGGCGAGTTGCTATTATGAGTTTATACCAACTGAAAGTACAATATCTAATCAGGACAATACAAAAATTAATCATTCGGTAGAAAAGTGGTTTTTAAAATTAACTATACCAACATTAATATTTGATTTAAAATACATATACTAATACTTCATCAAATGAGCTAAACGCGGAATTCAAGCCAATTGAAACAACTTTCTAGTACAAAAAAGTAATATATACTGCTTTTTCAAAATATTGTATGTGAATATCATTAAATCTATACTACACTTAGTGATGCAAATACTTGATTTTTAGAGAAACTGGAAATCACTAGCAACTGCTAATTTCTTACAAAAACTCAGTTACCAGTACTATTTTGAAAATATTTCGATTTTTGTGACTGCTTTTGTCATATTTTTTCTCCTTCATAGAATTTATTGATATTTAAAATTTCTTGAGGTCCACATTGAGTGAGAGCGAAGCTGTGGGCCCCTGGCAACACTTTGCCTATCCCTGACTTTTTCACAGACATGACACATGACACATTTCTTGTCACAATACCTGAATTATGAACTTTAATAGGATTCTGGTAACAATCAAACATTTTTTTTTTACATCTGTTTGAAACCAAAGCAACAAAAACAGAAGTGTTAGACACCTAACACTGGACAAATTTTCCTTGCTTTTGCCTGCAATTTTTGGATATAGTCAGTTAGGTACTTAGTTTAAATCAATAAGTTACTGAATATAGTGAGGTAGGTCTAGGAGTTCTACCTTTTTTTTGCTGTGATATCAAGAAGGAATTCACATCAATTGACTTTAACTATGTATAAAAATGCTCCATATAAAAGATAAATCAAATGATTATTCCAAATTTAGATTGAATATTTTATACAGACCATATTACCATTTCAGGCTCTTCATGTAAGAAATCCTCTTGGTGAGCATAAGGCCTGTCATTATTTCCAAAGGAACATCAACAAACTTTTCATACATCGTTTATCTTAATCAAATATAATGAAATAAAGTATATCCTTCCAATCTGATTTACTTTACAGCTCTAGTTTCATGTCCTGATTCTTCAGTTTGATATGTACAATAAAAAATAATGATTATGCGAAGGCCTGCAATAAATACCTCTAAAATGAAGGGGGGGGTAAGTTTCAAAGCACTAAAACGATCTGATGAAGTATATTCGACAGTCATACAAAAAGAACTACCCAGTGAGTAAACTTAATTTCTCTCCTGCTATTCATATTTAACGATCAACAGTTCCGACAAACAATCATCTCATTCACCTTAACCAGGTCAAGGTCATTTGGCCTCCATTTGCACTCCTCACTATTGCACATGTGTTTGTTGGCAAACTTATCTAACTTGTCACTTAATATTATCTTATACACATTCTGTTTCTTACGTTTTTTTTTCCAAATGCCTCATTCATATTTTCTGCTTTTTCTATTCGTGTTTGTGTATGTATATATACACTCTAGTAAAGTTAGGGAGTAAAGTTAACCAGAGTGAAATTCCTTGTATTCTAACATACCTGGCCAACAAAGGTGATTCTGATTCTGATTCTGATGCTAACAGTAAACCACAGCTGCAATATAGGAGCTCTGTTAGGGATTTTCCTAATACTTTGTACACTTTGATTCGAAGATGAACTGATTAGATTTGGATGCCAAAGGTCAAAGTTTTGGGGCCTAATGTTCATCCCTGGCTTGATCTATGACTCACACCTGATCTATCACTGCACTTTCATTGCCTGGCACCTGTGTTCCTTGTAGAAAAATATACAGACAGATGGTAGGTGTATTGTTTTCCAGGAATTAGAGGCAAAAGGAAGAATTCTTTCTCTTTTGATTATAGGTGACCATGGTGCTGATAACTATTTTAACATAATTTAAATCAAATGCATCTGCCTTCAAAGGGTAGGCTGTATTTCTAATGTTTGGAAAAAAAAAAGGTTAAAAGAATCAAGGAGCTGTTATATTGTCTGAAGGGACCAAAGTGTGTAAAGACTTATCTGAACTACCTTGAAGTTTGAGTCTCTAATGGACAAACTTTATATCCCATCCTCATGTGTTCTTAGATTCAAACACAATACAACTTGCTGACTTTTATGGGTGTCTGTTACACATTTACAGTTAGAGTAATGATTAATTTTTACTCTCCCCCTGCAGCGTCTTAAGAAGTCCTCATTCACGAGTCCAACATTACTCAAGGATCGACTTCTGTCTCAGCACATTCACTTCTCTTTGACCTCTCGCACTCTCAGAACCTCACTTCCAGACCTCTTTCCTGCACTTTCACCTAATCTTTTTTCATAGTACTCATATTTTTCTGACTCTTTTTCACAGACATAATGACTGAAATGAGCCTCATTTGATGTGTATGCTGGGTGAGTATGGTTTTTACATTAATGCAAAATAGTAAGCTTATTTACTATAGTTTATGTAAAGCTGACCATTTAAGAATTTGTTCAACTCCCTTGCTATGACACATGTATGTAGTGTAGCTTTTGATTGCATTTCTACCAAGATTTAAATGGGTTATGATATTTTTGTTTGCTTTAACCTTAATATTTGCTACATTAATTGTTGAACTGGTTAGCTTCTGTCAGTTAAATGTCAATTTTAGACCATTTTCTTAATAAATCTACTTTCTCAGTAAAGTAAAGAAGATTTGTGTTTCCACCAACTGGTCTGGCTCAGTTCAATCTGTCATGATAGTCAAGTTAAAAAAGGTACCACTGTAGCCAATCTATAAGTTCTTCTTTGGCAACCCTCTGTTGAGGCACTTTGTGTGCCAGTCTGACCCAAGAAATGTGGAGCCAGACATACTGAGGTCTACCAAATAAGCCTACTGTTGGCTGTGGAAATATAAGCAAGATGGGATGTCACTGAACTGAACTGTGCTAAACCAGACCAGGTGATGAAACTCAACATTTTAAATGACTGTTAAAAAAATGAAAATAAAAAAAATATATAATTTGTACCAAATTAATTGAACTTCAGATGAATTTATTGGTTGGGAGACAACCAACAGCTTTAAATTAAGTTGTTGGATGTCACTCTGTTTCTACAGAGTGATCTACTTTGGATAATTGTATATTTGCCCAGTTTTTATGTTACAAAGTGGATCTTCTTCCTCAAAACTCCATCAATCGATGCATCTTTCTGTAACCTGAACAGACCCCAGTTTTTATCAGTTAAAGAGTGAGGCTGTTTAATAGTTCTGTGTCTGTCCTGCACACAAATCATTGATCAAAAGGTGATACCGTCTCTTAACCTTAACTCAAAAAACAGCTTCTCTTTCGAGACTTAAGTGGTCATTTTTAAAATAGATCCTCCTTTACATTTGTGCTGAGATTCAGATTCTCTAAATACACTGATAACCTTTTCACAGTCGAATTACCCTCTTAAAAATATTGCTTGCAGGACAAAAGTCAAAGAAGACAATAGGGGTGAAGGTCTCTTTAATCTACCCTTAAATTACTTTATGGCTGTGTTGTTTTTACAGAATGAGAGGGTCAAAGCTCAGCTGGGAGAACTTGGAGAGGTTCAAGGAAACCAAGAAGAGGAGGTGCACTCAAGGAAACGATGCATATTTGGAGCCATATCAATTCCTCCATGTAAAAAATTAATTTTAACAGAGTAAAGGGCTGAGATTCATTTGCAGGGGTGGCACTCCCTCCTGACTCTCTGCATACTTTCAATGAGTGAATGACCCTGATTTTATTGGTGCCATGATGGTAAAAATGTTTCTTAGCAGCAGTAAAAAGATCAGAAGATATAAGTGGATTATGTTTATTGGCTCTTTATTAGGTGCGCCTAGTATTATCACGAGGGGGTTGTTATCATTAAATGTTTTATATTATGTAGTTTGTGAAACCAACCAAAAGAGGGCAGCACTATTCAAAGTGTGAATCTGCAGTTTCTCTGGTGTCATTTAGTCCAAAGTGTGCATATTTTGGCTGTTTGAAAGTATTTTAAGAATGATCATTTGATTCTTTCCTCTACTCCTCTCGAAGCCTCCTTGGAAAGACAAACATCAAAAGGTATGAAGAGAGAACTGCAAGTACAGCTGATAATGTGAAATTATTCTGACAAGTACCACCATGTACTCATAATCTGCACGGACTGTCAGCTCTGTGGGTCTCACCAGCTGTAACAGCATCTCCATATGGAAAAACTCTGACTTCCAGTGGAGCTGCTGTTATCTATGGAGGGACACCTCTCATCGACAAGAGGCAACAGGACACTTTGCAGCTCACAGTTCACACTTCATGTTCACTGTTCACACTTAACTCTAAGAGAACAGGCTGTGTTCTGTAACAACATCTGACATTGTAAACAAAATCCTCTGCTTTAGCCTCTGACATACTTCACATAAAAGTGCATTCAACTTCAATAAAATTAAGTTGACTCCTTATGGTCTGCATGTTTTCTTTCCTCTTCTTGTGTTTGTACAGAACTATAAAGATGATATTGATTACTGCATTATGTGTTTGTGTGTTTATGTGTGAAAGAGACAGAGAGAAAACTTAAGATTAAGAAATCTTCTGAAAAAATGGTGCCTAAACTGAAATAAAAAACATACAATAAATGAATATGAGGTAACATTTACAGGAAGTGACTGAAATATACAGAGATGTTACTGAAATATAAGGGGACTTTTGTGTAATGTGAAAGCAAAACTGAAAACAAAAGTAGAAATTACTGTCTGTGTGTGTGTGTGTGTCAAGACCAAGCAAATCAGATATGATAATAAAATATATAAAACAGAAACACAAGTGTTAAACCTTTGGGATAGGTATATCAGAAAAATATGTAATAATTCATATATTCCTCTTGGCGACATAAGAGATAAACAATACTGGTCTATTTTAGCTTTGTCTTAACAAACTATTTTATGTTTAAATCAGATTAGAAATTAATCTGGGGCCTAATACAAAATATTTATATTTATGTGAAAGAAAACAGTGCTGCCTTGTTAATACAGCAAAGACGGTCATAAATAAAACTTCAAGAAGCAATTAATCTGACATAAGAATACAATATGGGGAAAAAAACAAGTTCAGTGAGGGGTGGGCACCTAGTGGGCTTGAAAATTCTTGAAAATGAGATGGCACATCTCAAGCAGCCAACCTCTAAAACAAATTCAGTTCAATAAAGACAAATACAATAAGTATAAATCTATGGTCTGGGCATCTACACATGTTATGTTATTCGCTGTGATAAATTTTCATTTTAGTCCCTTTGTTTCTGAGCAGTAGTTCAACATAAGTCTGGATCTGCTGAGGATTTCATGTTGCCTAACAGAGGTTTATTCTTGCCCCTGTTACTTTTGCAGGTAGTGACAAAGTGCTTTACTCATGATGGATCCATGTAGTGTTTTGAATAAAATAAAATTAAAAAAAAACAAAACAGTTTCTTAATTTAATGATAAAAATGTTTATAAAATGAAGTGTATGGCATTGACCTATTCCTTTTTCTGTCTTGAGATTGTATGATTTGACACTACACACATAAAGATTGATTGGCTGATTGCTACAGTTGCTGATCAAACTAATACTTTCTAACTTAATTACTTTACCAAGGGGAAATGGGAGAGAAAGAGTGCACTATGCTCTCAACCATATGATTATTTTTATTTTGACTTTGTGTTCATAAAATAATGAAAAGTCAGTCGTCTTCTGTTGCAATTTTTATTTCAAATTCGTGCATTTTTTGAGAGGGGACTTTAAGGTAAAATATTATTTAAGACTGAGTTTTAAGTAAGTTACTACTTTTGAAATAAATAAATTAAAAGAAACTGGCTCAACACTAATAATTAACTCCATTCACAGTCCGTGAGTCTTAAAATTTGTAACAATTCAGCCCACTGGCAATGAGAATAAAATCAAAGTAGCCCTCTAAATTACCAAAGTTTCCATCCCTGGTTCAGAGTAGGAACCATGAAACGTGTGCCTTGCCGGTTTACCTAAGACTTGATCGACTGGGTTTTATTGTGAAAGCGTTGCGAAACACTTCCGGTGTTCTCGAGCCTTCTTTGGTGGGGTTCCCCAACTGACAGCCGGTTGCTAAACGACTTAGCCCATCGATGAGCCAGGCTGCATGAGACGTTATACCCTCGCAGTTCTAAGATATTGCAACTAGGTGTCAATAAGTTACCGAGAACTTAAAGTTAGTGGGAACTGAAGCTGTGGCCAGTTTTACGTTCGCCTACGTCAGCTGAAGAGGGAGTCCTCCCTGAATGAGTGAGTAGCAGTGGTGTGTGGCTAGCTTCTGAGAAGGAGGGTGGGGACTAAAACTTCCAAGACCTCGCCCAGCCGTCGCTTCATTCCAGCAGGCAGCTTCCCTCAACGGTGGGAGAGATCCACACCACCAAACCAGCTAATTATTGAAAAGGATACGGACACACCTGTGTAAAAAAGCGAACTGAATCAGTCACAATGTTCAGGAAAACCATGAAGAAGGACCCAGAGCTGTTTCAGAACGTGTCTGACGGTCTGCGGCGCCTGTACCGGACCAAACTATTCCCGCTGGAGGACACGTATCGATTCCACGACTTCCACTCCCCTGCACTCGAAGATGCCGACTTCGACAACAAGCCCATGGTCCTCCTGGTGGGTCAATACTCCACCGGTAAGACCACATTCATCCGGCATCTCATGGAGCAGGACTTCCCCGGTATGCGGATCGGCCCTGAGCCGACCACAGACTCTTTCATCGCGGTGATGCACGGCGAGCAGGAAGGGCAGATACCCGGCAATGCTCTGGTGGTCGACCCCAAGAAGCCCTTCCGCAAACTCAACGCCTTTGGCAACGCGTTCCTCAACAGGTAAAGACAGTGCCAGGTCTTCAGACCACATTAAAACTGTTTGCCCTGGGTTTTTTGATGAGGGAATATAGGACCTAAGCCCGGAAGTGACTAATAGTTAATCATTAATGTTTGAATGAAACGAATGAATGCCATCTTGAAATCAAGCTCATTTTGCCATATCATCAGGGACCCTAGCTGTCTCAAGAGCCATGTCGTAATTATACATCACGCACTCATTTAAATGCCCTCTCTACATGTCCCTACACGTACCAAAGTCTTTCAAAGTTAACTTGCAGCATGCTGTTGCACAATACTTTCAGCTGTGTGAGATACAAGTGTGTGAGTTTCCCCCTGTCATCATGCTGAGAGAATGCGGGTGTTTAGAGTCAATAGGTAGGTGGAAGGGCCACTTTGTGTATGGCAAAGCAAGGCACTTCACTACACCATATCCTGGAAGAATGGAGGCCCTTTCACCTCCAATTAAGCATTGCCCTTGTCTGGGCGCTCTACCTTTCAAACATCTGACCCAGTTATTGCCGACTGAATCAATTTACTGTGTTATTACAACTCATAACAAATATTTTCACAAGACACCTGATTAAAAGAACAGGCCAAGATATCATCTAAAAGACTCAACATTAATCCACTATATAGTAAGAGCAGCAATAAGCAACATACAATATAGTAGAGTTACAGTGGCAAGCAAAAACTTTTTTTTTAAGAGGCAGAAATCTCAAGCAAAACCAGAGTCATGCTTAACAACTGTCAACTAAGACTAGGGTTAGGAAATATTGAGTTTCTGAAAAATATTGATACATTTTCAGATATAAGTTTAGACAGTATTGGTTGCATTGATATAGTTACTGATGAGCTGAAGTATCATTTAGTGAGCCACCACTGATAATGCTAATGTTGAGAATGCCAGAGCAGGGGGCAAAAGAAGCTTGAACATGATGAATATTTTCCAAATTACACACAAGTGCCACTTGTGCAATATGATGACTATGTAAAACGATGGCTGGAGCTCCAAACCTTAAACTTTTGTTGCCCTCTTTATTGAAACATTCCTACTTTAAGCTTCATTTACATATGTTCTTTGTTATTTATCTGGAGAGAAAAATCAAAATATATATTTAATATTACAATCAGCAAAATAAAGAGATACAAATTTTGGTCCATATTTCCCACCCTAGCCAAGACTATGTTAGGGATGTGGGGCTTAGAAACAGGTTCAGCGAAACAGAGGCATAAATCGACAAACAGACAGAGCAGCAACAATGATTAGAATTAACCTACAGTCGATATGCCTGTATTGAGGTTAGAATATGCGTAATATTCTCAGTAAACTGTAAACTTTGTCCCTCAGGCCATCAGACTGTACAACTCCTCACTGGGGGGGAGGAGGAGTAACAGGAAGGCAGAGGACAGGAAGGAGCATTTTATATGTATTTTTTATTTACATTTTATTTACATTTTATTATTTATGGTTTAGATTTATTAATGTGTACATATATAGAGAGAGAGATTTTATATCTGCTAATTGCTTTTTACTTTGTGATATCCTATTTTCTTTTATACCTTGTACAATACAATGCTACTGGAACCTCAGTTTCCCTGAAGCAACCTTCCTAAGTGATAAATAAAGTTCTATCTAATCTTATTTCTAATCTAACTATCTTAGACAAAAAACAGTCAATATTTTGATATCAACATAAGTAACTATTATGATATATATATATGTATATATATGTATAAGTATATGTATGTATGTATATATATATATTTATATATATGTATATATGTATATATATGTGTGTATATATATATATATATATATATATATATATATATATATATATATATATATATATATATATATATATTTAGCAGTTGAAATGGAGCACGTCTTACATTCACTTAAACAACAACAACATTTATAATACATATGACAGCTGTTAAATCAGTTGGCAGGTTCACAGCAGCATCTTATGCCAGTATTTATCATAAAAGTTTGTGTATTGATAAAGGGAACAATCTTGTGTGATAACAGACTGATCATTTCAATATTATAATAAGAAACTACACTAACAATTAAATAGGGAGCTATTTAAAGCAGTTAAGGATTCATAAGATATTGATAAATTATCATTCCACAAAATATTTTTCATTGTAATTATATTTTCTTACACCCCTATACCTAAAGCTGATATTAGCTGTTATAGTAGTTGGATTCAGACTGGTCCAAACCAGCAGGCCACTCTCAGGAAGACATATGGTTAGAAAACTGAATGGCATTGTCACAGTTTGAAATGGTTTAATGTGATGTTGGAAGCTAAACATGGAGCTAAATATATCAGCTGATTAAGTTTTTTCGTGAACATTCATAAGTAGGAGACGTTGGGCTGATATTTGTTGTTGTTGGTGAAGGACTCAGATGGGTCCACAGCATCAAGAGACTTCTTGAAAGGTATGTGGTTGGGAAATTCAGTGGCTGTTTCACAGACAAAAAAGGGGAAAGTTTATTAGATTTCCCAGAACATTTGGAAATACTTGATGTAAGGCTGATATTAGTTGTCACTATCAGACTCTAGCAGATCCACAGCAGCATGGCACTGATCAACATAAAGCTGATAAAAGTTGTTTTAGGCGCTGAAGACAAGTGGATCCAGCAGGTTCTCCATGTAATTACTGTAAAAGTTTGTGTGTTATTAGCAGGAAAAACCTTTTATGAAAATAGACTGATGACTCATCATATTAAGTCAATTGAAATAATAACAGAATAGGAAGCTAATTAAAACTGTTGATTTAGTTTGCTTCAGCTTGAACACTTCTTAATGTTGGATGAAAGACTAATGTCTGTGGTTGCTGTAGTTTAATCGAGTCATGTTCACACCATCAGGCCACTCCCAGGAGAAGAATATATGGTAGAAAACTGAATGGCAGTCACAGAGTAGAAATTGTTGAATGTGGTGTTGCCAGGCAACAGGTTGACCTTGTCCCATCCTAAAAGAATGGTGTCATAAATTTCTTCCCAACTGGTCATATAAGTGTTTCTTCATCAGTCGAAACCGATAAGGCAGACTCCCTTTTATCTCTTACACGTCAGTAGGCCAGGTGAACTCTAATCACAAAGGGTTAAAGGTTTAAGTGTCTCCTTTTGTACTTTCATTTAGTCAGCAGGTTAAAGCCAAGATATTCAGGTCTGAGGATACTGATTCACATGTCTGATGATCAAGATATTCTCAGGGAAACTTACGAGAGTACTGGGCAAAGCTGTGAGTCATTTGGAGTGACTGCTCTCGTGGAAAAAGATACTCATGCAAGTCAGAGGTCACGCTCAGGTGCTGTAAACACCTGACAAAAGCAGCAACAGCAAAGAAAGGCAGAAGTGCAAATGAAAGGAGCAGGCCATGCAGAGAGAAGGCAAGGTGCTGTGAGTCAGCAATGTGACGCCTGGTGAAAGCTCAAACATCTTAATCCAATCTATTGTGTGTGAACTGGTGGTGACATCAGATGGCTAACCTCCAGCTGTTGATGTAACTTCATGTCGAGGATGTGGGTATATCCCCTCTCTTCCCAGAAGGCAGTGTGTTGTTACCCTGAAGGAAAAACAGTCAAAAAAAGTTATACACAAAATAAATAACTTGTCATGACTTTCACCAAGGGCTTTAAAATATTAAATTCTGGATGTGAGGTATATAGATTCATTTAAATAAAAAAAAAAAGACCCAGGGTAGGTCCATATTGTTGATGTCTGTAGTTTATACTGGATTAAGTTAACATTATCCACTTCTTCTGTCTTCATCTTGTTCCTAATAAGTTAGAGATATAGACTGATTAACTGTTAAAACAGTTCACAGTAATATATGTTTCTTTGACCACATGAGAATATAAATTTTATCTTTTAGTGCTTAATGGCTATTTTTGTTTCATGGTTTATGGTTTTCATACAAAAATGTGTGATCATGGCCTGTCTGCAAACCCCCTAAAATGAGAAAAAACCTCCCTCTTCCTCTGTTGTTGACTCAACTTTCAGAAAATGCATGTTCACATAAGCTGTGTTCGAAATCGTCTACTCATTCACTCACTCACTATTCCCTATGTAGTTTAAATGAAATAGTGAACTACGTAGGGAATGACCGAACGAGATTTCGGACACTACACCGACATTTTCTAAACGTCATAGCGTCAGTAGATGAGCCGGCTATTCCTGTGACGGAAGTGGAAGCGCCAAGCATCACGTAACCAACCGGGCACTCAGGAGGATAAGTAGCAAATTTTGCAGCTGTTTACAGCTGTTAAAAGATGTAAAAAGGCTATGCTACAAACGTGTTAAAAATACTTCAACCTTTCTTACATTTATAAGCCAAAGCAGCGCCAATTTGTGCCTTAGCAGCATTCTTTCTACGCTTCTTCTTCTTCGTCTTCTCTGGAAAAACATGACCGCATTGCATTGTGGTATACGGGAGTACAACGTAGGGTACATCGTATGTACACTCACATTTGCTGTGCATTGTGGGTATTTTGTAGTGCACTATATAGTGAATGAAACTAACCGCTGAGAATTTGAACAACACTACAAAATGGCGAACACACTATATAGTGCACTATATCCGTGATAGGGAACGATTTCGAACACAGCTATAGTCTGTTTGGAATTGAGCGAGGTGTTTTTTTGGCCCATGTTCTAGAAGTTAGAACGCAGCCTGGAACATCAAAATTCTGAGCAGGGCTGAAACAGAGGGTTTATAGACATGTCAAAATCCAATATCTGACTCAATTTTTTGGAAAGAGAAAATATGTTCTGGGAACATCAAGGACCATTGTCAACTTGCTGAAAAGGATAAATTATGTAACCTTTAAGGACCGTTCATAATAGTTAAAATCTAACAACACTGGCAGATACCTTTGATGCTATGGCTAAAAAAATTAAGTCATCAGTACTCGATATTGGGTGCCTATTTTTTTTTAATTACCGAAGGTTAAAGGCAAACTTTTACACATTGTCAAAATTGAGTTAATAGTTGGCAAAGATGGCTGGGGTGTATTTGCACAAGTTAGGTACTTGCCCTACTGTCTTTTGAAATAACATTTGGATTAAAGATGACCAAGTTTCTGTACTCTTTGATAGCTTGGGTTGGGTATTGCTTGTATTTTTCAATACCGGGTCTAGATCAATATTTGTAATCAATGCTGCTGCTTAAGCGACTCCTTAAACAAATACAAATACTAAGAAAAAAAGAGCATTAATAAAGTTCACTTGCGCCCATGTAATAACGCTTCTGTTACATGTAATGTCCATTCTTAGATTGGATTAGATTAGATAGAACTTTTTTAATCCCTTTGGGGAAATAGTGTTTCCAATAGCAGTTTCAAAAAGTAGTTAGAAAGATATATTAAAAGATAGATATAAACAAAAATATAAATAAAAATACCTTCTTTAGCTAGAAGGTAGTATTGAACTGCTCACTGAGCAAAGACCGAGTGAGGGCTCAACTTCTTTGGCCTAGGCACTAAGTAAGTTGTGCTGAAATGAAATGTGAAAGTCTGTGTCGGAACTTCAGTTCATTAAGGACTGGATGTGTGGGCACAGGGTTTCAATCCCAATTCATATGGAAAGTGCAGTTCTTTTAGAATGAGATTTTACTATTTGGAAATGTAGTAATTGAGCATTGAATCATTTTATATCTTTGTAAACATTAATGTTGCCAGTGTTTTAGGACCATTTAGAAAGTGAGTCACAGTTTGTCTGGAGTTTTAAATAAAAACAAAAACTGCCCTGTATTCTGTGTCTTTACTAGAATCATGACAAGTTTCATAATTCTGCATATGACGGTTATTTGTAATTTCTTAACCTCCCACATCAAATGGACTGTTTTACGTATCCCTGGGATGTATGTCGCATTCAGCTGAGCAGTACCTCATAGAAAGTGCCAGGGAAGGGCAGGCCAAAAAACATTGGGTGATCAAACAGATGTTCTGTCACTTTCACTACAGGCCATTCAGAGGCTTGTAGTCACTTCTTGCCACCAGCTTAACTAAACCACAGTCAGCCGTCAACCCTTTGTCCTTAAATGACTGATAATCCGGGTAGTTCTGAATGGGAATATAAAATTAAGCTTAGAGCTTTGCAAGATGCATCTGCCTGATGACAGACATGGAATCTGACAAACCCGCCTGCTTTGCAAGTTTCGTTACAGGAATAGAAGCAAAATAACATAAAACTGTTCAGCACGAAATTAATTGTTGGACAATTTTTGGTCCATATTGCTCTGGCCAGACTGGATCTTTGTAGTTTTCAGATATCCAGGTGAGCTGTTTGGTCATACGATGTAAAACTCACCTCTATGCTGTCCCAGTTGGCCTTATTCTCATTATCTACAGAGATTCCTTCTCCGTGAGTTATCTTGCATATGTATGGTTTTCCTCACAATAGCATCATTCACACTTAGAAGAGCATTTTAGATAACAGTTCAAAGGGTCTGAGGTCAGACTTCATAGACCACTTAACCACCCCTCTGGAGTTAAATGCAGACTTTAGGGGAAAACAGATAAGATTGTGCATAAACAAAGTCTATTGTCCGTTGCAGCATCATTTGTCAAACTATTGGGTCAAAGCTGCCACATCATGGGATTTGTGTTTCCTTGATTTCAGTGTACATCTTTGTCTCAGAGAAATATTAAGTCTTCATGTAATTATACACAACAGAAAATGTGTTTGTGACAAAGCAGGAAGATAGCCTGTTTGAAAAAGTTTGTGAACGTTTGGGTCAGATTGGTATTTAATTATTGGTTTTGGCAAAAAGCCCAGAGGCCCAGAGTTGATAAAACTTCAGTCAAGACCAGGTTCAGACAATCTATTGAGCTGAGCTGTTTTTATCTGAGTGGGCCAGTTGTCAGCTTTCCCCTCAGGGGAACAAAAGTATGTGGAGCAGCCTCTGGATGGTTGAATTTGTTTTTCTCATAAAAGCCAACAGGAGATATTGAGGAACACATTATTAACAGGCAGATTTATTGGTTAGGGAGAAATGTCAAAAAGCACACACGGTCTTGTTGTGTAGCCCTTTTAACCATAGTTATTCACCCTACAGATTAGCCTTTAACTACCACCCTCAGAAACTCACTCTCAGCGTAATCAGTTATTTATGTAGAGAGTAAACAGAAATCAGCCATGGGATCCACAAACCTGCTGTTTGTGTCGGTAATGGTGTGTATTCAGCTAGCCAGTGCCAGTTTCATTTTTTTTTATATTTTGTGACAAAACCTTGTTGAGTGTAAAGTAGTGCTGAAAAATATATAGATTAAACTTTGAATTTTAAATCTTTTTAACTGCATGGTGGTTTAAATCTATTTTTAATGTAAAGAAATAACAAAAGTTAAGACTGTTTCAAATTAAGTCTATGTGGGCCAAATGTCAAATGTCCTGCAGCCACTGTTACTGAAATGTAACAAAATCCCCAAACCATTAAAATCCACATAAACTGAAATTTAGAAGTACATCAACATGATCCAAATCTAGACATTTAATCCATTGTTAAAACTCTACATTGTGTGTCTGTATTTGTGAAACCTGCATTGTGACTTTCCTCAACAGTTGACACCTGAATACTACATTTTAATTTTATGATTGGCTGATCTCTGCAGTGTCAGCCCTGATTAACAGTGACCACTCACTTTTTCTACCAAAGGTCTCTTTTTAGTGTAAGCCAAACTGCGTGTGTAACAATGTTGCTGTGACTCTCTAGGATTGTGGGTAGTGTAGTTTGCTTGCCTGAACTCACATAAAAGCAGGTTTTTCCCCAGCGGAAACCTCTAGGGCTGAAAAAGGCCATGTGGAATAGCCAAAGGCTGTAGTTCTTCAACTGTCCACAGAGGCTGGCTGCAGGAACCCAGGAGGTGTAATGATTGTGTGTCACATTGAGTCACTTTTGGTTAGGCAGCATTATATCCTGCCTCAACGCGGCCTGTTAAGTCTTTGAGTTGTTTAAGCTAAAGTTGGGTTGAGATGACGTGCAGTATGGCAGCGCCCATTGTGACGCATCAACGTTCCCAAGGCTCCTTTGATAATCAAATGGCTAACATCACAGTTCCATCCAAATCTTTTTACACTTAATGGTTTTTCCTCAGAGACTTCCTTGGGTTCAGTTACTTTAATAAGCTGGTATTATTCCTACTTAGAACAAAAACAATATAATAGAAGCAGCAAAAGCTTAAGTACAAGGATAACATGTGACTCCACAAATCACAGATGATGCTGCAGCATTCTAGGGTTGAGGGAATTGCAATTTGTTGTTTGAGATTGCAATAAATCATGTATTTCTTTACACAAGGCTGATAGATTACAAAATTCTGTTTGTAAAGGAGTATAATCTAAAAGTTGTTGTGGCTGATGGAGAGAGAATGAAGAGCTGAGTGGGCATGTCCTATCATTTCCTTTCCAAGAGCCCTGTTACAGAGGCATTATTTTGAAATTCTGGGGAAGATACACCTCAGCAGAAACCATCCCTGTCCGTTACTCTGTCACAGCTAGCAGCACTCTATTAAGATGTACTGTATTCTTGGAGAAATTAGGTTTCAGTGCTTGTTAAATGAAGCTGAATAAAATAGTTTTATTTTCCATTCAGACTCAAGGTTTAAATAAGATTTTTTTGTGGTCAGTGGATAGGGATGGAAATTGATGATATTTTATTGATATCAATGCCATTATCAATTTTGCTTATCATTCAGATTCTGTATTGATTTCTGTAGATCTTCTTTGTGGATAAAAGTAGGCAACACAGGCATTCAGTGGTAAAAACATCAAACAAATGTCTTTCTTTATATTTAATGACATCTTGAACTGCTGACTGCTTCTGCAGGTTGCTGGTGTTTCCACTCTTGTTTGAACTCACAGACACAGGACATATTTTTTAGTGAGCATCATTTTAAGTAAAGTTAAGACACAGTTTTGACCACCTCTGTATCATGGCTGCCATGTTCACATCCTGGGCTTCATTGTTGTCTTTTCTGCTGACTGCCAGTGATAAGAACATGACCCCCTTAGTTTGAAAGGCTCACAGAACAAAGTGAAGGAAACTGCTGAAGGAATTGTGAAGCATAAAGACAAATGATATCGATTCCTTGAGCCAAATGTGATCAATTCTCAACTAGAATTGTTTTTGATTCCCATCCCATTTACTTTCAGATAAATCATCCAGCATCTCTCTGACCAATCGACAGATGGTGTCATTATTCAAACCAACACAAGTCAAATCAAAACAACTGTTTGTGTCTCTCCTTATTGTATCAATACAGCCTAAAAACTAAATACTTTTCCCTGCCCACATGAGAAAGAGCATGCATTTGTACTAATCGTAACAGAATTCAGACAGAATAGCTTGATTCTTTTATTCCTGCTCCACATTAAACATTTCTTTTTGCTCTTGTTCTCCTCTTGTTAAACTGCCTCAGCAGTCAGTGGGCCCCAGTGTGTTTGTGATCTCTGTAGGCCATTAGTCAGTAAAACCAGAGTCAGCAAAGTGTAAGTTCCGCACTGGCCCACCCCAGCCTGCGCGGTCTCACTCCGTCCTGTCTTGCTGCAGTCCTGTTATTCCAGGACACTGACTCTGCATTTCATTAAGACATGGTTTCACCCCTGTACAGTCTTACAGAGCAGCACCCAACAAACCTTACAGGCGCAGGTGTGTACATATTCATAATTCACTGATGATTTTGAGATTTTCCAGGAAGTAACCAAAAAAGTGACACATTTGTGACCCTCCCCGCTCACATCCCCAGTGTTAACGACAGCCACCCTGTTTCCTCTTCTCTCTGGGAAGTCAAAGTTCCGATAGGAGAAAAGGTAACAGGTCAGGAGGTGGAGCATGAGAGGAAGACCTGGTGTCTGAAGCCGGAGCCAGAACTCCAATCACATTAGAGTTCCGATGTGGAGTGTTAACCCATGCCTTCATGAGCCCAGCCTAACAGAGAGGATGAGCTCCTCATTGTCTCGAGACATAGCCCAACAGCAGAGGATTTTAGATAGCCTTAGGGCCCTGGGGCCCCCTTGCCTGGTAGAGTTTTCTGTTTCTAAGAATTCAGAGTTCATCTGTGCATTTTTTCCTACAAGCTCTGTGTGGAAAATGTAGGGAAAGATAGTTAAATGGAAAACCTGCGCCAAAATTCCAACAGGATATCATGGAGCATCAGCTTTGTGAGGGAGTGGAAAAAATCTGCCTGTTTGTTATCGTTTGCTGACAGTATTATTGTAAAGTAATAGCATGCATAGGGTCGGTGTGTCAAGGAGCCTCACTCTCATATTCCTTTGACTTGTTCATTGGCCTTGAATTTTTCCTTTTTCCTCCCTGCATGTGGTGTGGGATCTTTGTTAGGGTTTTGTGTGTGTGTGAGTGTGTATGTGTCTGCCCTCAGTGTGGTTACAGCAGGAATGTAAAAGCAAAGTTCTCCAAGTCTTATGACCCAGTGCCTCTGAGCTCATGTTGTGAGTATCGGTTCAGATTGAGTGAAAAGAGCAGCAGAGTGAGAAGCTCTGCTTGGAACTGTGGGGTTCCTTAACAATCCCCTTCTTTGTCCCGAGTGGGAGACCGTAGGTTTATGCAAAACCACTCATCCCCTCATTTTGTGTATATCTGTCTGTGTTTGTGTGAGCGTGTTGGACTTGGCTCAGTTTCTGTCATAGAGCCTGAGTCTCCTTTAAAGTTTAAACCCCAGTGTCCAAGCGTTAGGGAAACCATTGTACGATGAATTATGTTTCACTGGGAGTGAATCAGGCCATCAATCAGAACTTAGAAAGGGTTGTCTTAGTGTTTGGCTCACATTCTTCCATTAGTGGAGACTTCCTACAAGGTCCCCCCTCCCAACACTCACATAAACACTGAATGGAAAATCTTACTGTGTCATTATGTTCCCTATTGTTCAATTGAAAAAAAAACATTTACACAATCAATTGTGTAATAGAACTATTAGAAATTGAGACTGTTATCAGTAAATTGTTAGTTATTGAATTAAATTGCAAATTGGTCCCTTGTCAAGCCGTGTCCTCCTTTGGTTACTGTTACAAGGTTAAACAAGATTTCTTGTTGTCTGGCACCCTATTTGAAACATTTAAAAAAATACCCTTAATTTTTTACTAATTTGGTTGGGGACTTCTGTTTTAAAGGTCACGTATAATGCAAAATAAAGATTCAACAAAGAATTGTCTGTGGCCTGCACACATACCCCCTCTATTATTACCTCCGCCAAGGGGGTTATGTTTTTGCCGGCGTTTATCTGTCTGTCTGTCTGTCTGTCTGTCTATCTGTTTGCTTGTGTTTAAAATAACTTGAAAAGTTCTGAACGGATTTGGATGAAATTTTCAGGAATTGTCAGAAATGGGATATGGAAGAACTGATTTAATTTTGGGGGTGATCCGGATCACCGTCTGGATCCAGGAATTTTTTAAAGGATTCTTTAACATTGCCAAATAGGACCATTTTTGCCAAAGTGGACCGAAGCTGCTTGGCGGAGGTCTGCGCTCTCTGAGTGCTTTTCTAGTTAAAAGTGTGCTCAATCTGTAAGTTTGAAAAATTTCCCTTTGTCATGTCATTAGGGGATATGCTACATCCAACAGTTGGAAGAAACTTCCTAAGCCTGGTGTTTTCTCAGCCCCCAACCCACTCCAGTGGAAGGGATATGTCGAGGCATGTCTTTGTGGCTACAGTAAACATTAGAGCACAGGCCTGGAAAGCCTAGGCCTCCCCAGTGTCTTAATAATGGCATGGTCAGACACAGCTCATAAAAATTTGCATTGAAACTGCCTGTTTTGACCAGAGCTGGAACAATCCCTTACAGGCACATTATAATCCAGTATCTCAGTGGGTTAGAAACTTCTAAGAAATTCTCAGGGAACATCACAGACCATTTTAAACCATTTTTTTTTTTTTGAAAAAGAGTAGATATGGGACCTTTGAAAGATTACTGATGTCTGATGCTAGTGATGTCAGGGGACGCTCAGTGTCTCCTAGCACAATATTATCTGAGCAAACATATTTGCAAATATTTACAGCCGATATTTGCAGGTACAAGTATCCCATATATTGGCTGTAATATTGGCAGAATGTATATTTGCACCACAGTTGTTAAGCCATCATCAATGAATGCCCACTTTTAGAAGTCAAAGGTATTGTCTTTTGAAGTATAAATTGTTATTTTTCTTGTTTCACGTCTGTTTCTAAAACAAATGGACTGGAAAAATGAAAGGAGCAGGTCAGTTTTAGTCAAGTGAAGGCTTTTTGCTCTTAATAAAAGTATCAGTATTAGTATCAGTATTGGTAATAATGAGTTTAGAAATATCTGTCTATTGGATATCACCAAAAATCCAATATCATGCATCCTAATGCCCCGTGGAGGCACAACTGTTTCACTCATTTCTGAAACTTTAGAGGAAAATTATTTCTTATAATTTTTCAAAAAGAATCAGGTGCCACTAATGACTAATGTTAGTTTAAGTCCTGTTGTGCGCACATGGCATCAAATGAATGCTTAATAAAATATCTTTTCTTTTCTTTTTTTTTTCTTTTTTTTTTTTTTTCAAATATGGCCAATTTAAATGGGGTAGCACCCTGGACCCACCAGTGAACATCTTAGGTTGAAGTTGTGTAGGGTATTCCACTAATGCTGGTGCGTGAGAGATTTGGCACTGTTACTACAGGCCTAAGAATAATGTCTGTTATTCTGACGTCATTTCTGCCCTTACTCTTTTCCAGCATGTCTCAGTCCGTGAGCCTCTCTGACCCCTTTTTCACCCTGCTGTACCATTCTCATTCTCACTGCTGTGTTTTCTTGGCAGGTTCATGTGTGCCCAGATGCCTAACCCAGTCCTGGAAAGCATCAGTATCATCGATACTCCAGGAATTCTGTCTGGGGAGAAGCAGAGAATAAGCAGAGGTTTGTTTAAAATAAAGCAGCCATACTTTGAGTATTCTCTTACTTACACACTCGTTAATATTGTTTTACATAGCCCTATTCCACTCCAGTTATATTGGGGCATTGTGTTAAATATAAATAAAAACAGATTAAGATTATTTGCAAATAGTTTCAAAGCTATATTCAACTGAATAAACTACAAAGACAAAGCATTTAATGTTCTAACTCATAAACCTCAATCTTTTATTCATATTCACTCTTTTCGAATTTCATGCCTGCAACAAATTCCAAGAAAGCTGGTAACAAAATACTGGGAAAGTAGGGGAATGCTCAAAAAAGACGTTTTTTTCAACATTCCAGAGGTTGACAAGTCAGTTGGAAACAGGTGAGGGTCATGATTGGGCATAAAAGGAGCATCCTCGAAAGACTCCGCCATTCACAAGCAAGGATGGGGCGAGGTTCACCACTTTGTAAACAACTGCATTAGCCACAAGTGCAAGTTAACTCTACCAAGCGAAGGGAATGCCATATATCAACAACACCTAGAAACACCACCAGCCATATGAAGTGGAAAAGTGTGCTGTGATCTGACGAGTCAGCTTTTCAATTTGTTTTTGGAAATCATGGACGCTGTGTCCTCCAGGCTAAAGAAGGAAAGGACCATCCAGATTGCTACAGTTCAAAAGCCAGCATCTGTGATTGTATGGGGGTGTGTTCGTGCCCATGGCATGAGTAACTTTTACATCTGTAAAGGCACCATCAGTTCTAAAAGGTAAATAACAGTTTTGGAGCAACATATGCTGCCATTCCACCAACATCTTTTTCAGGGACGTCACTGCTTCTATCAGCAAGACTGTGCCCAGCCACATTCTGCATGTGTTATGACAGCATAACTTTGGTGTAAAAGAGGGCGGGTACTAGACTGGCCTGCTTGCAGTCCAGACCTGTCTCCCTTTTAAGATGTGTGGCACATTATGAAGCACAAAATACAATATGACCCTGGACTGTTAAGCAACTTAAGTTGTACAAAACAAGCAAGAATGGGAAAGAATTCCACCTACTAAGCTTCAACAAGTCGTTCCTCAGTTCCCAAACCATTATTGAGTGTTGATAAAATGAAAGATGATGTAACACAGTGGGGGACACACCTCTGTCCCAACTCTTTTTAGAAAGTGTTGCAGGTGTCAAATTCAAAATGGATAAATATTTGTGAAAAGTCAAAGTTTATCAGTTTGAACATTAGATTTTTTTCTTTGTAGTTTATATAATTGAATAAACTCTAGGTAAAAAAAAAAAAAAATGCAAATCGTTGTAGTCTGTTTTTATTTACATTTCACACATCGTCCCATCTTCATTGGAGTTGAGGTTTGTAGTTTAACAGAGCCACACCCTCTCTGCTCTAAAAATCTGAAACAACCATATCACATGCAAATGAACATGTAAATGGAACATAGCATGTCTTCAAAACTGTTAAGTAAAAACATGCTTAACTCGCATACATGTTCCTCAGAGCAGCTCTGGTATATCTGTTTGGCATGTCACACAAAGTCAACTCTAGCAGTCTGGTCTGTGCTGGTGCAGTCAAACCTGTATTTAACTCTTACACTGCTGACCAACAGGTCATGTAAAACTGACGAAGACCTTCTTAGTCTGTCAGGGGCATGGAGAGTGCTCATTGCACTTTGAAGTTCATTTCCTGTTTCTGTACCTGCAGAGTTTTTGCAGCACACTCCTTCACATCCTTCCACTGCTTTGTCTCTTTCTCTTATTTCACATCTGCCACCCTCTAGAGAGACTGAATTAATGACATTTCAAATCATTTCCTCGATGTAGCATTTCCTCTCTATTTTTCCTTTGCTGTATCATTTATCACTTAATATCTGAGTCATTTCCCTCTGCTCTGTGGCAAAGAAATTAGCTTAATTTTACCCATTTTGACACGTACCCCAGCCTGTTTGTGACTCAAAAGGTCACTTCAGTTTTGCCTCATATGCAACTTTTCTTTAACTTTTGATGAGCCTACAAAATGTAGGAAGATAATAACAGTACAGCTGAACAGCTTCTGTTTTTTCAACCTGATTTAAGCCCCTCTAAGAGGAAGTGAACATACAGGCAGTGGAGTTTTTGTGTACTCCAGGGAAAGGATGTGGAGTAAAATGGCAGAGTTTCCCAATACCTCCTCTCAACATCGCTGCTTGCATTGTATAGAGAGAAGAAGACACAAAAAAGAAGTGTAAAAATATAAAAGGATAACATTTTATGGCTGGTTAGAAGAGAAGTGATTTACTAATATTCTTATGATTGGTAATGGCCTCAGAATATATGCCAGCTAATACAAAATACTGTTCACCCATATATGTTCTTTGACATTTAAGTATTTACTGCTCTTATTGCTCTTAAGCTATCGTGTTATCTACTCTAAACACACATGGGTAAATGATAATAATTGAACACCAAAAACAAGAATGTCTTCACATGAATGAAAAGACCAACACATGGAGGTGACCCCTCTGAGGAGGAGAGGAGCGAATGAAATCTGATCCCTCGCTCCTCAGACAGCGTTGTTTCTATACATACATAGTTTGTGCTCTTACTTCCAAAGGCACACACTCACTCTCTCCTTCATTCTCTCTCTCTCTAGTACACACACTGATATCCTTTAGACTGTTTCTATATAAACACTGATACAATACTGCACCACCCAGACTTACTGAACTGTGTCATATATAAACAGGAGTTGGGTTGTACAGCTGAAGTGTGACGGGCATGTGTGTGTCAGTGCTCTGTTCAGGGGCTTCACTCACCCGTATGGTCAGGAGATGTGAAACAGCTTCAGAGCAATTATTATTGAACAGGCTGTTAATGGATGCTAAGATCTATTATTGCATAATTGTTGAAAGTGACTTCATTTTTGTTGAAGTCAGTAACATGGCTCAGTACTACTGCCTAAAATGTGTCGTGAATCTATGATGGAACAGGAATTTTGCCGAACCAGTTTCCACCTTTCCCACTGTCACTGTTGATGACTTGATATGTTTTTTTTTTTACATATTCACCATGTTTTTTTTCTAGGAATGTAAGCTAACAAGAATAGAAAATATTTCTCAGGCTCATGAATTTTTAGTGCTTATTAATGAACTATGCCTGATGCATTTCCTGTGGATATTTTTGTTATCTTGCTGAGATAAAAAAATGTAAATACTGAGCAGTTTGTCTGTTTGCCAAAAAAATGAATTAAAGAGAATTTAATTAGGCGAGATAGCCCAAGAAATGCATGCTTAGCTTAAAAAACAATACATATTCTATAACCCCATTTCTAACGTACTACAAAAGTTTCTGACAAATGTACAAATCCAACATTATCAAACATCTATAAAGTGTTGAATTATATTGAAGTTCTTTCTTAAATATCATTATCACTACAACAAGTAGGAAAGTACAAGCTAGCAGCACCACTGACTGAGTATTCCAGCCAGTCTGTGTTCTAGTCCCTGGCACTGGAGGTTGTAGACTTGGGTTTTAAACAGTAAAATAGTATAAAGTGTTTTAATGTCTCTAAATAGTAACTGCTCTAAGATCTTCAGATAGGAAGAACAACTCTTAAACCTTTGTCGTTCTACTTCATCTCTCTCCATCTCTGATTAACACATACTTCTGAAGCCTGTCCAAATTTATCATGAGCGCGAGTGGGCTTATCCCTCTGTGGCTGTAACTATGGAGGGGAAGTGACAGTTGTTGATGAACTATAAGTGAGCTCAAGCTTGGGCAGCTGTCTCTCCCTCTGATTCCCAGACACATGTTTTAAAAACAGACTTTAGAAAGAATGAGCAAATGTCCTGCTCTGTCTCCCATGGAGATCTTGGCATTGAAATATCCCCCTTTTTTATCCCCTTCCACTTTCACTTGTTGTTGTGAGCACAAACATGCTCAAAGTCCTCTCTGCTGAGGGTGTTTTTCTGCACCCATCCTCTTGCCCTTCTCTTATTACATTCATCTTTTTCTTTCGCTTTGACCCTCTCACTGCATCTCTCCCCCTTTTTCTTCCTTTATTTCTGCTCTTCTCTCCACTTCTTTTTCATCATTTTAACTCTTCATCTATAGACTTAATCGCTGCCTTTCTCTTTTGTATACATGTGCTCAGACGTAGACAAAAGCCGGCCATGTTGGAATGCATGTGCAGCAGATCTGGCACTGATTGTGTGACTGTAGAGATGAGCTTTTGGAGCAACAGCATTCTTCTCTGATCAGATGACACACAGACTCTAATCAAAACCATAATCTTTACTTCCTTACTCCCCCTTGAGCTCCTCCAGTCAAATGAAAGTTCAGAAAAGACCGGTTTTGTGTAATTTGAGTAAGTCCCCCTGCTAAAGCAAAAAAAAAACAAAAGCACAGTCACTTTCTGTTTTGCAGGACAGAAGGAGAGACATGTTTGCAGCATGGTGTACCCAAGGCTGACACTGACACAGCGTTGTGCCTTATCTTCACTTATTTCCTGTATGTGTCAAGTGTGAGCCCTCGTAGTTCCCTATTTATCATTTGATACCCTCTGACAGTTGACACGTCAGTCTTCAAAAGGCTCAAACTGTCTTTAACTTTACACACTGCCCTGCGCTCTTAGTACGTTGAGTTAATCGGTAACCTGGGTAAAAAGCCCTGCCTCTTGGAAGCTCTTATCTAAACATTATTGGATCAACATGGCTTGGAATATGAACAATGAAACAGCTCCAACACATCACTGAGTCTTGTGTGCTGTTTGTCGACACTGTACTTCAGCTAAATGTCAGATTTGCTTTCAAACTCATATGAATGGAAAACGAACAATAACAATGCTTTGTTGGTGAGATCACAGTGTGTCAATGAGAATCATATTCCATCGATTCTGCATTTGTGGTCGACAGAAATAAATTACATTATACATTCTTCATCACAGCCTGAGAGCTTTAAGAATATTATCAGAATTAGCCTTGATAAGACTAATTATCACTAGATTGAATAAACTACACCAACAAGGCTTAATATGAGACAGGCAAACTCAACAATAAAGGTAGAAATGTGATCCTTGTATGTAAAAGGCTTACTACAAGTATCCAACATGAAAGTTGGATATAAAACTAACCCAAACTGGATAGTCAAATTACTACATTAACATGGAATTGAGCATCCTGGGTTTTTTAAGTGTCCTCTTTTTGTGTTTATTCATGTAAATGCAGTATTTTGATAGTAGTTTTTGTTAAGTGACATTTTGATTTTCTCAACCAATCAGCCACATGACAGATAAAAAGCAAACATAACTGATTTTTGACAGAGAAAAAACAGATGTATGGGATGTGATCACATAATAAAACTTGCACTAATCACCATGGTCCTATGATGGTGATAACTCTCCTCATATACTGTAAATTTATGGACTTAAAAAACAATCTATTCATTATCTTGGCTCCCACTCAAGGATAACTTGCTATCAAATTAGTATAAGAGTTCATTGCTTTAATGGAGACTCCATCCAGTCTTAAAAACTAAAATAACTTAAAGTCTCTATTTAACTGTTTATGAGCAATAAAAACAGTATATCAGTTTGTCAAAAATTTTCCTTCTTAAACCAACACATTACTTTAATACTAAAAGCGTTAATTATAATATATATTATTACGTCTTGCTGCTTTAGAAATAACGTTGCTGTAAAATATGTATGGCTCGTAGGTTTTGAATGCAGCCCTGATGGCTTGAGGGGCAAAAGAGTTCATTTTCAACAGTGATACAAAAATGTGAAAATTCTTCACATAGTGCCTTTAAATGTCACGTATGTGTCCCATTTTATCTGCTGCAGCCTTTTGAGGGATGCAGCCTTCAGAGGACCCAGCCTTTGTAGCCTGTACAGACTGCTTGATCTGAAATGAGAAAGTCTGGTCACAGAGATTTTCCTTTTAGTGCCAACAGTTGTACACTGCTTTTACCCTTATGGTTCTAAGCGCTGCCTCTGTCCCAACTTGAACAGCTGCGCCTGAGCCATCAGATGTAAAATGCCCAGATTATGATCGTGAAACAAATGTAGACGTACAAGGACTAGACCGCTGTTCATTATCTCCAGGAGAGAAGAAACAGACTTAAAGGAAAAAAAACTGAGAAACCTAAAAAAAACAGTCATTGTGATTTATGAAGCTACAGGACATCATCCTGTTTTTTATTATTATTTTGAAACAGAGTCTGTTAGCCTGTCTTCTCTTGCTTTTGTGGATTTCACCTGACTGCACAGAGAATTTCTCTCAGGGGCTATAAAGTTGAAGATGGCATCTGATGAGACTTCCTGCTCTGATCTTATTTCATTTTTGTACCTACATAACATTGTGTTGAGTTTTCCTTGAGTAACTCATGCTCAGTCTGCAATTGTGTGCCAATTTGTGATTGTAAAGTCAGACGTTGATTAAAGGTTAAAGTTTATACAAAGAAAGCTGAATGTACCTGTGGATTACAGAGGATGCACTGCATGGATGCCTTTTTATTTAGGGTAAACAGGATGCATTTGTCAGTTGCATTTGATTGAGCCTTTAAAATAGACACACAGCTGTGATGCAGTCAGCTTTCCGATTCAGTCCAGTTAATATTTATTTGTTAAAAAAAACTGCAAAAGCTGGCTAAAGAATGGTGCAATTCAAAAAATGACGATAAACTACAAGGGCAATGTTAAAAAAACAGGAGGGCATAAAATTGAAATATATAAGAAAGAGTCCTAAAAGGAGGGGATCTAAAGCCATGTCTCAGTCAGAGATTCAAAGTGTGTTTAAAGGGTTTGATTCAGCAGCAGTGAGGAAAAGGCTTTAAATGTGCACTGGTGTGAAAACTGCAGCCCCTTCAACTACACATTCACAAAGTCAGTCAGAAGGGTACTCTTCAGTTTTTATGTGTAGATTCTGTCTCTAAACAGATCGCCTCTCTTCTTTTTGGCCCTTAGGTTACGACTTTGCTGCTGTGTTGGAGTGGTTCGCAGAGCGCGTGGACCGAATCATCCTTCTGTTTGACGCCCACAAACTGGACATCTCGGATGAGTTTTCTGAGGTCATCCGAGCTCTCAAGAACCATGAGGACAAAATGCGTGTTGTTCTGAACAAAGCTGATCAGATCAGCACTCAGCAGCTCATGAGGGTCTACGGAGCTCTGATGTGGTCTTTGGGGAAGATTATCAACACACCCGAGGTAAAAGGAACATAAAAGCTACTCAGTCATTTACATGGGTTTTAAATGTCCCTTACTGGCTGAGCTAGAGGTCTGATTTAGGTGTGGTTAACAGAAAACATATGCATACATAAACAGGAGGTAATGAGTGCGAACGTTTCTCACAAACTTCATGCAAAACCTGATATCGTGTCGTAGTCTGTCTTGTGGTTTCTCTCTGACTCTTTGGTTTATGTTTGATCCAGGGCCGTGTTCATAAACCAATGCTTGAGACAGCTCTGGATCATGTGAAGAATTATTCATTGACTTGAAGAGTGCATAGTTTCTGCCCAGCCTGTTCTCAGGGTGTGAAACCCAGAACCATTACACTCTAAAATGTTGCTCTTGCTCCGTGTAAACCTCAGTTCTGCTTCACATTCTGCATTTCTATTTTAAGAACAAAAAATTACAAATGTGTTTGTGTCCGTCTAAACATAGAGCCAGGTTACAGCCTCCTGTTTGTGACCAGGAGAGGATTGTTTCCTCTGCACATGGGTGTGGTCGGTGAAGGCTAACCTGATGGATGGTTGTTATTAATGAAGGTTAACTTGTGTAAACTTTCTTCCAGGTGGTGCGCGTGTACATCGGGTCGTTCTGGGCCCAGCCCCTGTTGGTCCCTGACAACAGGAAGTTGTTTGAGGCAGAGGAGCAGGACCTTTTCCTCGACATCCAGTCATTGCCACGAAATGCAGCACTACGCAAGCTTAATGACCTCATTAAACGAGCACGCTTAGCCAAGGTCAGTGTTCTGGAGTTTTTTTTAATTATTATTAAAAAGTCTCAGATTAGATTTTTGAAATAGAAGGCCATGAAAAGTCTCAAAGTATTTTTTATTGTATGACAGGTCTCAAATGTTATAATACTCTTTCCTAAAGGCAATTTTCTATTAAATCTACTTTGATATAATTTTTGATTTATTTATTCTTTATTAAGAGGCAGATATCCTTCTTCCTCAACCTTCCTTCATGTTGACTTTTTTCTATATGGGGTGACTGCTCACTGCCCTGAATATCATTTGCACTTTTACAAACAACAAAATGATCGGTTGAGCCAGAGACAAAGAATTTTCTCTGAAGGAAAGGAGCTTGGTATATTTTCTGAATTCTTGAAGTTAAGCACCTCTTATATTTGATATGTGAAACAGCACATCTAATCAGAAATGTTGGTCCTGCTCTGTTGTACTGAGGATTCTGATCTGCTTGAATTCTTTACGTTATTAATAATAATAATAATAATTCATTTTATTTAAAAATGCCTTTCTCAGCACCCAAGGACATTTTTCAGAGTAAGTAACAACAAAGCTAAAATAAATAAAAACAACAGACAAAAGCAACACAAAGTTGAAATGGATGTGAGAATTTAAAGAGAATATGCAACTTGGAACAGATGGGTTTTGAGGTGTGATTTGCAGTGTGGTAGAGAGTTATTAAAAATATGTTACTGATAGCAGTTTGCTCTTTGCAAAAAAGTCTACTAATTTTCCTCAGTCCTAGTCTTTAATGGTCTTTGTAAGTTTACAGAAAGCATTCAGCACCCTGATACATCCACATTAACAAAGCTGCAAAACACAGCAACAACTGGAAGGAGTGTAGTTGGTTTTATGGTATTTAGTCAATAAATTGTTACCTCACTTACAGACTGTATCTTCTATAAGCGACGTCAAGCTGTCAGAGCAGATAAAACTACCTGATAAAAAAAACTGCATATGACGTTTTATCTGTTCTTTCTTCCTCATTTTCTTTCTGCTATCTACTCATCGAGCCACACACAACCGATGTACAGACTGTCCTTTTTTAATGCAATGCTGGAACTGTTTCTTTATTAAGCAAAAAGCAGAAACAAGACAGCCTTTTTGAGACTTGCAGAAACTCGGTCAGTTCCTCTACAGCTTAGTTTTTTAATTTTGTAAATTCCCAATTGAAACAAAAGTCTGTTTAGAATATTATTCTAAATCAGGGATGCTTACAGGAAAGGCTACATTGATGTTTTTTCTCAGCTAGAGGACCATGTTATTGGACATTACAGAATATCCTCAATTTAACACTAATTTTATTTTAATTAAACAAATAGAACAACTATAGCCTTATATATCTTATTTACTGGTCATTCTGACTTTTTTTCATATAATTCCTATTTTTCAAACAAAGACTAAAATGGGAGTATCCTATACTCACATTTTCGTAGAAGATTATATATGTTCTTAATGTTTTATAATTGATTAATGTCTGAAATTGGCTTGAGGACCGCATTGAGTAAGTAGGAAGTCTGCATGTAGTCCCCCAGCCACAGGATGCCAGTCTCTGGTGTGGATCAGTGATTCTCCAGTGATTTAACACAAGTATCGATGAATGAGCTCTTGATGAGACATCACGACTCACAATAATTCAATGAAAATATTGCAGTTTCGAAATTTGATAAAGAAAAATATATATCATGGAGGAGAGTGGCAGGACAAAACTAACCTGTTTAAAATGCCTCTGGTTCAGTAGCAGTGGTTGGACATACAGTTTATTTCACAGTTTCTTCTGAAAGTTAGTAAATAGTTGTTGTTTTTCAGAGATCTTGAGAAACTGTCAAATTATTTTGTGAAAAACAGTTTTGTAGCCACAAATTGCATGGTACATTTTTCAAGATCTCAACCACATTAGGTGTCCTCATGAAGGACTTATTAAGTATTTAAATTTGATTCACTGATTAAGCAAACATTAAGGCCTTTAAAAGACTTACAATGTCTAAAATACAAAGTCATCCAGTATGGAATTTTATCTCTTATTATATAAATATTTATATTCATATGAAGAGGTTGCAAGCTTTTTTCTCTACTTTGGAAAGCATCACTTTTACAAACAGTAATAACACTGATGTTCAAATTCTTAAACTTTGCATCTCTGAATATAAAATTTAACTTGTCTTTTATTTGTTCTGTCTGTTGGTCAGATGCTGGTTTTCTTTTCATTCTGTTTGAATAAACCCTGCACCGTTATTGACTCAACTCATTTTCTCTAACCTTAAGATTTGAATTACACTGGAGTGGACAGGAGCTTTCACAAACTACAGCCACAGTTTCTACAATTATTGTAAAACACAGTATACGTGTGTTGGTTTCAAACTAAAGAAGCATTATGGATTCAGATTATAAATAGGGTTTTAAAAGTATTAATTCAACAAAAAATGTCTGTATGAACCCTGACATTGCAAAAAGATAAAAATAGGAGTACAATCCATTGTTTTCCATTATTGGTCTCTGTACATTGTTGAGTCTTTGCCAGAATTTGTTTTTTCAGAGCACAGTGTTGTGTTTCACTAAAATCAGCTCAACGACCCAATCCACCTGCTGAGAACCAAATTATCTAAATATATGCATTCCATCAACGTACAGTTGGACCACAAACTTGCAGTTGACAAATAAGAATATTGTATTTCTGATTCTGATTCTCAGGTGCATGCATACATCATCAGCTCTCTGAAAAAGGAAATGCCGAGTGTGTTTGGGAAAGACTCCAAAAAGAAGGAGCTGATATCCAACCTGGAAGAGATCTACCACAAGATCGAGAAAGAGCACCAGATCTCACCAGGAGACTTTCCCAAACTCGACAAGATGCAGGTGAGAGAATGCTCTGTACCCACAGCGACATGTCTGATGGATTATAGACTTTTTAACACTTTATATAACAAGCCACAAGTAGAGTTAAAGTTCAGAGCAGAATGACCTTCCAACCTTTTCTCTCGTCACATCTTTGCCCTTTTTTCCTGCCCATGCTGTCCAGGATGGGCCAGGACGGGGATGAGATTTATTTTTCCTGGTTTGTCAGGAAATCCTGCCTCTTGTATATGACTCCTATTGGTAGTCACTGAAGACTGATCTATTTCTATCCCCAATTCCTGTTTTCTCTCAACCCCCATCCCTTCAGGAGCTGCTGAACGGACAGGACTTCACTAAGTTTGCTACACTGAAGCCCAAGCTGCTGGAGGCGGTGGAGGACATGCTCGCAAACGACATTGCCCGCCTCATGGCCATGGTGCGCCAAGAAGAGGCCGCTATGCCCAGCCAGACGGTGAAGGGCGGAGCCTTTGAGGGAACCATGAGCGGTCCATTTGGTCACGGCTACGGAGAAGGGGCCAGCGAAGGCATTGACGAGCTTGAGTGGGTGGTGGGACGCGACAAACCCACATACGATGAGATCTTCTACACCCTCTCACCCATCAATGGTAAAGTGTCAGGAGCAGCTGCCAAGAAGGAGATGGTGAAGTCCAAGCTGCCCAACACGGTCCTGGGAAAGATCTGGAAGCTAGCAGACGTGGATAAAGATGGCCTTCTTGATGATGAGGAGTTCGCCCTGGCCAACCACCTGATCAAGGTGAAGCTTGAGGGCCACGAGCTGCCATCGACGCTGCCCGATCACCTGGTGCCCCCATCCAAACGTGGGACAATCCAGGAGGCTTAGAGGAGGAGGGGGCTAACCAGCTGCTTGCACCATGTTTAAGACTCTCCAGGCTACAGATGTGAACATCCTCCATCGGGCTGAGAGTCTCCAGGCATCCTGACATGTTCAGGAGTCAGAGCTGTGATCTTTTCACCAGAGAGAGACTGGAGGGTTTCAGGGGGATGGGGTATTGGTCAATATATCTATTAGAAATAAATGCAGGGAGGGGGAGGGGGAGGGGAGACATTGATTTGACAACAGATGAAAGGACTTCACAGGAACATGAACTGATGGGCAGGTGAACATGAATTTATGAATCCTGTGTTAAAAGATATCTTATATGTACACAGTCCATAATATTATTATGTTGATCCAAAGAAATATAGTTTTTCCCATTTGAAGAGAAAAAGAGGAAATAAATCAAAACAGCTGTTAAATCTGTTTAATCTCTATTTTTGTATTTCCTGACTGTTAACTTTGACTCTTTCCAAATGCTTCCCTTTTTATTGTTTTGCCAGATAAATAAAAAGGAATACTGCACCATCTGACTCATGATGATGTGGGTTTTTACTACAGTTTTTAAAGAAACACAGATTAGATGTTTGACTTCCAGGTGAAAATGTTATTTAAAAAGTGAAAAAAGGAAAATGTGAAGAAATCTGAGCCTGTCTTCACAAACATTTATAGAATTTTCTCGAGAGCTCCGATCTCAGGTTAATTACTTCTAAGAAGCAGTCCTAGTTTTGAAGTAATTTAAAACTGTCTTAGAAACACAGAACATGTTATCTTAGCATACTGAGGAGTGGTCAACCTCATTATCTTATATGATGCAATCTAACAAAAAGTGTGATTGTTTGATTCAAAGACGAGAGGAAATAGGAATTTAGATTGCAGTCTTCATGATAATGAATTGTTAGGACAGTGAAATCACCATGGTTGAACATTGTTTGGACATCCCACGATGGGATGGGACGATGGTGTACTGTGTATGTCAAGTTGGGTATAAAAATGTACAGAGGTTTATCAAATGCCATACACAGGTTGGCAACCTCCTTGGTTGAAAATGGAGTGTCAAAACCTGCAGTACCCCCAGTGTCCACTGGAGACTGGCTGCAGATACCTGACACACGATCATATGACGGGAAAATCTGTTTTTTTTCCGGCCTTTATACAAATCTTCACAGCCTGGCTCAAAAACAGCTTCAGTCTAAATATGTAATACATCTATGTGCTCTCACTGTGAGGGGTTGACTTTTTCTTTTATTGAGGATTTCCAGTTTTGGGAACTTGGCATTGCTGTTGGTCAGAGGGCCTTAAGTCCCGCCTTAACACTGTCCCTCTGTCTGTTAGTTTATGGAGCAAAAGTTCGGGTGAGATGACGTGCTGTATGGCAGCATCTATTAAAGGGCATGAACAGTGTTCCCAAGCTTCCTATGACATTGAAAGGGCTGACGTTACATGGCTTTGTCCAATTTTTTCAGTCCATGGCCATACATCACCAGAAAATATAATGATCAAGGTTCTGACTATGTAAATATTTTAAGATCAAATCACCACAGCAGCCACAGCTCACAGATTAATCTGACCACAAACGGTTAAAAAACTGACACACCTCTGCATACAAATCTCTGCTCTCATCCCTCGATCATCATTTTCCAACAAAAACAATCATCCTGCGTTGACAGGGATCCACACAGCCCAAATCCACTAAACACATGATCACATCCAGGAGGATCCATGGATTTCTTTTTCATCCTTCCAAATATGTGAGCGCCATCACACTGGTCAGCTCCGCCTACTTCTGCCACTTCCTGCTTATTGAAATTAAAGAGTTTTCCTTAAATCAAAAACTGTACATCACAAGTTGTATTTCAATCAGTGAACCACTGTGCTTGTGTCGTGATTGATTTGTTCTATTAAGGGAGAAAAGCTATTTGAAAGGCAGCGCTGCCTCACACCTCTCTGGAAGGGCATCAAAGTTTGTAAATGGCTGACAGCATGAACCTGCAAGGTCTCGCCACCTTCAAACAGCTTCTGTCCTTCATGTGAAGGTCATAGCTATAATGTTGGTATTTACTGTTTTGTAAATACACCTTGTATAATGCAGTTTTTGTTTGAAAAGCACAGCCAAAAGAAGAGGAGGGTGAGGCCATCCGCCCCACCATTATCACCTCTCCAAAGAGCCCTAAATGATGCCTGTTTGTTTAGGTGTTCATACATGGCAGTGTTTTTATTGTAGATAGGTGACCATGGCAACAAGTGTCCTTTGGAGCCCTGACGTGCCTTAAAGAAACAGATGTAAAATATTAATATGCCATGCTCTTGCTGTTTAACTTGAACCTGAACATGGTAAAGCTGTATTCTATGGTAAAGTTTAGTTTTCCAGCTAATACCTCTCAGCTGTAGTCATCTGCCGACCACTATTGCAATCAATTATTAAGGAGAAAAGTAAATTTTGCTCTGGTTGTTGTTTAGGCTTGTATCACTTAGTATCTAAAGAGCCCACATCTTTTAAAAGAGATCTTTTATATGCTTGTTCTCCAAATGGTTCAGCATTCAAGTGACACGTGACTAGTGATATGTGCTCTAGACTTATTCTTGAAGTGTTTTACAGCAGGAATGGTATGGGGTAAATATTAGGATCAAGCCAAACAATGTATAACAATGAACACTTTTTTATGAAAAAAACACACAGACGCAGAAATCTAGTTTTGTATACATTTGTCAGTGAGGGTCATGTTAAGGTCTGTGAGGTCATCTAGAGGCTGTCTGGTCCTGAAGTGCCTACACTTGAAAAGTTTAAATGCAGTGCACTGCCCCCTGCAGGACAGAGGGAGTTATTGTCAGTGCTGCCACAGGACATACAAGGCCCTTTAAAAACAAGCTGCATATTTGTGAGGGCAAATCAAAAACAGAAGAGGAGGCAAATTTATGTGACTTTCTCAAGAGTGTTTAAGAGACGCATGGAGACTGTTTACAAAAATAGAAACTGTGCTGGAGTCCTACAACATTAAATCATCTGCAGGAAGATAAAAAATCTTTAACTTCTTTAATAAGATTAGAGTCTGAGAAAAGAAGAAGCTGGATGCATAGTTGTGGACTTGAAGCTCACATAAACTATTAAATAACCTGAGGAAATCAGACCTGTTTTCAGGTCTGTCTGTGTGATTGTAAAGGGATCCAGGTATGAGAAAGTGAAAGGTACATCAGGTCCACCTCAATGGGAGAATGTTTTGGAACTCTGGAGCAACATTCACTGATGATCAGCAGGTAACAAGAGCAGCAGATGTGACTCATGACTCAAAGGGTTCAGTAATTAGGACTGTTTGATGTGGATTATATATCATATCTTAATCCTTTTATCTGCATGGCGAGACATAGTAGATGTCGCAATATATTTTAGAGAAGAAAAAACAAGTGGTTGTCACAACAGCAGAATCATAAATATTATTCTCGT
Source organism: Cetoscarus ocellatus (assembly GCA_037902135.1). Classification (NCBI taxonomy): domain Eukaryota; kingdom Metazoa; phylum Chordata; class Actinopteri; order Labriformes; family Labridae; genus Cetoscarus; species Cetoscarus ocellatus. The sequence continues at coordinate 193,446 of JBAMNC010001011.1, read as the reverse complement.
ATCTAAATCATATTGATACCTATTTGATGCCATGGCAACAAATGATAAGTTATAACTATCTTTCTAGTCAATTGTTTATTCATAATTACCAAACTCCCACACAGTCTGTTTATATAAACATGTTGGCAACTTTTGCCTTGTAATGAGGTTTTTAATTTTCTGAAACTCTAGAACACTATGTATGTCATAGAGATAAATTCTCCATCATTTAAATGCAGAAATTGTCAACTACAGTTGTACAAGGACCTTTTATATTTTTTTAGCTGTTGGGGCCAGATTTGGAGAAAAAGGGATATAATATATGAACATTTTGGTGTAATTGACGTAGTATTGTTTTAATGTTTTTATTTTCTTTCAAAACATATTTCATTCTTTGCCTTAAAAAGGGAAATCAGTCCCTATCACCCATACTGCTTCCAGCCACAAGGGCGAAACTGTTATTTTGGTGACTTATGTCAGTGTTGTCCATCACTGAGTTTGTTCTCCTGGTTGTGTATTTGCTAATAAGAGTGGACGTGGATTTCTCATTTATGATTAAAAAAAAGTTTAATTGTTTCTAGGACTACTACTACTATTAGGCAAAGATTTGATTTAAGTTGAATTAAAAAAAGAAAAGTTTAATCTCTGTAGAGAATCAGATTGAGCTCTTTCTTTCTCCTCTTTGGAAACGCATGAATCTGAGGGGGCGAGGAGGCTATAGGAGGCTATGATAAGGAACTCTGTGCTGATTGGCTGCCCAAACAATGCGGCACACATGTAGGTAGAGGCTGTACAGGTATTACATGATAAACCCCAGGGAGTAAAACAAAGCAAAACAAAGCATTTCAAGAGGTACAATGAATTACTTTGTGAGCCAGGTGTTTAGTGCAAGGTGTCACATTCTCCTGATACCCAAGCCCCTACTATCAACATTAAAAGCAAAGAAACAGGGCATGGTACTTTTAATAGATTTAGTGATTTAATGGGATTTTAAAAATTCCATTTAAAACATAACTTACTCCCCTTGCATTTTCTGAATCTGGGAACCAGATGAAAGCAGTTTATCACTGTTTCAATGATCTGTGGTATCAAATAGTGCCAAAATGTACAGATCTTCAATCATATTTTAATCAAAAGAGGAAGAGAGGACTGTCTCAACCACACAATTACACTGGCAGGAACTGGAAATGTGGGTAGAGCTTAAACCAAGCCCCGAATCCATTTCCCAACGATACCAAGTTTTCACACCATTGTAGTGTTTGATTATTAAAGACAAGATTACTGAATTTCATCGGTGGAGGAATTGCTTTGCTATTGTTATGGTATCAAACAGGCTTCACAGCTATTTGGTTATAAACAGATAAATATTTCTTTAAAAATACTGAGAAGTAAATAAAAAAACTGGGCAACTTTATTTAGAGCACACAAGTTATACACAAAGAACCTCAAAGAGCTCAATAATTGTTAACAATTAGAGAATTAAAAGGAAGGTGTTTAGATGAATCTAATACTGTGAGCAAAAAGAGGAATATAAAATAAAGTTGAGCAAAGGTTAAAACAAATAGCAAAGCATATATTCATCATCTGGGTATTTGCTCTTGCCTGTGCCTTACAGGGTGAGTGCTCTGAAGTCACTGGCTAAAGTCTGACCTTCCTGACCGACACTGGTCCACCTCCTGGTCCTGTCTCGTCAAAACTGATTCCCTGTAACAATCCATGCTTTTCAATGGGAGCCTTTGAGCCACATGTCCAAGTGTACTGAGTAGCTGCAAGAGATGTAATTGGTTTGTGGCTTTGGAGGCCGGGGTTTAGCAATTGGTCAAATCGATCTTAAAGCTGCCATGAGTGAAAACCCCCTGAAGTATTGCTGTGGTGTAAAATATGCTCATAGTCTTACCAAACAGATGAAATGATATTCCCTATTTTGACATTTTTTTGTTTTGTTTTAAACAGACAAGTTGGATACATTTAGGGCTTAAAGCATATGCACATTTGAATGTCATCTGCAAAACAGTAATAGGATACATGACTAAAAGTTCCTGTTAGAGGCCCAAAAAGTTGCTGGTACAAAGCGAATGGCAGAGGGCCCAGCACAGAACCTAGAGGAACACCACAAGACAGGAATGTCGATTAGATATATTTGTCAAAAGTGACGTTTCTTCCCCAGTAAAATTAAACATCTTTAAAACTGGATATATTCCTGCTCTAGTAGGTACCCATACTTTCTCTTTCACTGCACGTCTGCTCATGCATGTTTACATTTTTCCAATACCTGGTTTCACATCCGTCAGCTTAACCATCTGCTCTGTTTTTTAGTCATCATGACAGTCCTTGTAAAATGAAAGTCTTATGTTTGTTTCCTGCTGCACTCACAGTCTTGTGGCTCGCACTCATCGACACACTGAGACTCATTGACATTCTGCTCACTGACTCACTCACTGCATATCAGTGTCACATACGCATGGGACCCACCAGCTGTTTCCCCCTCACCAGCTGCAGATTTTGGCATTGATAAAGTCCAGAGGCGCTCTCTTGTGTCCTGATTAGTCATTACAGGTTTTTACACTGGAGTTAAACCCTACACAGTGTTTTTCTTTCATTTTCTCTGCTGCTTCTCCTGCACACAGGCTCGACTTTGAATTCTGTGCCTCATGTTTTATTGATAAGCACTCCTTTGAAACAAGAGGGTCCTTTTATCCATGCTGCTGCTTACAGAAGTTGTTGCAAATAAGAATACTGAGAAATAATATAAACTAAAAGCAGGTCTACACTAATTCCACACTTTTTTCAGCCATAATAATGAAGTCTTTCAAATCTTTCATTAGAGATTATGTTCTTAGTGTTGAATTAGAGTTGAATCAAGCAGTTCAATTAAAAAAAAAAAATCTTATTAAAGGATTTTTAAAGGCATTTGCAAGGATATTACAAAGCGTTGGCAAGAAATCAAAGATAGCTTCAAATGATTGACTTTATTTTGAGAAAATCTTTTGACAGGTCATTTTTCTGTGAATGAGTCTGATGCAGGTTGACGGCAACTGATCGAGACCTCACAATTAAGGTTACAAATCATGTAATAGACAATATTTAGAAGTGCTGAATTAAGGGCAGAGAATACACAGTAATTTATATTGTTGCCTTGAATTGAAGAAAAGATGTACTGAAACAAATCCTTACAAAAAAAAATCCTAGATCCGCATCTGGGGTTTGGATTACCACCGAGATTCGATAATTTCTCCCTTGTGCCAAGACCAACATTCCTTGATATTTTTCAAAAATACGTTGAAAAGTTACTGAATTATTTATGAAAATGTGGAAAAATGCCCTGTATCACAATATTAAAAAATCCTGGATTCAGATCATCACCAAATATTATTACCTCTTCCTTTTGCCATGATTAAAATTCCTTGAAAATTTAATCAAAATCCATTCTTAACTTTTGAGTTAAAAAAAAACTTAACCTCCTTGATGGAGGCAATAACTCTATTTGATGCAAAAAGGCTGAATGTTGTTCAAAGAGCCTGATGGTACAATACCAGAATGCAAGAACATAAAGTACAGTGATGGGTTTAGTGGAAGAGCTAGGGTGTTTTTCGTGGTAGGGTGATTGGTGGGAATGTTATTTCTATAAAGATGTTGTAACACGTTTGAAAGAACTGAGGTTAAATTAACCTTGACCTATGACCTTTAATCTGATAAATGCATCCTGAAGTAAATGGACTTGAGCTTATATAGCGCTTTTCTAGTCTTTTGACTACTCAAAGCTGCAGGTCACACTTACCCATTCGCTCTCACATTCACTCACTGATGGTTCAGAATTTCTATGTTAGTTATCCATCAGTATCCCTTTCATGCCCATTTACACGCCACTGACGCAGCAGTGGGGGTTAGGTGTCTTGCCCAAGGACACATCAACATGTGTTGCCCGGAGCTGGGCTTGAACCTGCAACCTCCCCAACCACTGACCAAGCGCACTATCCAGCTGCGCCACCGATGCCCCGTAACAGTGGACATTTCCACAGAGAAAAATCCCTCCAAGCATCCCTGAGATATTGGGTGTTTCTCGTTAAATTACTTTGTCCATCCTGTGCCCTTCCTCAAGTCATTTCCTTGCATCTAAGCTCCTCTAAGGTGATGAAAAAGAGGGGTGGGGAAGAGACACAAGGATTGAGGAGGCACAAAATACCAAGTCTTGAACTCTTATTGTCCGACTGAGGATGTCAGGTGTTGATAATGAGCTGCTCAGCTGATCACATTCATCATTTTAATATTCTCAATATTATAATATTTGATATTTATTCATTCTGATCACATTGATCACTTATGCTGCACTGCATAAACACCCTTGATCAGAAATTATTCAAACACCCTCAGAATATTTCTTATGACCCAATATTTCTTATGAAAAATATAATTTTTCATGCCTTGTCCAGCCTCCTCAACCAAAGCCAAAAGCTTGCCTTCTCTGCTTCCTCTGACAGTTCCTGAGCAGCTTTGCGTAGCTCCTTGCTCCTCAGTTCTAGATGTCTGAGTAGGCAGGTAGTTAAGCTTCCTACAAAACTTTACGTGCCAGCCTTCACTGGGTAGAGCCTCCGCTCTAGTACAATCTTCAGAGTACAATCTGGCCATGATCCACAGCACCATGTCACGGCGAAATGTGGTGCTGAAATCTCTTGTGGGAAGTGGAGCTGCCCGACACCTCCAATGTCCAGTCTTCCCCTGGCAACAGAAGCTTGGGTGCTGGTCTACTGCTGGTGGCTGAAGTTTCCCCTTCCCTAAGGAAATGGGTCCACTGATGGCTCCCCCAATTGGCTCCCATGGTTGGCCTCCTGCCTTCTCTTTTCTATCACCTCTGCCAGCTTTCTCAGCACCTGGCCGTGCCACCTGAACCTGGGTTAGTACAGTTCTGCAGTGATGGCCCTGTGGAGGTTGCAGGCCTGGTCCATGCCAAGACATCATTGGAGGTTTCAAGGGGAGGGCAGAGTGTCATCTTACACTGATGAGGAAACTGAGTTCGGCCTGTCCAGAAGTCTGCCCACCTCACCACCTGTCTTGCAACCCCCTCCCATGTTGTCCAGCATCCCTGCTGTCCCCGGACTACTGCCTTGACCCTGTATTCTTCTTCTGTCATCCTTGTGCCTTTGGAGATAACAAGGTCCTTTCTTGCTGGCTTTGGACCACAGGATTGGTAAGTGCCCCCATCCAAAGCTAGCACGACCTGTCTGGACTCTGCTTGATGAATTAATTGTTATTTTACATTTCATTTATTAACAGTTATACATTCTTCATTAATACTTTCTAACCCAAACCCCTTACCTTTCACTAAGGCTTTACAAATGTCTCAATAAAATATGTTTATATGATACTAAATAACATAAAGTAACTAATAATGCTTTACCAATGATTAGTTTGTGGTGATGTTTGAGTAATGCTTAACTGAAAGGATTTCAAACTGCTCTTACATGCCTGTTGTCTTGTGTTTGATAAATAATCAAAAGGAATTTTCCCATTAACCTCAGATGCCGTGTTCAAAAAGGTAATTTACAGCCTGTTGTGGCTGCAGGTCTCTCTGTGCTGGGATGATAATGTAACAACAGAGAGCTGCTGGAATGCACCGAGTGGTGTGAGGTTGGGGGTGGGGGCTGCCTGTGTGTCCCTGTATATCTGTATTCTGTATGTTTAGTTAACTGACCCTCTCCCCCACTGTATATCTCCCCTATACACTCTTTCCTTTTTCCTGTCGTCCTCTGTCAGGGCGTCACTCTCTCCCCTGTGTTGCTCTTCCCTCTTTCCCCCCCTTTTCTTTCTGTGTTTATGCAGAATTGTTTTCCCTCTGCACCCTGTTACACCCTGTTATGTCCTCTCCCTCTCTGCCCCTCTGTTTTGGGTCACATATGTTCCTCTAGGTCTAAAAATAATCCTGCAGGCCCCTGTGACACACTGACCCCCACAGGTAGTTGACTGGGTCAGGCTTATGTAACACTGTCATGTGGAGGGTGGGAGCGCCACTTCACAGACAGGTGAGGAATGAGGCACCTGACTGTGTGTACGCTTACAAAACATGTGCCAATAGATGCACAGGGATGGAAATGGCTTGATTTTATAAGAATCAGACTGAAAGCTTCTACAACAATACACAAAAAAGTAGTAACAATCTGTGCGACATCTTGATAAATGATTATACAGCATCTCTTTTAACTACATAGGTTACAAAACCAATAATAAATCAACATAATATCTACTTTTATTATAAGCACCACACAAGATGGACCAATTAAAAGAACAGGACTTTATTCTTTGTTAAAATGACAGCTCTATACAGAACAAGAAATCAGAGCAGCATCAAATTTACAGCCATGTTTCCAGTGAGAACCTCATGAGTCAGGAGCACAATTTCACATTTTCAAAGGGAAGAGGACAACAGCGAGGCAGACAAATGTGCCGTAAGTGCTAAGGAGTCAGATTACATCAGTACTATATATATGTGCCTAAAATGTGCAGCCTGTATAAGGTGGTAGTTTCACTCTGCACTGGCATGACAACGAGGCAGCATGGGCTAAACATTTTATCTGAAGGTCAAATGTGATAATGTAAAACCTGTGAAGTGAGAAAACAACATCACATTATTAACATTTTCTTTTAGATTTTGCAGCAATAATAAATAATCAAAACATTAAAAATCCAACAAATTTACTACAACTCCTTATTTCTGGGATCAGTCTTGACTTATTTTGGTTCACTGAGGTGGCAGGACATGTAGGATGTGGGGTGGATTCATCTGCTGACAGTCCAGGAGGCTGCATGAGGTAGACAGATCTGCAGTTTTGGGCTTTAAAGAAGGGACAAAAACATTCTGGGCTTGGCTCAGTTTTTCCACTTTGTGCGTGGTGTCTCTACCACATGTGATTTGTCAGTTCTTTTTTTCTGTCTAGGGCTCAGCAGGGCGGCCTGGCTGCTGACTGAGGTGCCCCGAACATCTCTTGCGAGGCATAGGTGATGTAGAGGAAGCCGTCCATGTCTCTGTGGCGGGAGTAAACCTCCCCCATGCTGGAGGACATGCAGGACATGCTCTTCTCTGCAACCAGCAGGAACAGAGCCTGGGTGGAGTCCAAGGCAATCTTATTTCTGAAAGATGAGTCAGTGGACATTATGTTAATGTTTAGGGCTGCATCAGATTTTATCAGCTACATTCTCACTCATTGGACTTGAGTTTCTGTTTGCACTGCACACTGTGTGAACATTTATGCTGTAAGATTGACCAGAGACAATTGTGGACCCTTTTGGGAGTGCTCAAGCAACTTTAAATTTCATCTCAACACCCTTAATTAAATGATAAGGCTAATTACCCAACCACATTTTTCTTAGTTTGACAGAAATTTTGCATTTTGTTAAGTTTAGCTTGAGCAGGAAAACACAGAGGCCTTAAAGATATTTCCATGTCAGGATGTAGAAGAAATCTATCACTTCCCTCAAAGACTGCAAAAGTTGTTTATTTTGGAGCTTATGAAAGTTTTTAATTTACTCTGTTAAAACACGATATTCTTCAATTTATAAACAGAACTGCAAACTCAGTAACTATACAAGATATATCCATAAAGCCTCCAAGGCTTTGCAGTTTTGCAGAACTGAACTGGAGAGCAGACCTCATTTCTTATTTTTAAAAAAATCCATGAATTTTAAGTATTAGCTCATTGTCAATGTGACATATTTTCTTCTTATCATATCAAGGTGCACAAACACTCATCATGTCTTGAAGGGGAGGGAAGTTCTAAAAGCACATCAGCATCGTGCATCATGTTAAGCCAAAAAAATATACCTTTTGACTGTCAGCCTGAAAAATAAAAACCACTGATAAGTCCTTAAGTCGCTTTAGTTAGAATATCAATTCAATGTCAAAATCCACACTGAGGAAAACTGAAGTCAAATGTCTAACTCATCAAGCTAAGCTAAAGTTACATTCTTGCATGTTCAAGGTGAGCTCAGAAAAATGACTGCTGTATAAATGTAAAATAAGTCATAATGCTGTGTTTAAATGTAACATCAAGGGAATGAAAAAATCAGCTTTGCTGAGAAAGGTAAATAAATTAAGTTGTTTATTATTTATGAGTAACACAGTTGTTTATCAATTATTTCAAAGCCAGTATAGACACAAATAAATACGCTGGGTTACTTTGTACAAATGTGTATGTATGTCTGTGCAATTCACCTTGAAATTTAGGTCTGATTTTAAGAGTACTAAAATCAAAAGTAGTTCAAAAAACACTGCTCTTTAGATGCTAGATCGACGTTCAATCATTGACAGCAATGGATCTGCAGAGGTGCCAGTTGTTTTTCAACTTGTAGGTTTAGGGTTTTGAGCCCTGCAGTTTGACATTTAACTGCTCCACTGATGTGCAAACAGCATGACAATGTGTACTGGAGCAAACAAATGTAATGAATTAATACTGATAATGACTGTGACTTAATAAAACAAACTCAACCATCACTGTGTGAGTGTGGTGGGAAGTGTGTAAAAAGGTAAGCCTGACGTGCAGTGTTAAACTGCTTTGAAAAAAAATCCATTTATTAAATCCTACAAACTCTAAAAAAATCTCATTTAGAACTTGTAAAAACCTAAACTGAATAAATACACTTTTTTGTGCTGCAGTACAAAAAGTATAATATACAGTGCTCAACAAATTTATTAGACCACCTGTCAAAAAAACAAGAAAACATAAATATTTAAGAAATTTGTCAAAAACTTGTTCAAAAGTGTAAATGTTTTTGTTATTTGAAACACATTTTGAACAGAAATGAGCAATTTGAAACTGAATTCACTTTTCTATATCCAAATTCGCGCTGGCTCATTGGGCTTTGCTGGGAAGTCAGAAATTAATCAAGCAAAACATTTAACCACTAAACTAATTTTTCTGTTTGGGAATGCAAGTAAATAGTTATAATGTGACCTCTGAATGAAGAAATAATGATGTGCTTTACTATTTTTCCGTATCTGTATTTTTTGTTGAACAGTACATTTGAAATGTCATGGATAACTATAATAATTATATTTTAACATTAAAAATATCTTTTTGGTTTAGTTTCTACATAATTGTGTATTAACATAAAAAATGATTTTGATAATTACCATTTTTGTACATTTATGGCAGCTGTGGCATAAACCTTAAATTGGGTGTTGGTCTAATAAATTTATTAAGCACTGCACCTTTTTTCTGTTATGTGTTAATGTTGATGTGTTACTTAACCTGGCTGCTAAATATTTATGTAAAAACAAGACATCAAGTCACATTGCTCTCCCAAGAGAGAGAAAGTGATGTGGTTAAAAGAGAGCATGTACATGTAAACAAATAGATATTTATTCAAATACTTTCTATATTGAGTAAATTTGCTGCCACAGTTTTTTTTTCCTGCAGATTTGGAAGCAAATAGCCCAAAACAGATCTGACAGAGACAGTCTAAGTTGTTGTGCCCTTTAAAACTTTTTGATGATTTACTTTTGAAAATCAATATCAAGACTTTTAAGGATCTGCTGGAACCCTGATTTAATATTTTACATTTTGTACATGCATATTTCCTTATTTTGTTCTTTATGTAAATTTTTTTTATTTGTATTACATTTTATTGAAGTCAGCATAAGTACTGTTGTGTACACTATAAATTATTTACCTTAGCAAGCACAGGAACTGGCCCAAGGTAAGCTCAAATGGGACCAGGAACTTTGTTTTGTCCAACAGGGGGAGAGTCTTTTCATGGATGTAACGTTCAACAATCACCTGAATACAAGAAAATAACAGAGATATGCTCAAAGCCACATACGGTTGAAGTTTTAATGAAAAAGATCAGAATGTAAAAGCAACTCACAGGCAACTTGTTGGGGAATTTAGACCGGATACTGCACACTTCGTCTTTTCTTGTTTCTAAAAGGTGATTCAAAGAACATTGACACTTCTAAATACAGCAAAATTGATTGTTATTGCATATAAATGTAGTGATTATCGTTTTCTCAGTCCTACCCAGGCATTTCCTTTGTTTGAAGGGCATCATCTCCATGGATTTCTCAAAAGGAGCCATGTCTGTGTTGCTTGGGGAGGTTTGCAGAGACCTGCAGCGATGGAGGCAGCGTGGAGGTCTTGCCCGGGCTGACGGAGAAGTGCCCTCGGGTGGAAGTAAGCAAACCCCACTGAACTGCCCAGATCACTGCTGTTTTATAGGGAACAGGGCTGGGAGGAGTTTAACAAACAAAGACACACTCCTTGTACTGGGGGTCTATGTGTGTGTGTGTGGGTGTGCTTTTGCCCCCTTTACTGGTTCAACCCAGATTCACATGTACGAGTTATCTCACGGGGTATTGTCACATCTACATGTGATATTGGTGCTACTGTCACGTACACATTCACGCAGAGGGGAACAAACATGAAGAGGGGAGTGTAATGAGGGCAAGAGAACCATGTGAAGAGCATAAACAACTCAAGATGGTGAGGGTCCAACCAAACATGAAACTAAGATGAACCTTCTGTCTTTCTGTGTGAAACACACATCCTGTAAAACCTCAGTTACATAACCCCGCTGCTGACTTCATCATGATTGCTTGGAAATCAATGACCGCACAAACAAATTCTCTTGACGACTGACCTTTAACCTCAGCCTCTGATCGTCATGCTGGTCAAATTACATATGTTCATCTTTCTGGTCAATAACAATCATTGTCAAAAATTACAAAGATGGCTGTGGATCTGCTTTACCAAAGAGATTTAATCAGGAGAGACTTTATATTTGGGGCACATTTATTACCTATCTTCCTATATCATTGTTTATCAAAGATATCAGGATAAGAAACCCCTGATTGAGTCTACACACCTGAAGTGTTGGTAAGAAAAAGAGTGCAGGATTGCCCTCTAAAGATCAGGACCTGGACGCAGATGATCTGGCCCTTGACACTGAAAAGCAGAGCTTGACACGAAAAGGGCTGAGTCTAAAAGATCAGAAGTTGAACACAGACACTGATGATCCGAACAAGAAGCCGAAAGAGCCAGACAGTCACACTGATGATCTAAACCCCTAACACCACAAAGCAGGACTCAGATACTGAAGACTTGAATCAAGACACAAAAGAGCTGGACATGTGGACCTTCACACTAATTATCTAGAAGTGGAGATTACTGGTCTAGTCCTGTGCACTGATGAGCGAGCCATGTGCTTATGATATAGACCTGGACACTATTGACCTGGACCCAGATGCTAATGAAATGGATTTGGACTCTGTTGTGCAAGACCTAGAAAAGGAAATATTTTAACCTGGGATTTTATTGGCTCAACCTCTGCACCAATGACCTGGACACAGATGTTGATGGTCTGGACAAGGACACCAATGAGCACGATTTGGACAGTGATAATATTCTAGACACAGACATTAAAAAAGCCTGGTTGTAGGGGAGCTGAGCCTAGACACTGAGAATGTGGACCTTGATGTACATAAGCTAGACCTGAACAGTAATAATATGAACATAGTCACCAACAAGCAGGACTGGGACACTTAGGAGCTGAGTTAGACCTGAGCATCGGTTGGCTTGACCTGGACAATGGTATTCTAGACTTAGACACTGGTGATCTGGACCTGGACACTTATGAGCTGGACCTAAACACTAATTACCTGGACCTTGACACTGACTTTATTGGTGTAGATCAGGGGGGGAAAGTTAGACCGATAAGGCCCAGTATACCACCAAAAGATTTAGTGCTGGTGTGTACCAGGAAGAGGACTAACAGCTGACTGTTGACAGGAACATTCAGAACCAGTGACAGTCACACTTTGAGCCAGCAAGTGTGTCTGCTGATGTCCTGTCAGCCTTTTTCGCATTGTATGTCCTTATTAATTACTTCAAAGTCATTATTTTTGCCAACTATAATCAAAGCCAAGTGACACTGATTATAACAAAGACTGAGAGAGACATTGAAAACATTTCTTGAATACAGGCTTATTGTAGGAGTCTAATAAACTTAAAGACTGCAGACCTTGTTAAAACAACAACAACAACAACAAAAAGATTTTACTCCATTAGACAGCTTTCTTAATGGATCAAATATACCCATCATAAACGCTGTGCGTGAGAAAGCGCTAACTCTGGCAGATATCTGCCAGGCTTCAAGTGACATGCAGTCCTCAAAAGCATCTGGTCCAGATGGGTATGCTTCAGAATTTTATAAAAGAATTCATTGAACTGGCTCCAGTTCTACGTGAGGTATCTAGTGAATTTCTTGATACTGGCAAACTCCCTCCAACATTTCATTAAGCATGCATTCCTCTGCCTCTCAAAAGGGACACCCCAGCTCATACAGACCTGTTTGTCTTTTTAACGTGGATGCTAAGATGCTTGCAGAATTTTAGCTACGTGTCTTGAGAAGGTACTTCCTACAGTAATTTCAGGCGACCAAACTGGTTTTATCAAAAATAGATACCCTGTCTTTAATCTGAGACGACTCTGTAATACTATTCTTTTACCAATAGAAAATCTCAAGCAAATTCATACACAGGAGTCATTAGGAGAGGGAGGGAACACAAGGTCTCATTGTATGCTGATGACTTATTATTGTTCATATCAAACCCCTCGTTATCTCTCCCCAAGACTGTCAAAATCAGTGTTTATTTGTCATTGGTTTCCTAGCTCAAAAATAAATGTTTTCTTCCTTCCCTTTCGAAGTTGTTACCCACTTTCGTTACCTAGGGGTCAATGTTAGTAAAAACTTGTTAGAATTATTCAAACAAAATTGTTAATTCTCTAAGTTTTAAGTAATAAATCATTATTTAAACATTCTTGAACAAACCAAGAAAGTGGTCAAATCTTTCTATCTCACTTGCAGGTCAAATTAATGCAGTCAAAATGAACACCCTCCTGAAGGCACAACAATGTGATACATTTATAGACCCATTTAAAGCTGTAATAATACAAGTTCAAACTTGTACATGATTTGGTCATTCAATCAGAATAAGGTTACCATACTAAAGTTTTCTTTGAGTTTATGCTTGATCAAATGTTACACCTGATAAACTGCTGTTGTCACCTGTTTTTTCTTTTACCATATCTACAGACTTTAAAGCATTAAAAATGTTGATATATTCCACAGAAACAGTTTTTAGGGCTAATGTTTCAACTTTATAAACAAAATGAGGAAATAACATCAGTATTTGGCCAATAAGAAGGCAAATTAGTTTGTAAAATTAAAGAGATTTGTGTTAGATAGCTATGGACTTTTGGGATGGTAAAAGAAATTAATGGTTAAAGAAAATATGCAACAGAGTAAGAGTGTGGTGTGCAAAGCAAATATGATGTATATTTGGCTGCAGTAATCTCAGTTTTGTATTTCTCCTGGTAAATATAGGATTTATGGATATCTCTTGTATATTCAAATTCTCTTTGTGTATTATTGTTATTATTATACATTATTATTAGGGTTGCACAATATTTTTGGTATAATATCGGCATCTGCAAATATCAACCTAAAGTTTAATATCAGTATTTGCTGATTTAGAAATTTTTGCTGATATTTACAGGTGATTTATATGGGTTATACTGGTTAAATACACAAATGTACCCTAATGCTTATCATCAAGCATGGGTGCATTTAAAAATTAAGAGCTTCATTTTTCAAGAGATAAATGTTGTTGTTTTTCTTGTTAACAATAGTAAACAATAGTTTAACTTTATCACTTCATATACTCTTTCCAGACCTGAAAAAATGTATATATACGGTATAGATAAGAGAGTCTGGAATGATGATGCTGACTCAAAGAAAAATCTTGACATTGTAGAAGGGCACTTAATTTGCTATTTTTCTGAAATTAAGTTAATAAGCTTACTTTCTTTTTGTTTTAAGAATTTATTATCTCCGCCAAGGAGGTTATGTTTTTATTGGCGTATGTTTGTTTGTCTAATTGTTTGTTTGTTTGTCAGCAAGATGACAGCACGTTGTGAACTACCTTAGCGGAGGTGTGCGCTCTCTGAGTGCTTTCTACTTTGTTTTATTTTATAAAATGGGAAGCAGGTCTACACTAATGCACAGCAGGGGGCAGTAATGCTCCTTTAAACTCAGTGCAGCCCGCCGAGAAGAAGAACAACAACCAGGAAGCGACCTACATGGTTGCAGTATCAGAATGGTAGAAAGCTGAAAAAAAGTAGCTGTTCGCAGGTGTCCACAGTTTTGTTGAAATAGGTAAGACGATCCTCAGCCTTTAGAAACAGACTTTGAATTGCGTCCCGTAAATACTCTGTAATAGCTGAGAGTGGACGAGGGTGCGTTTGATCGGTGTGATGATGTTAGCATAGTTGCTAACCCGTTAGCTTTAGCCCAAAGTAGTGAACGTCTCATAAAGTGTTAAAAATGCTGGTCAGAGGGTTATGTCCATTTTAACACGTTATTACTTATCAGAACGTGAGCTCATACTAAGGTCTTATACTTCTGTTTTATCTGCAGTATCTGAACACACAGGTTAACATTAGACTGAAGATGGAAATTAAACATCTACCTAAACAAATTATCTGAAGTTGGGTAAATGTAATGTTTCTGCTACACAAAACAAAATTAGCGTAAGTATCTTTGTTATGTGCAGTATCCTGGTTTTATTATGTTTAGGATATGGCTAATGGATGCACACAATAACTTGGATATTAGTGATGTATAGATGATGAATGTCAGTGTCCTGGTTTCTAATGGCAGCATTTTATTGATCGTGTGTCTGTGAGGTCTGCAGACCGCTGCAGAAACAAGGGTAAACTGTACTGATGATACCAGACCTTTAAAACTGATGGGATATTTTTCTGATAGCATACTGATACTGACACCAATCATCTCCTTCAATGCATGCCAAGTGTGTGTTTTTTTTTTTTTTATCACACAGTTTTATCCCAGTATTGTTGCTGTTGTTATCTGCACTTATGTCTGTACTTTTTGGGATATTGATTATCATGACCTGTAAGCTACAAGACACCTGAATTTCCCCCATGGGATTAAGTATGTATACATACATACATACATACATAACGTTTTCCATTTTTCATTGACCAAAAGCACATAAAGGAAAGATGTAGTCCAGAGTCTGGCACATCGGATCTTAAAGTGACTAGTCCAAGAAAATGCATTTAGCAGATATTCCTCCATTTAAGACTTAAGTGACACATTTTTTGATGACTTTATATTTTATCCATAAACACAATACAAATGAAATAAGTTCATCAATGTAGGCCTATGTTGCACTGATTTATACATATTTTAGAATAAACATAATCAATTCTATGTTATTTAAAACATGACTTAATAATATTTTTGAGTGCCAGTCTATAAAAGAGTGTTTTCTTTCTATCATTACTATATGAGTTTGCCAAAAAAACTCTAATAAGTTTTAGTTTGTATGTCTGATTCGTCTGATTGGTCATAACAAGGACTGTGGAGCTGCCTTGAAATGAAGAAAGAGAGAAGGACTTAAAACAGTCCAAACATTTTGCTAGAGTACTCATTTGGTATTGATATTTCACAGGAGTTATAGGTACCAAAAGAGTTCTTGTGAAAGTATTGATATTTCAATACTCAATATCAATACTCTCATCCTTAGTAAGGTGTTGACATGACACAGTGTTCAGGTCTCTGCTACTTGTTTTTTAGATACCGGGATTAATCCTGATATCAGGATTTTGTAATTACATGTACTTACACAAAACCAGGATAGACACAAACCCTAATCTTAACCAGGACACTTGAGTCCATGTGTGGTTGTTTGTATTGGTGTGACGCTTCCTGTGTCACTACCAGGTAAAAAGAGGGTTGAACTATCTAGACTACTTGCTGTTAACTTTAATTCTTTGCAAAACGTATTACATTGTTGGTTAGCAAATGGCTCATACAGTTCCCATAGTGATGCAGCGGGTAGTGCATGTGCCTCACAGCCTGAAGGATGCTGGTTTGATCCCTGTGTCAGTCAGGGCTTTTCTGTGAGAAGTTTGCATACTTTCTACAAGCATGAGTGGGTCCTCTCCGGCTTCCCCCCACAGACCAAAAACATGCTCATTGATTGGTGACTCCAAATCGCCCTTGGGCATAAGTGTGAGTGGGAATGGTTGCCTGTCTTTCCATGTGGCCGTGCGATGGACTGGCAACTGGTTCATGCCCAATGTTAGCTTGGATAGGCTCCAGCCCCCTGCAACCCTGAAAGGGATAAGGGTTATAGATAATGGATGGATGGAATTCCTATAACCCAATTCAGATTCTGATTTTTTTAAGGTTCAGAATATTTGTTGATATCCTGTTTGACCTGTTCCTTTCATGGTTACAGTCTATTTGTGTTAAAACAGATGTGAAACAAGAAAAACAACATTTCATGCTTTTAAAAAAATACACTTTTTAGTTTATAAAAGTGGACATGAAGTGATGATGGAGCAAACCATTCAGCTTATATTACAGCCAATATCTATGGGGTATTTATGGCCATTTTGTAGAGCCAAAATAATGGCTGTAAATATCTTGCTCTTTCATATCAAAGTAAAAGTATTCATTTATCTCAACAGCTAACTAGCTCATACCAGACTCAGGAGAAGAGAACATGGATGAGCAGGGAGCAGCAGCAGCAGCAGCAGAGGAGCCAAACGTTTCTGGACAAAGACAGACTTCTGCTAAGCCAGTTTGGGCTTCACTGGAAGAAGCAGCCCAACTGAAAACAGAGGGAAACGCGTTTTATAGAGAGAAGAACATCCGCTCAGCCATTGGACGATATCACCGTGCACTGCTAATCCTAAGAAGCCTTGACTCTGATGTGCTTGCTTCAGTTAAAGGGTTTGGACATGGGACGCCTACACTTACAGCTGAACAGGAGGCTTCACTGAGAAACACACAAGTGGACTGCTACAACAACTTAGCTGGTAGATAACAAATGCCAGTGTGAAAAATCAGTACATTTGAATTACATGTTCTCATTATATTGTTCTATTGAATTTAAAATGGTAGTCACAACTTCACAAGTGTTGTCAGCTCTGTAGTGTTATGAAAGCACTAGTGTACCGTAGAAAATTGTCATGATTTTAGTGTGAAACACACAAAAACAGAGCCCTTTCAAAAGGCTCAAAATCTATGATCTTCCTTTAAGGACCTTTTGACGGCCTGTTTATTGAGCTCTGTTTGTTTATAGTTTCCTCTGCATCATATTTACACTTGTACATCTCTTTCAGCCTGTTTGCTGCAGAGACAGAGTGTTGACTATGCTCGTGTACAGGAGTACAGCATGAAGGTCCTGCAGTGGCGACCAGGCAATGTGAAAGCTCTGTACAGGGCAGGAGTAGCCACTCTGGAGATGGGAGATGCACAGACTGCCAAGCAGTACCTGTCCCAGGCCTGCAAAGAGCAACCAAATGGTAAGATAAGAGGCAGCACATCAGGATAAACAAGGATAGTCAGGGTAATTACTTGCAGGATTTTTAAGATACAAAGCAAAGGCAACACATCACTGGTTCCACTGTCTGATTGTGTGAAAACAGATGAGAGTGGAGTTGTGCCCTATACCACTTTAAGCCCAAAATGTAGTCAGAATACTGACAGGGTTACATACAGGACAGTTAAGGTGTGAATAAGACAGGGTCACTGTAGGCTAAAAAGGACTGAAATTATCTTGCTCTAAATTTAAGACGTGCTTAGCATTAACAGATAGAGAGAAAACTCTCTAGTTCAGTGGTTGCCAAAGTGTCTGGCCTTAGGAACACATCATTAATGGGAAAATTGGACCTGCATTTCTAAAGACTTTTAATCAGTCACATTTAGTTAATGAAAAAATGCAATTTGGAAATTAGATGAAACAAAATGTTACTGGTGAAAGAAACAAGACATGACAAACACATTCAAAAAGCTCATTATTATAGAAGCTCTGTCTTGAGGACTAACAAACATTCATTTTTTTCAGTTCCAGTAAGGTAATTTTGTAGTGATCAAGAATAATGACCTTACTCAAGGTAATTTGATTTTGTGTTTTTATTAGTCTGTATTTAACCCTTTTTTTTCCTGTTTAGTTCATTTCTAATTGTTTTTAATGCTGGTTTGTCAGTTAAGATTTTATTATTTTTTTTATTAGTTAAAGCTTCAGTATCAGTTTAAGTTGTTGTATTACAGTATGGGCTCACTTTTGATGGGGAAAGCCCTTGATCACTAGAAAACTAAACCTCTGGTTAAAAAAATTTAGTTGCAATTTGTATAATTTTATATTTTTATACAGCACAAGGCCTAAAATACAACTGTGTGAAGTCTTAACCAATAAATCAGGCCATTTTGCACTAATCTGGTTTGACAGCTGGGAATTGGATTTATATGCACAAGGTATGGCTTTTAATAAATAGACTGCGCTTATGAGGATAAAACCATGTGGTTTGCTGTAACGCTGAGTGTTTTGTATTAAAGGTTCCATATTCATGCACAACTGCAGCAAGTTTCCAATAAGTAACGTCCTACGTTCAAGTGTTTTTGCTAAGGCGTCAGAAAATCATTTGTGTAGTGAACCGAAGTTGAGTTAAGCATTAACCTAAATTTTTTGGTGGAAATGAACAAAAAAGCTTAATCTTTTTGTACATTAGCTGAGGTTTGTGTGGAACACTGTGTGTCCCCTGCAGATGTGTTTTAATGGTACAAAGGATTTTGTGAAGGCAGAGAGGAAGTCCAAGATGATGAATGTCCAGGGCGCCTATGCTCATCAAAAACTGAAAACATTTGATGAATTTAACAAATCATTGCGAATGATCCACAGTTCAATATAAGAACTATAAGACGGTCTCCATTGATAAAGAGATAGCTCTGCAAATTTTGCATGACAATTTGAACATGACAAAAGTGTGTACCAGCATTGTGCCAAAGCTTCTAAATCTTGATCAAAGGGAAAAACTCAAGCAAAACTGCGGAGACATTTTGGAACAAACTGAAGAAAACACAAATGCTTTATGAGTGATTACATGCGTTGAAATCTGGATCTTCCAGTATGATTATGAGACAAAATGGGAGTCAGTGCATCAGAAAACACCTTTGTCACCAAGGATGATGAAAGCACTACATAGCAAGTCCAAAGTTAACATCATGTTGATGTTTTCTTTACATTAAGGGTGCAACTTTGGAGGAGAGGGTTCAAGAAAGGTCAGCAGTGAATCAACATTTTTACAAACAGGTTCTAGAAAAACTGCAAAAGAGACCACAGCTGTAGAACAAAGGTGCTATTCTTCATTAAGACAATCCACCAGGTCACACTGCGACAACCAGTTTCTGGCCTAGAAGCAAATCACAGTGCCTGATCACCATCCCTGTTTACCTGATGAGCATGGTGTGACTTTTTCCTTTCCAAAGATCAAATCTTTGCTCAAAGGAACACGTTTTGTGTCTGTGTCAGAAGAAAAGAAGAACAGGTTCTGAGACAGCTGTCCCAAGAAGTCGTACTGCACTGCTTTGATCAGTGTTACAGTGTGTTGATGCAGAAGGAGAGGAGATTGAAGGAGAATAACATTTTGGAATGTTTATGTTCAATAAAATTATATTACAGCATTAGTCTCCTTTTTTATAGCCATACTTCAAGTAATCTCAAGTTCAGTTACTTTATTTAGTAATGCAAGACTTAGCAGACTGCTGAAGAGGGATAGCTCTGCTGAATTTCTACCATAGAACATTTAGTTCAGTTACAGAGCTGCTGGCTAACTTCAGTAATTCATAAATTATTGGACTGTCCTCCTAAATATTTAAACTCATGTGGAACAAAAGAAAGCACGCCTTCCAAACTGAACCTCTTCGTTTTTTGTTTTTTTTTGTCACAGATGCCAATGTGAGGAAGCACCTGCAGAGGGCTGAGGAGAAGCTGAATAGAGAGGTACAAAAGGAAAAAGCCATGTATAGAGGCATGTTTTCCTCAAATGCAAAGAGCAGCTCAGTGGAGGAAATAAACCAAACCCACAGAACTGATGACGAGGTCTAGCTGCACAATCTGTGAGGTAACATCTCATCTTGGGACAGAATTCAAACCCGAATGATCACAAACCAACCGAAGAATATTGCCACAACTTGAACCACAAATGTTGTCTTCTTTTGATGTGTTCGTGGGAGAGTGTGAATTATTGCAAATACTGGAAAGCTGTCACTTGGAGAGTAAATATGATGCTGCTGAAAATAGGAAGGAGAGGACAGGATAGTCAGTTTCCTAGCAACAGGAACACAATGTTGCTTCAGCACCCAAAAGAGTAAGAGTTTGAAATATATTGCAGAATGCGTCTGGTAATGAAAGAAACTCCTAATGCACTACATGAAGTCTGATTGTATCATTTTGGCTGCAGCTGTCTGGTTCATGTTATGACTGTTCTTTTTTGTTTGTTCTCAAGTAAAATATTTTTCTAAAATCCTGACCCCTGAAGTCATTCTAACATTCTCACTTGTTTGCAATGAAGATAGTACAGTCTCAGCATGGTTTAGTATACATATATTTTAATAATTAATAGCCATGAAAAGCCACATATCACTTGAGTAGATCATCAGTATTTAAATCATTCAATATTCACTTTGAAAATCCTGAGCACTATATTAAGTTAAAGAGTATTTGCTTTGTTTTTGGTCATTATTTTGCCAATATGATTGTACTCCAGAGGCATTACTGCCAGTAAACGAACAGGAAAAAATCACATTCTTACAATAGCTCTAATCACTGAACAGGTTACAGAGCAGCATGCAGAAGAGGAATGTACACAAACACATTCATACTTAAGGTTACGGAAGGATTCAACGAATATGTCATGGAGCCTTTACTGCTCATAGCCAGTATCTGTAGTCCACATATAATTGAAGTCTTCAAATCAGGTTATTGGCCAAAAAAACCCCAACTAAATAATGTGCCCATGAAATTGTCAAATCTTTTGAATCAACATCCAGACTGTAAACGCTACTCTTATGTTCTAAATATATTATGTTTAATGTCTGTAGTATACACAGTCCAAAGGAAATATATGTGTTCTTTATACTGACAATGATGGGAAGTGATGTGTCTTTCAGTTTCAATGATACTACTGTATATTGCAAATTTAAAAGTCCCAGAGTATTCTTCTTTGCAAAAAGTTTACACTAGTCTTAGATGTCCCCAGAACATATTTTGTAAGTGTTTGACTTAAAAATCAACAAAGACATTAGAGTTGGACCTGCCTATACACCCCTCTGTTCCAGCCCTGCTTGTAAGAGGTTGTTTTTGTGTAAATGCTAATGAGCTGTGTCTAAGCACATCCTTCTTAAGAAGTGGGCGCAGCTTTGACTTTCCAATTCTGTTCTTAAATGTTTGCTGTGGCTGCATATGCCAAGACGTGTTCTGTCCTCTGGAGCCAACTGTGGGCAAATGACTTAGTAGCTTTGTTGGCGTGCAATTTTTCTTCATGCTGTTTAAAACATTCCATCTGGAATAAGCAAATTCACTGTTTACATGGATATATTTTGATTGTGGTGTGTGTAAAAGCACCAAACATTTAATTGGGATAAAAGCATTTGGGCATGTGCAAGGTTGTGCCTGAGGTTGAAGTTTGAAGACAGCAAAGGAGCAGCTGTGCCTTCCTATTAATACAAATGAAAAGATGATATTAGTTGTAAGAATTCGTTTTTTAGGTAGTATTAATTCATTTTGTAAATGTAAAGTAGCGGCCAAAATACGAACATAAAAATTATGATGA
Organism: Cetoscarus ocellatus; assembly: GCA_037902135.1. Lineage (NCBI taxonomy): Eukaryota > Metazoa > Chordata > Actinopteri > Labriformes > Labridae > Cetoscarus > Cetoscarus ocellatus. The sequence continues at coordinate 171,772 of JBAMNC010001011.1, read as the reverse complement.
GACAAGTTGAAGCAAACAGATATTGTTTTTCTCCACTGAAAACTGTCCATGACTCCTCTATTAAACATGAGCAACAGTTTGTCACACGTCCTCCCTCATAAAGGAGCAGAGACTTTATTACCGTCCTCATTACAATGCTGCCTTCAATGACTTTGGATCCTTTGTTCTTTTAGTTTGACATTAACCTTTGCATTTGACTGGAGTGGACAAGAGAGAGACTCTGGGAGACTTGTTTGGAATGAGAGTTCACATTAATGTCATCTGGAATAACATTCAGCAGAAACCACCCCTCTAATAGAGTGGTGCAGAGATGATGTAGTTTTGTAGGCCAACCCAAGGGTGAGCATTGCTCTGGTTCCCTTAACTGCATCTTACTGAAGGCCTAAAGGACTTGTCACAGTGTTTTGGATCACTGCTGATAATAAGTTCTGTCGCAAACAAAGAAATTGTGAAACTTACATGTTCTGCTCTTTCTGATGATCTTAACTAAGAAACCTAATTGTTAATTTTTTTTAAGCTTAATTGTAATCGACGAGAGTGAAAAGCTTTTATTAAGCTACTATGAAACTACAACATGGCAGTTCAACTTTGAGGCAACTGCAATATTTCCTGTGTGAAACATCTTATAGTGACCTCTTGTTTGAAAGTTTCCTCATAATCGAGTGACCTTATCTAATCGGTGCTCATGGCAGTGGCAATAGTGTATGAATAATTGGTTATCCTTAAACAATCAGAGATGCTAGCCACCAGGTCCCTGGCTATTTTTGTAGTCCTTTTTAGCAGTTAGTTGGCAACCGTCATTTTAAACACACAACAAGGCTTTAAAATTCAGGCAAAATCTGATGCATTTTATTATTTACCATTACACATTGAAATCTCGTGTTTGTGTTCCCCACAAACCTTATTTCAGGCATTTATTCGAACCTGGTTTTCTAAGTCCCATTTACTTTGGGAGGTTGGAAACCAGGAAATGCTAAATGCTAATTGTTCTCCGCGTTTTTTGGACTCATTCCTGCACCACTTTTTTTTGAATGAAATTTGTGCCTGATGAGGGGGACAATTTTCACACTGACTGTCTAAACACATTCTCTAATAAAGCTGGAGTAATCAACAGAGGGAGGGGGGGGATTTTCTTGATGTAGGAAGGGGTTTATAGACAGGTCTTGAGCACATATTTTTTGTATAAAAAAATAAAGACTGTATTTTTTCTAATATGGGGCCTTGAAAAAAACTTTTTGCCAATTTGAAAAGCTAAACTATGAACTAATGCAATTGTTTGGCAGCAACGCATGCAATAATAGAGATATCATTCAGGATATGTCCATTTTGGGAGGTTATAAAAAGTGGCCATGTTAAAAATGTACAAACATTAGCTGGAATGAATTCCCTGATCCCTGAACAAACTTAAATAAGGCTTAAATGATGTTTGATAAAAGCACTGGCAGATACTTATGGCTGGAGTTTAAATGTAATCGAAGTGTATCAGTCACTTCTCTCAAAAAGTAGAGATCCAAAAATGATAGCACTTTGTTTTACATGAAATAAAACACCATCCATTACAATTGATCTGATGTAACACATTAAAAATGCATTTACTGCGAAGTTCATTTAATGTACAAGAGTCACTTCTTAGATGGCTTCCGTTTAAGACTCAGGGACCTCATTGAGCCAAACACTCTCTTTCCCAAGTCCCTCAAGGATCGAGAGCGCTGGAGGGGCATCTGATGAGGGGGTGATGGAGAAAAGGAGGGGGAGGAGAGAGGGGAGATTGAATGGACACTGCCCTCAAGGCTCTGAGAGCGAGAGAGGTTAAAGAGGCTGGCGGTGGACGACAGGTGTTTGTCTTCCCCCTTTGCTCTCAGTCGTCTGACACCTTCACCTTTGCTGATGTACAGGCCACCTTGTCCGACATCTAATGAGGAGACCCAGTGTGCCCGCTTGGTGGGCTCCTCATTGTGGTTAAGAGGCATCAACAGGCCTTGGGACTCACTCCTGAACAGAGCCCTCCTGGACAGCCTGAGACTGGAGCTGCGCCTCTCCCCATCCTCCTTCCCCCTCTTCTTTTGGAAAACAGGGGAAGTATCAACTTTTGGCTTTTTGTCACTGCTGCCTGATGAAGCCTTCAGCTTCCGATGCTCCCTCCTCCAGCTTCCAACACTGTTCCTTCTCCACCCATAGCCATACTCAGCCCTGTCCATCTCTTCCTTTTCGCTTTCAGACTCTTTCCCCCACAAACGCCCCTCAAATCCCCTAAAGAGTTTGGAGGTCTTCTTGGGGGTCCGGGCTGCTGATTGCTCTGCCTCCTGCTCCTCAGCCCATTCAGAATGATAGTCCTCTCTCCTGGCATAGCTGCTTACTGTAGCTGCCCTGACCAGCTTGTGTGAGACATGTTTTCCTTTATAAAGCCCCTCACCCTCTGCCCTCTTCCACCCAGTAGTACCTCCCCCACTCTGTCGAAGAGATCCTCCCCTGTGTTGGAAAGGGGCATGCTCCGAGGGGGAACTTCTGGTGTGGGTGCGAGGCAGGGAGCACTGGAAGGGTGCATCACGACGGAAAACAGATAGTGGGGTGGCACCCAGAGGGGAGGGCTGGAGGGGCCGGGGAGGGGAGCGGCCCCGTGGGGTGGGGCGGGAGGCAGGGGAGGAGGCAGTGGATGAGGGGAGGTCTGCTGGGGAGGTGTTCTGCTGGTAATGGTAATGAGAGGAGTAGTGAGGAGAGGGAATGTGTATGGACTGATATGGGTGTATGGGGCTGCTGGAGTGTGAGAGGGGCGGAGTGAGGCTGGACTGAGACTGTGGAGAATGGGTGACACTAAGAGACAACTGGATCGGTCTCTGGGGATTCACTTCTGTCAGTCTAGCATAGTCATGCGACTGATCTGTTTGGGCTGTCAGGTGAGTCTTACTGTGACCCCTCACCTCTCCTGCAGCATCAGTCTGAAAGCAGTCGATATCCAGCTCCACACCTTGCTCCATCAGTCCAACAACAACAGCCCTGGAAAGTCCAGAGAGGCGAGAGATCTCCCCCACCATATGGGAGTCTTCACTAACCTTAGGACTTGTGCTATACTCATGAGTCATGCTGCTGTGCTGAGACCCAGGAGCTGATCCAGAGTTTGAAGCAAACACTGATGGTCCAGTCTCAGGAGGAGCTACACTGCCCCAGTCCAATGAGCGACAGAAGCTAGATGAACCAAAAGCTGGGTTGGGTCCAGGCCCTGAAGGGACCTCTAATGAGCTGCGGTGGCTTAAGCTGCTAGGACATGTCGATATGCGAGGGCGAGCTCTAAGTGCTGGGGCGGGTGCGGCTGAGGACAGGGATGTGTTAGAGGCCATGGAGGAAGCAGTACAGTCGCCTCTTAAAGCCCCACAACTGCTTGTTTTCGTATTGTCCACCAATCCCTGGCTAGAGTTAAGTCCAGGAGTCAGGTTCAAGTTGAGGTTTAGGTGCAGGTTTATGTTCAAGTCCTCTCCAGTTGCTGAAGGCAGATTACCCAAGTTGATTGAATTCCGGGTGGCTTTTTTCCCAGTGGTACTGAGGCTAACTCTGGCTGAGTTTCCGAGAAGTGATTTGCAGGGAGTGATGCTGAGGGTGTTGCAGGTCTCAAAGGCAGAGAGAGACTGGGTTGATCCATGACTTTTGCCAGGGGTACACAGGCCTCTCCTCGTGACAGTACTAGGGGTTGCAGCTGAAGCCAAATCTGAGGTGGAGGAAGTTACCCGACTGTGGTACTGCTGGGCCAGTCGAGATATGTACTGTTCCAGATGTGTAAATGAGGGGGACGTGGGAGGCTTGCGAGGCTGTAGAGGCAGAGTAGAATCAGCTTTTGATTCTTGTTGGTCATCGAGTGGGGGTCCTTCAGGGCTTTGAGACGGCGATTGCTCCTGGCTCTTGGAGGTGAAGAGTGGGCTTTGCAGGGCAACGGCATGCAGTGGGCTGGGGTACGGGTACACCTCTTTGGTCCGACGGGACACCAGGTCTGTACAATAGCGGGGGTCCAAGTGGGGTTTTAGATTGGAGGGAGTGGTATTCGTAGGTGAGGTGGGGTCAAGAAGTGGAAGGAAAGAAAAAATCAGGGAGTCGCCGAGTTCTGAGCAGAGGTCAGACAGGAAGCCCAGGCCAGCTTTGTCCAGGTCGATCTGCCCTGTAAGAGAAACAAAGACTATTGTTGTCTTTTGAACAAGCCTCTGCCACTGGCTGCACATTTATTAGTCTGTGGGTCATTCTTGGCTACTGGTGACTTTTCTGTCCTCGGAATACAAGTCTCAGTGTTACCTGAAAAACTTATTTTACAAAGACCTTTTATATGAAGGGGTACTGGGATTGAACACACAGACGCTTTACCAGAGAAGCATTGGCAGCCAAAGAACTGTCTCTCTATCATACAGCGATAGAGGCCAAAGTAAACACATATAATGCAGGAAACAGGCAAAGAGACAGGTGTAGGTGAATGATGGACGCCCTGCACTTTTATTTGTGGAATATTCGACCAGCACTGTGTGTGTTCAAATGTACTGTACCCAAAACTTCTGCTGATTATGACATTTTACCTCTCCTCATCACGGAGCAACACATGGCTGAAAGCTCTACATTTGTTTGAATCCATTTACTTCCTCTGCCAAGGAGGTTATGTTTTTGCACGTGTTTGTCTGTTTGTTTGTTTGTTTGTCAGTAGGATAACACAAAAACTAGTAGGCAGATTTTGCTGACACTGGCCCAACTTAAAAATTAATAGATTTTGATTGTGACCTGGATAACTGCAATAAGTGAACAATCATTTTCTGCTCAACAACTGTCAAACTGGTAATGATATAAACATGATTCCAAGCGCTAGAAGGAGGTTTTCAGGGTCTAGCAATGAGATTATGAGGGTTACTTCATCATGGAAGTTTTGCTTATAAGTGTAACAGCAATACGTGACCTACCTTGACGGAGGTTTGCGGTCTACGAGTGCAAATGAGTTCTTGCTTTATTTATTTTGATATATGAGAACACAGACCCTCTCCACACTGTATATCTGCCTTTATTTCACCAAAGGCATTTTGGCCCCTAACAAGCCACTTTTGAAAAAAAAAATTAAAAAAAAGATCTGTTTATTTTTGAAGAATAACTCAAAATGTTTGAAATTATAAAGTTGGGAATTCACTTGAGTCCAAGTAAAACGTATATTCAGTCAGGCTCTAAACTACGGGCATGATACACAGCAAACAGCTTCTTCAGGTATTAGTTGTTTTTTTAGCAAAAGGTTTTTTCATATTCCATCATCTAAAAATCATTGAGTTTGAGTTTTCATAAATTTACAACTTTTATTAAAAAAACTCTGAGTTTGCTTTCTCCTGATTTGACAACTTCATAAAAAATAATTAATCTTTTGATTTTTTTTAAAGATTAACTGTATCATGCTGTTGTACTAAGCCATAAATTTTACTTTTCAGTAAAACATTGCTTAGATATTAAGTATAGATACATGTTTCTCCAAATTACTTTCTCTCTTCATTTAATGCACACCCCTCTTTTTGACAATGTTCCCTTCACACATGTCAGTGTTCAATGAAACGTGTCATATAACTAGATATAAATTAAAAAATGGCTCTGTTATGGGTCAGATCATGCTAATTTTCAACATAAATAAATAGGAAATATTTTATTTAAATTATTTTTCCTATTATTTACTGTAGGTTCTAGAAATCATGTTCCATCCTGTTCATTTTGGGGGGTTTCTTACCTGCTGCACAAAACACATGTCCCAAAAAATCTTTGTACAAAAAATAACATTTTTTTAGAAATTCTAGGGAGTTAAGTGAGGGGAGAAAAAACTCTTTGTTTATCTTTTAAAGGATGTTTTTTTGCCATTTATCTGCATGTCCCTCTAATAGCATTCCATCCTGTTAGTCCTGATTTTAAGATGATTAAGACATATCTTTATACATACATTAAATAACTGTTTATCTGTGTAAAGCTACCTAATATTATCTCTGTTTCTGAAACAGCAGTAATTTGGTTTAAAAAAATCCCCCTGTTAGGTCTCAACCTTTTGGTATCATAAACCTGACAGGTTTGAAAATCTCTCTTAAGCTCAGCCAGTTCAAGTTTCTGGTTGTTAAGCAGATCATTTATGTAATTAAATCTCTGTGCTTGCTTTTTCATGAGGGTTAACTGAAAGGTCCCCAACAGCCAGGAATGACCCATGTGTGAATGTGAAGGCTCCACCATAGCTTACCTGACACAGGGGCACACTCTGCTGGTGGGTCTTCCTGGTTGTTCTGTTTTGTGGGCTGCTGCTGCTGCACAGCACCTTCTGACCACAGGATGTCAGTGTTGTCAGCAGATGGAGGAACCTGCTCCCACAGCTTCAGGGGTCTGGTCAGCGGCACCAAGCCTTGAGCTACATCACTGGCTACAGAGTAGCAAGAATCGGAGAGGGAGCTTCCGCTCACTGAGTAGAAACCTTGACATGGCAAAAAAAAAAGTAATTTAGTAAAAGCATATCAGATAAACATGTGCAAGGTTTATTTTCTACAGTTTAGGTAAGAAAATAGGGACTCTAGAATTCATTTTTTGGTGTTCTGATAACGTTTTCTCAATATTTTTGTAAACTTTCAAATCTTACAAATATTTTTTTGTCCATTGACCAGAGCAGCCATTTTGAGTTGCTTTTTATTTGATAACTTCTCTGTCACTTTTGTTTATCCTGTGGAAAACATGGTTTCCTGAAAAACGGTAGATATAACATTGAAATTCAAACATTTTCAGGGATTTCAAACAGCTGCGTGAACCCTGAACCTTGTTTATCACTAAGAGGAACTCAGACTTTATCAGCATCAACTCCAGAAGAAAAACACCACAGCACCTGATCCACTGTTTGACAGTTATTTAAGGATAAGGAGTGTCAGGTAAGAAAAAGATGACCAACCTAAAATATCAAAAGCAGCCTCTGGGTCATCAAGTTTTAGTTTTTTTGGTTGCTAGGTTTGTATAGCATTAAAAAGTGTGTATGAGTGCTGCTCATGGAGGGCTGTCTGTGGTGAATTTAGAGACAAAGATTATATTTGCAGTGCACACTAATAAAAGTTGAGTAAGACATGCTGCAAAGCAGACGGTGAGAGAGAAATGAAGCAGTCATTTCCAAGTCACAGTGAATACAGATATTTTAGAGGAACATGGTTAATCTTTAGAGGAACTTATCTATAGTTTTATCAGAGGGTGACAAATATGTCAACTATTGCACATAACACAGCTGAACAAGAATTGTTGAGACATATGTGTGTATAAGTGTGTGTGTTTGTAAGGTTACCTGAACTAGGTCGTGAGTCGCAGTCCGGATGGATTGTACTACCAGGGTCAGGTGTTGGTGGAGAAAGCAGGTCAGAGGGAGCGTCCCAGGACAGCGTCGACCAGCGTGAGTTACTTCCTCTGCCCGATGAAGTGTGTCCTATCCCATCTCCTGAATTACTGCAGCAGTCCTCGGGGCTGCTCTGACAGGGCTGAGCCTCATTATCTGAGGGAGATGGAGCCTGAAAATAAAATAAAGAACAGGTTTAGTCTAAGCAACAGTGACAAAAGTTAAAATACTTTTACTATAATTCTATGAACATAGACACTATGTCCAAAAAAATGACATAAACTCATCAGTTAAATGAACAAAAGGGTCAAACAAGTAACTACAATTGAAGTTTATTTGAAAGAATAACATGTAGGAATTTAGTTCGATGCATTTTAGCGCCCACCAAAACTGTCTTGAGTGGAACTGCACCATTGTTAAACAATAAAAAACTGCCTGCATACCTCTTGTAGTACAGGTGGCAAAACTGAAAATATTTTGTGAGAGGTCAAAGACAAATGTCACGTATTTAAGTCATACTTAACTTGCAGTGCAGATGCATCTGCCTGATTTAATGTGTTATCGGGCAGATCCATCTTTCCAATCTCCAATCTACGATTGTGAGTGGCCCAAAGCAGGCCTGCCCTTAGGAGGAGGTGGGAGCTAGGCTCTGCTACAAGCAAGACGAAAGCAGGAAAGGACTGCTCATACACAGATTAGCATAAATGTTAACAGCGTCAGTAGAAGTTTTTTCTAGGGTGCCCATATTCTGAAAACCCAAAAAGAGGCCCCTCAGCAGCATGCGACATTCACGCTCAATATGTTGATAGGTAGGTACATTGGAATAATGCCAGTGGTCCAGTGCAGCACTTTATTATAAATATTAACCTTTTTACTACTATGAATTTAAATGGCTGCCTGGTCTTTTTTGCCTTTTTTGGCAATAAATGTTTCAGAAAATGCCCTTTGAGTAAATTACTTTGCACCTTTTTTATCAGGTAAAAATAAACCATTCTAGCAAATATTTGTCATAAGTTGTAAAGGCTATAAACAGTGTGTCATTACAAGAAAAGAAAAAGAGAGATTTTATTTTTCAACAGGTTCCTCTTATAAACAATTCTAAATGAGCATGTACAACACTCTTGAGGGGACAAAACCGAAACTCAACCTATTTCATATTATTTATTTATTTATTTATTCATTATTATTATTATTGTTTATTTAAATGATTTTATTATTAACAATTTATGAAATCCATAAAACACGAACTATGATGAAAAAGACAATGACAGAAAAGATGAAACAGGTGAAAATACGGCAAAAGAACGGCAAGAAAACACTCCAGAATGATACTAATGCTATTATTTACAATATGCTTACATTATTACACAGATTATACTGATAAACCACCGATAAATGACTCACATGTTTGTCTCTGAATCCTCTCTCTGCTCTCCAGCTCAGTCAGCTCACTTACCTCCCCCTCAGGCAAAGCCTTTACCGTAATGTATATCAATAGAAAGCCCCACTTCTCAGCTTTCAGAATCCATTGGAATTATTTGGATAGCGTGGATACTCGAGGAGTTACGGGAGTTTGAATCATGCATGTCTTTTTTTGTCTCTAGCGACAGCTTCATCTGTTGAACAAGCTGAGCAAAACCCAGACATTTTAAGAATTTTATAAAATCCCCCTGGGCATAATTTTACAACCAAAAAGGAGGACATGTCTGGGCAAAGGAGGACACCCTGTTTTATCAGATCTCGACTGCATTTCTTTAATAAATAAAAAACAAATAACTACACTACACTACAGTGGTTTGCAAACTTTTTCTGCTGGGCCCCCCATCCCATGGCAGATAAATGTTTCAAGCTCCACACCCCTTTCCGAACACTTTAACAAAAGCACTGTCAGTTATGCCCTTTTCTAACAAATTACTTTATTTTAGGATTAATCTCAAACTTCCTCTGCAGAGAGCACAAAGGAGCAGGTTGAAATATTGTGATATAAAAGATTAACCTGAGACACCTGATTACACACCCATTCAATATATTTTACCAATCCACCTGAAAGTCCATAGCCCATCCTCATGAAAAACAAGCCTAAAGAAAGTGTTTGGGAATGGGCAGAACCTTTCAAAAACATATCCTGAAGGTGACTGGTCGTTCGTTCCTTCAATCACATTCACTACTGGCCAATCAGAAAATGCAGAAGGCGGGTGCTACTGCCACGGTGTAAAGGACAATATGTGCGCCACTCGGTATAACCATCTCTCAGCAAAACATGTTGAAAGTGGAGTTAAAATATCCTTTCTATTGAGAGGTTTGTAGTTTTTAATATAAATGAGGTCTGATAAAAAGTTACTGAAGCTGTTAGCATAGCATCTATGCTAATCTCTGTTTGAGTAGTCACTCTATGCTGTCATCTCACATTGGGCTCCCACCTCTTCCTGCTCCAAAGGACTCTGACTGGGCTGTGCCGCTTTGGGCCACTCACAGTCATTGTAGATTGGAGCTTGGCAACATGAATGGTTGATTACAGACATTGAACTAGGCTGATCCATCTGCACAGCAAGGTTAATAAAAGATTAAACAGCAAATAAAAGTGAGATCACAAGTTGAAACAATCAAGAGTCTAAACCTACACTACCAATGTGACTGTTGTGCACATGAAGGTTAGGGGTCCACACCTATGTTGGGCTCCCCCAACATAGGTGTGGACCCCTTTTGGTTACCGCAGTTGGTAACGCAGCTGAAATGGGTTGGCGTCCCTTGCCTCTGGCGCCTCAGGGTGTAGGGTTTGCACCCTTGTGCCCTTAAACTTTATTGCACGTTAACACCTACTAATGAAGTAGGGTTAACGTTTCTGGTAACACACTGGACCAGACTGCTTCATGGAAATGCAGCTTTAGGGGAGATCAGAGGAACAAGACATTTTAGGCAGTTGTTGGCACTGTAAACAGAGAGAAAGAGAGTCCTGATGCTGCTAATTAATGCTTTGTGCATTAAAGAAATCTATCACATGGAGCAGACATGCAGAACACACTAAACGGCAAGTTCATCTGAAAACAGCATACTGTTGAAGCTTTAGATAGCTGACTTATAGTCTGAAAAGGATGATGACAGCAGAAGAACCACGTTGTTTTTAATAATTATCTAAGGCAGAGACACTTTTTTGCCCTATTTTATTGATGGAACAAAAATGGTAAAAGCACCTTTAACAGCTGACAAATAGGGCGCTGCATGTCTTTGTGAGTTGAAGCAGAGTTGTTGAACTCTTAAAGGGTTGTACCTCCGTGATATCATTTCCCAGAGTCTCTGCTATGACGTCACACCTCTTACCCTAACAGTCAGGAATGAGGCTCAACACAGAACAACATAACAGCCACCCTGACAAGTTAGCAAAGTGCTTCCATTTCCCAGATTAGTCCGAGCTTGTTGGAGAAACCCCCCTCCTCCAGTTGTCTAATTATCCTCCAAATCCCATTCTACACACCCCTGCAGGACAGCAGCCGAGAGGAGCCCCCCCTGCATTATACTGATCGAGCTTGGACAACAGGAGCACTGTGAGTGGTGCTGATCAATCCCCCTTGTTACTGAGGGAACAATACAGGTGACTCACTGCTTGGCTGACAGGAGAGGAGGGCTGGAAAAGATAATGGAAGACGACAGATGACGTAACAAAGAGCAGCCCGAGTGGCAGAAGGGATGGGGGGGAGAGGGGAGGAAGGAAAATTAGTGGGAGAAAGAGTCGCAGACTTCGACCTGCATTAGGCTTATCTCCTTTCCTTCTCTCGGGTTGGTGAGATTAGCAGCCTCCACTCACTACTGTCCTCCTTTTTCTTGTGTGAAGTGAGTCTTGGTTGAGTGGGTGACCAGAAACAAGTGTAAGGGAGGAAACTAGAGACACAAACTGAGAAATGAAAGAGTGACTCACTGAGGGGGTGAGGCAGGGAGGGTGGAGGGGTGAGCGGTTGCCGGGCGAGAGAGAAGGGCATCTTGAAGGACCCCCACCTCCCCCACACCCTGACAAATAATCCCCACCACCACCACCCTCCCACTCCTCTAATATTCATCTTCTAGCCCCTTACTCACCATAGCTACAGCCGCTCACTATCTAACTCTTGCTCACCTCTCCTCCCACACAGAAACACAACAGCCTAGCGAATGGCGAAATATTTAACTCATCCTCAGCTTGGGCGCACACATTTCAGTCTGGTTTTGGAGGTATTTGTGGGCTTTGTTGTCTGCGGCGCTCAGCAAACACACTCTTTCACTCATGTGTAAAGTTTTTCTCATCTCTTACTCCATCTGTCCAAAGATCTGACGTTATGTATCTGCATGCACCTCAAGCAAAACCTCCTGTGCTCCATTCTCTACCCTTTTAACATGATGTACTTCACATAACAGGATATAATGTTACACAGCGACCAATGCATGATCAAATTATGAAACGCTAACAGATAAGTGGGTGGGGGGTTGCTCAGAGCTCTGTAATATGATATGGCTTTATGTGAGGGAGCAGCTCTGCCCCTGTGGAACAGTATGGAGAAAATGTATGGGTCACAACGCTGCAAAAGAACCTCTCAATAAATCTGTTCTGTCTTTGCTGTGAGACAAATTTGCAGCGGTTGCCATGTAGAGGCTGAACAATTCGGTCAAACAGTGTGGGACGGAGCGAGTGGTCTGTGAGATGTACTTGCCTGTTCGACAGCGCTGTCAGTGTTTATTGTTTCATGCATTATTAATGGGCTCTTGAAATTTAAAGACAGCCCACGCTGTGTATCTTCATCTGCAACACCAAGCAGTATGTGCTTCTTTTTCTAACATTAGGTGGATTTTTTGGTAATGAACTTTAGTATCAACATAACAGACTTGTTTTTAGGGAAGGGGGGAGGTCAAAGGGTCCTGAGGTAAAAGTTCAGTGACAAAAGCTGCCTTACACCACAAGTCAAGGAAATGGCCTCTTGTGTAAGAGGAGGCTTCCCAGTACCTTCATTTCAAGACTGACTGCATTAAGTAGATGAACACATGACTGCAGGATGACTTAGAGGCACATCAACATTGTAGATAACAGCTGTAGCTTAAGGAAGCATTATAATCAGCATAATAATGGTATTTGCGATGGATTAAAAAGTTATGAATATGTATTTTCAGATATTTCTGATCTGTGAGGCTGATATATTATCAAAATGTGCAATTGAACAATAATGCTTCATTTTATAAGATGAAGCAATAATAATGGTGTGTGTTTTTAAGCAGATGAAACAGTCCTGCATAAGCTGAAATAATCTTTTTTCTTTTTTCACCCTCACATCTCAAATATGTAAGTGGGTTTTAAGGACCAAACTTTAAGAACTACTGCTAATTTTGATTTTTGGACTTGAGAAAAATGTGTCCTTTGTGTTATATCAAGCACTTTGTCAGGATTGTGCTGAATGAAATTTATTTGCTGTTAGTTGGCTGTGTTGACAACCATTTTGGGTGTTCAGATATTAATCAATCAATCAGTCAATCGTTAATTGTATAGCACCAGTTCATAACAAGTGTTATCTCAAGGCACCTGACAATAGAGCAGGCTGAAGCCACACTCTTCATTTTATAGATACACATAGATGCATACAGTATATACAAATACAGTAAATAAAATAAATATATTTGTATATGCACAAACATACATCCAGATATGTATATAAATAGATATAAATGTATTAAAGGTAAGCCCCTTAAGATGTGGCATCTCATTTTCAAGAAGGATATTAAGTAGTAATGGGATGAGAATCGAAAACAGATTTCACTTGAGCCAAAATCATTTGTCTTCATGCTTAACAGTTCCCCTATCAGTTCTTACCACTGTGCTCTGCGTGCCTTGCAAATCAAGGATGTCCCACCCTAATCAGAGGCAACCGGCAGAAAAAATAACAAAGAAGTCAAAGATGTCATTTTGGCTGAATTTTGTACAATATTATACTAACAGCATAAGATCTGATCTGATGTCTGTGTATTTTCGAACAAGAGTGGAAACATCAACAGCTTGCAAACTCATGCATCTATGCAGCAGGGAATTGATTCTCAGGAGTGCCATGTATTTGACATTGTTGCCTCTAAAAACCTGCATAGGCCTGCTTTCTCCCACAGAGAAATCTACAGGAATCGATAAGCAAATCAATAAAGAATTGGATCGATAAAAAGAATCAAAAATGGCATTTGTATCAACAAACTGTATCAGTGCTCATCTGTACTTGTAGCTTTGTGTGCATACCTCATAATAACTAAATTTAGTCTGTTTGAACCCAGGGGGCCAAACCATTTAAGATCTTTAACATTAGACACAAATTTGAATATAACAGAATATTTTCAAAGTTAAGAAGATGATGTTTCTCTAAAATCCTACAGTGATGTTACAGATACATACATTTTTTTATCCAGAGTTTTTAAAGTTTGTTTACACAAAAAAGGATGACTTCCATTTAAATTCAAAAAGATGAAACCACTAGATTTAGAGGATTTCAACAGCCTCTGTGTTGATAGTTTAACTAGCTTAAATTTTTTTGGCTTTGCAGTTTACTGTATCTCTATCTGAAGGACTGTAAGCTCTGCAACAGATTCCCATCTTCTCCCACTCCTGTCCTCTGAGTACGGTCTCAGCAGGAAGAATTTTATTTTTAAACTGAGTATTGAATGGCAACAGTACTGTAGCGACAACCAATGAATCACCCACTTCTCCTTAGTCTTGAAACCCAGTCTGAAGGCAAGGAAACTTTCTGGAAAGTGTGAAGACATCATACTTAGAACTTTTCCCCCCCACTTTATTTATTGCAGACAGCAACAGTATGTAGCTTTCACTCCTCAGTGATCGTCTAACAGCTGATTTAACAGTAACATTAACATTCAGCAGGAGGATCAGTGTCTCTCCTCTTTAATCCATGCTTGTTTCTTGGTCACTCTCTTATTTCACTTCCTTGTTTCATTTCTAACTGTCCTCTTTTGTGTCAAACAGTACATAGACAGGCTTACTGGCATCTTTTTAGCTAAGGGCTGGTGTGTGGACTAGTGCCATAAAGCCTGTGAGAACCAAGGCCCACTGCCATCTTTACAAGGTGTTGAAAGTCAGTGATCAGGACTATTCTATCTGTTGGCAGTCCTGAAACTCTTCATCCCTGAAGCTATTTGAAGGTGGAAACAGCAATATACTTAAACTTTAATATGGAAATCAAAATAATGTTTTAAAAATGAAAACGTGTTCATCTCCGTGTGGACAGGGCCTCAGACAGAGAGAGAAAACAGAGCGTTCAGAGGTCTGTGTATAAAAACAAGATGGTTTTTGAATGTTAGTGATTATGAACATACCCTAGCAGTCATCAAAGATGACATATATAACCTGAGTTAAGGCAAAATATGACCACTTTATAGGGCTGGTCGATATGACATAAAAATAAAATCCCTGATTTTTGTTTCACAACACTTGATTTCTGATTTTAATCAATTTTTTTCCCTCTCAAAAAAAAAAAGAAAACCTCACCACAAAAATGGCATGAATCAAGTTTTGCCTTTATCTTGTCAAAAAATATTCCAAAACCAAACAGAATTTCCCTCTTAAAGTATGTTTCATAAAATGTTGATTATCTAGTTCAAATGTAGGCAGGTTTGCCTACATAAACACTGAAGGCTGAGGTATTTTCACAGTATATTAACATAAAACTCTCTAATCAATATTTAATCTCATAAAAAAAAAAAAAAATACAAGCCTATAAAAGTGCTTGTGCGAACCTGACAGGGCCTACCATCATAAAAACTGTAAAATTTCAGTATTTATATTTTCAAATGTTGCAACAACTTACAACTGGAGTAAGTCAAGAAAAAAAATCTTTATTTTTAAATATTCTCCAGAAAATAATTCAAATTAATCGATATTTTTCCCAGCCCTTCCACTTTGAGACCATTTAATAAGATACAGTGATGAACAGTAGCAAAGGCCTTAAAGAAGTCTGTAAAACTGGACAAACAACACTTTTAACAGTCATTAATATTAACAACCGCCATGGCAGCAGGGTGGTTCTGTTTTATCTGAGACTGGACTGAAAAGCTGACAAACTCAAGTTGGAAGCCAGGCATAATTTTACCTGTTACTTACAAAGGTTTAAACAATGAGCAGGGTGTACTGCTTTCACTGTATTTTTTTTTTTTATCAAACCTGAAAACTAGCATGTCTTAAAAAGAGACATTTCAAAGTCCATCATTCTATCAAGGATTATGTTATACTATACAATATAATCCCAACAGGCCAAATATGGATTTTCTCATTGAGGACAGTCTGCCCTCTCTCTGCTTTTAGAGAGAGAGACGGTGAATCACATTTCAAGAGTTTAAATCCTTTAAAAAAACAAAACTGCTGTTAGAGAGAAGCGTATTATGTTGTGAGTCATGTAATCCTCGGCTTACTAAATAGTTGTATTTTTAAAAGTAGTGGAGCCACTGCTTCTAACACAAACAGGGAGAGAATTTTAGGTAAAGTGATAAAAACAGGTTTAAGGAAGAAACCTTCACAAGAAGCACAACCTCTCCACCTACATGGTAATTAACAAACAAGCTGCTCCTCCTGTTGTTCCTCCTCTGGCAGCCTCATTATTGTGTCACTTTTTCAAACAAGAACAATTTTTCTCCATCAATGCAAATGTTGTGTTTGTGTGTGGGCGGGCGCAGGCCAGCCTGGGCAGAGGGCAGAGTGCCAGCCTGTTCTGATACACTGTCAGCTCCCCTCAGAGGTGAGAATGAGCGATACTGCTGCTTGGCCTCTCCACGGGACATCTCCACAGCATGGAGGGGCAAACACAGAGGAGATGTTGGCGTGTGGGTGGGCAGTGGGGAGGGAAGCAGAACATTATGAGCTGCACGTCCATGCAGATACCCGAGCTCAGATTGGGTTGAGGCTTTCTGTCCCCGCACTGATAAGAACAGGTTTTATTACAATTAATTAAAAAGCTGCTTTCCTCCTGCAGCGCTGTCTTTAAGGGATTTTGTTCAATGTCATTCTGTAAAATAACCACGCTCAATGTTGACCTCGGCTGTGACCTTGATTTACAAAACACAGATTCATGTGCTGCAGGCTGCTGACTAACCAGACTCATAAGTATCATGATGTACAGAGAAAATTAAAAATGCGATAAATAAAGCCAAGAATAGTCCATTTTATTAACTCCTTTAAGAGTGGTGCAGGGATGACATATTTTTTTAAGGCCAACGCGGATGTTAGCATTGTGCTGGTTCACTCGACTGCAAGCCCACTAAAAGCATGAGACTTTTTCACTGTGTTTTGGATCATGGCTGATATTAAGCTTTGTAATGAACAAAAATATATGAATCTTTCATGTTCTGCTTTGCGTGACAATCTTATCAAACAAACCTACTGTTTACAGTTTCTTAAGCTAGTTATTAGTAAGCTACTATGCAACTACAACATGGTGGTTCCACTAAGAAGCAACAACAATATTTCCAATGTATAACATCTTATTGTGACCCCTGGTTTGAGAGTTCCCTCTTGATCAAATGTGCTGATAAAGTTGGTCCCCATGGCTGTGGCAATAGTGTATGAATAACTGATCATTAAAAAACATTCTACATTTGTTTTCGTTCTCGTTAGCAATTAGTTAGCAACCATCCTTTTAAATGTACAATAAGGCTTCAAAATCTCAAAATAGGGAACATCAGATGCATTTTATTATTTACCTTTAAACTTTAAAAACCTTATGTATGTGTGTGTGTGTGTTTAACACAAACCTTATTTCAGGCATTTAAAAAACTAGTTTTCTGAATCCCGTTTACTTAGGAGGGTTGGAAACCAGAAGGTACTAAATGCTAAATCACTTCTGTGTTTTTTACTCATTCCTGCACCACTCTATAGCAAGTCCACACCACAAGAGCCTGAGTTTGTCAGGTCTATCGATTTATTTTCAGATAACACGTAGGTTTGCACAATAAAGTTTATATTAGGGGTGTGTATTGGCAAAACTCTGGGGATATGATATGTATCATGATACATGGATGATGACACAATATATCAGGATCTATCAGTTTATATCAAAATACTAGAAACAGGGCCATACGTTACAATCTTTTTCACTCAAACATTTTTTTTTTATAGCACAAAGGACCTGCGATGATGTATGCACAAAAATAAAATTTCTAATCAATGTTATATATATAAAGCATGGTCCCTGCAACACAGCCTGCACAAACATCGTTTCTCCAAACAGCTACTTTTCATGGAAGGTGACCAATACACTGCTTAAAGTAAAAAAAACCTTAAAATAATGAAAAGTAGAGATAGGAAGTTTGTGACAGACAACTGTGTGTCCCAGTAACAGAAATAGCACTAAATGTCTGCTGCCAACTAGTGGCCGGAGGCTGAACTAAAGTACACACGAAATATCCTATATTTCATAAAAAAACATTAACAGTCAGCAACACTGATAGTTATATATTTATTAACTACAGATGGGTGCCAAATCAGCAAATCAGTGACTTATATGGGTGATTTTTATGTCTTTCATTTTTTTTAAAGATGTCACATTAATTCTCTGTCCATTTACAAACTGTCCACTCCTTCTGCCTGTGTTGGTTCTTTCGCTCTGAACTGTATCATAATGTCATCACAAGTTCAAAACCAGTTCATGTTTACAGACTGTTGACCAGACCACCTACAGGCTGAGTGTCCTGTCCTCAGGTTGAGACCCGCTCACATCCTCTCCTCTGTATTACATGTCAACCCACATTCCTGTCATTCCCCACACAAAAAGGACCTCAGTGTGGATTTCAGGACAAGGCTGGGAAACAGGTTACTTTATCTGTGGGAGTGTTTGGAGGAAAGCATCCTCACCTCTCTGACTGTTCTGGAGTGTTCAGGATTTCCCAGTAAAAGAAAGAGAGGACACTTTAAGCCCAGAAGATACGATGGTTATTGTTGCAGCAGAGTGATTTGAGCGAAAAGACACTTGAAGCTCAGGTTGAGATGACGGCTGTTTCTGTAGCAGAGTGATTTGAATGCTAACTGGGTGCCAAAGTGACCTTTACAGCTGCTGAGCTCGCCCATCAGAGCCAACAAAAGGAGCCCTGTCTGGTGTCTGGTTTGTCTGCTTAGATCTCCTCCCAGGCGGACCCAGTAATTTGATGGCCCCAGGAAAAGACCAATATGAGACTCTTCCCCTTGTCTGTGGCGATCTATCTATCAACCTATGCATTGCTTGGTATTAAGAAGGTATGACTTTCTAGCTGCTTCATAATCATTGAGCATTAACCCAAAGAAAGGGTGTTGGCTAAATTGTAAAAATCTGCCCCTTTCTGGTCTCATCAACTTTACAAAACATTGCCAACTTGTTTGGTTATATTTAGACAGTACCCAATATTCTTTATTAATTTTAGTAAGCATCTTATTAGGGTCTATAAGGGATGTGATGACTTAAGTTTAAAGTGCACGTTACATGAAGTTATACAGCCATAACTGTTGTTATAATTTTAGTAACACAGTCTTCTCTGTGTTGGTAAATAGTTTATTAATGTCGGAAGCTATTTTGTGGGACTATAAATGTTAAGAATTTTCTCATAAGTTCATAAACTGTCCAACAAACTAGTAATAAATGCACTGATTAATCTAGTATTCTTTAAATATCTGCCAAGGAGATCATGTTTTTGCCTGCATTTATCCGTCTGTTTGTTTGCTAGCAAGATTATGCAAAAACTACTGGACGGTTTTTGCTGAAATCAACTTTAAAATTATTAGATTTTGGTGGTGATCCAGATAACTACCATTAGTGATGACCTTTTTGCTCAATAATTGTCAAACTGATAATGATATAAATATTATTCCAAGTGCTAGGGGTAGGTTTTCAGGGTCAGGGACTCATTTTATGATGGTAACTCCATCATGGAAATATTGCTTATTGGTGTAACAGCAATGTTTGAGCTACCATAGTGGAGGTTTGCACACTGGGAGTGCTATCTGGTTACTATTAAAATCTTTTTGATTTCTTTAAAAGTTACATTAGCAAGTTAATAAAAATACATAATGCAAATGTCTTATAATCCAAAATTGATGTTAATTAGTAATCTTTTATTAATGCTTAACTCTACTAACTTATGTTTACAAGCATCTGATAAGGTCTTTAATGTAGCTTAACATTATAACAACAACCTTTATATGAAGCTTTTGAGAATTTTTCAGTAATGAAAATATATTTCTCTAAAGTGCAAATGTATATTTCCAACATTTGGTACAGTGGGTGAAACTAGCAGTAAGCAATGACTTTGCCCCTCTACAAGTTCTACCCACTTTTCCAAAGGCTGTCAACATATTTGTGTAATTAAAACAGCGTGAAGGAATTTTCCATATTGCAAAGTAGTTGACAATGTTTGGCCAAGTGGGTGTACATTGTGAGAAGAGAGGTTTTTGTCAAACCATGTGTGCAATTTAGACACTGTGCAGGAATCGCACTGCAATAATTTCAAAGAGAAGAAGACCACCATTTGATTTGAACCTACTTAGCCCACAGCTGATACCAGTGGAAATGTATTTTCCCCTCCTGTCAGTGTTATCCTCCCACAATGTCAACATTTTCTCTAAAAAAAGATCAAAGTTTTTCCAGTTTTCCCACTGCCCTGTATAATACATCTCCTCTAAATCAGCAGTTAGATAAGCTTGAGCCCTATTTTCAGTTGATGTAACACAGCAGATGTTTATCACCCTTTTCCCCGACTTCTGATGTTATAAGAAGGGCAAATATCATTAAATCAATACATCTATGTGCACTCAATCGACTCGTTAAATAACAAATACATCAGCAATGTTTGGGCAGGTTGGTATAACTTGTGATGAGTGCTACCCTCCATCCTCAACATTTTCAGACATTGCCACCATTTTGTGCAATTAAGACATGTATCAGTAAATAAAGACATCTTGATCATTGAGAGTTATTTCTGACATATACCTCATATTTGATGTACAAGCTCTGTATAATGACAAATTTTAGGTTAGGATGCTGAAAGGTGGAAAGGAAAAAGACAATTCTAGGGGCCCATGACTGACAGGGACCCAAAAAAACATTAGCAGTTTCCACCCAAATTATATTTTTATTTTATTACCATAAGAGGGAACTTCTGTCACATAGTGCCAGTAATAAACACAATCTTGTTTTTTCTTGTTTTTATTGTATAAAAGAAGTAGCATTCAGTCAGCCCTGGTCCAATGGCTGTGAAGGTGATTTTGTTCCATGGTTGAAGTCATTATCCAACTTGCAATATAGATGATATATTTCTCTTCTTTACCTTAACCAATGAGGTTATTATTTTGCCAGTTTGTTTGTTAACAGGATAAGTCAAAAATTTGTGAACAGAATTTGATTAAAATTCTGAGGAATACTGGTCATGGCACAAGAAGGAAGTGATTCCATTTTGGTGGTGACCTGAAACTTTGGGAATTTCTCTAGGGATTTGTTAACATTGCAAGGCAGGGCGGTTCTCTATATTTTTGCTAATAACTCATCAAGTTCTCATTGGATTTTAATGAAATTTCAGGGTATATTGGTCATAACACAAGGAAGAGGTGATTACATTTTGGTGCTGATCTGAAACTGTGTGCAGATCCAGGACTTTCTTTAAGGATTTGTGAACATTGCGAAACAGGGCAGACTCTTTCCACATTTTGCTAAGAAATCCATAACTTCTTGACAGATTTCGATGGCAGTTTCAGGGAATGCTGATCATGACATATGGAAGTGATTTTGGCAATAGTCGGCTGACAGTGCTGGAGAGGTCTTGGTGGAGGTTAGTGCTCTCGGAGCACTTCTGGTTTTAGATTTTTCTTTTTTCTTTTTTAAACAGAAAAAAGGATTGTAATAAAATCCTTACATGTCAAGAGTGATAAGTAAATGTTTATGAAATACTGTTTCTCTTGTAAGGAAAGCACAAGGTCTCTCTGAGCTTGTGTTTTTAAGTTAAGCTTTGGGGTCCAATATGATTTTAGGGGCCCTTGATTTTCATGATACCCCTGTCTTGAGGCTCTCTTAAAACATGAGGCCCCTTTAAGCCTCCACCTGATTTGTAACTCCTATTTCCCACCACCCCCTGCTCCATAACCTTGAGGCATGGCACAGAGCCAGTCAGCCGACAGATCAGCTCCGGGGCCCTGACCTCGATGACATTTGCTCCATGTGACGGTCACATACTCTGCTGCTGTGTAAATTGATCTGGACTGCATGCATGGATGCTCTCTGGCACCACCTCAATCAGTTGGTGATGATCTGTGGACACAGCCATGCGCCACCAGGCTGCGATAAAATCTGTCTGTGAGCCGCAGAGGCACTGGCTTGTTGGCGGATCACAATCATCCTCCACATCTATATTTAATAATCTCGTCATGTAGAGATCCGGCCTGACAGACGCACTGACTGACCTGTTGCCTGCGGGATGTCGCAGTGGCTTGCTCGGCGCTCTCCGGGGTCCCGCTCCCCATTTCCTCCTCCTCCTTCGCGTCCTCCTCCTCCTCTGCGTTGGCGGCAGCGTGGGCTCGATCCTCCAGAGCGCGGTCCACCATCTCCAGGTGTTTGCACCTGAGCACTTCAAGCTCCAGCACCCCGGCCAGCGTCGCTTTGAGGCGCTCTCCGATGCGGACGCGCTCGGTGCCAGACCACAGCGAGTTCACGCAGCTGCGACGGCCGGCCATCCTTATCGGGGTGCCCGGCGGAGGGAACCGGGCGCACCACTGACCACTTCAGAGTCCGTACGATGTAGGGTTGAATGGACAAAGGTCCAGCTTCAGGTAACACATGTCCTTGTTAGAGATGTCATTACAGAAGCCTCTTTAATAATGAGAAAATATAATCCCCACCATCACTAATGTGCCATGCAGCTTAAGCCTCGGCAGCCTGCTGACTGGCACAAGACTGGAATTAATGAATCCACCGGCGTACTGGAGCCAAATCAACGAACCATGTCTCCTCTGAATCCAGCCTTCATTTCCTGTTGTCTCTCTCTCTACCACTCATAAAAAGCTCCCTGGTCCACTGGAGTCTCCATGGTGCTGCCTGCGCTCTGTACGCTGCGTCCCCAATGAGACAATGCAACAGACGGAGCAGAGGAGAGGGAGGCTGTGGCGTTACATGTGGGAGCGGAGAGCGGGGAGGGGGCGGGACCACTGCACCACAGCTGGGCGCTGATTGGTCAGAGAAGTTTTTCGAATAGACGCATGGGGGAAAAATGTGTCCAACTTCACAGTACAGCATGCCAGAGGACAAATACATTCCCACAGTGTTCCCACAGGGGGGGTGAGTTTACACTCTGACCTCATCCTGCTCTAGAGTTTAATTTAACCGACAGTGACAATGAAACACTTTCAGCCAAGGTTCACAATCAAATTTTTACTGTTTATTTATGTTTCTGCACAGGTGTTACAGACGAAAAGAATATTTTTTTTTGTCTGAATGGTGATACACAAACATTTTTAAAGTCTTTGTCATGTAAAGAAATAACACATTCAAAGATAGTTCCCTTTTTAAAATATATATTTTTTAAATTGAACTGTGGCATCCACAGTAAAAGAAACGTCATTGTATCATTCATTCATTCAGTTGGGTTTAGTATTAGTTTCCTCAGCCATTGTTGTGTCTTCCTGATCCAAAGAGCAAAACAGCAGATTTGCTGAATCAATATGCACAGGTGGAAGAACACATTAATTGCTTCATTGTATATAACCGTAAAAGTACTAGATTAACATTAAAAACAGCATGCATATTTTGTGTACAGGCCCACCCATGTTGATCTTTGCTTTAAAAAACAGCTTTGTCTTTTCTGGCTATGACAGTGTGATCTGATTGATTATAGGTCAATGGCTTACTCTTAGCAAGGAACTAACATCAATCAATCAATCAATCAAACTTTATTCATAAAGCACTTTGTAGCAAAAATGTAGCACAAAGTGCTGTACATTCAAAAACACAAGCAGATAAGTGTCAGGGGATACAAAATAAAATACAAAACCCCACCAACCTTCCCAACCCAAATTCAACACACTTGGACACTAAGTGAGGACTTCAAACAGCCACAGACGACCCGGTCTCCTGAGCTTTTGTATATTATGTTGTATAGCACAATTGAGCACTTGAAAAAGTTTTGATAAATACATTGCAAGATATTAAATTACTCACCATCATTATTCCCTTTTTTTCCTGTTCCAAGCCTAGCATACTTTTTGTTCTTTTTTTCCAGTGGAAAGGGACATAAAGTTTGTACAGAGGATAGTAGGTTGGCCTGGATGTGGGTCGAGGGGGCCCATCAGCAAATATTTGTCTGAAACAAGCTTAAAACCTCAGTAATCATCCAGCAAAGCAATCTTTATAGAAGTAATACACTTTATTAGAAAATATAACTCTCTCCCCCCATGAAATCCAACATTAACAAGTGCCACCAAACCTGTTTTTGTATTTTTGCTCCATGTACGTGACAAGTGCAGCGCACTTTAATTTGCTTGCATCTTTTGACCAGCAGGCAGTGGTCATCACCTAAATTTACACATTTCAACAGGCATGTAGTTTGATGTAGAGGTAGTGACTACAAAGAACCAGGACCCTTTTTATTATTGGGTTAAATGGGAGGGACAAATTTTAAACCACATAGGAGCATTATGCAGTAAAATATCACAGAACCACAATGTGAAACCTTCAAAACAGTGATCAAAGTGTTGAATTAACATCCCTAAATTCATTGTCAGTAGTGCCTTGGAGGAGGTTTTTGCTCTTGAAACAGTTTTTGGGAGGGCAAGCAACAACAGATTATTTTCACACCTAAACAGTTATCAACGTGGGACTGGCTTGAATCAATTCTTCTCAAAAAGTTTGTCACAAAAGATTGCAGTTTGGTATGTTTTCATTTTGCATGGTTTTTACAGGTTGTAAAGCAAATCAACACTAGTTATTGTATGATTATTTCAAATCAAAGCAATCCTGTGTGTTAAAGGGTTAGTTTGGGTATTTTGGAGTGGGGCTGCTAGAAGCCCTGACCTAGCACGCCTAGCTGTTCATTATATTTCGCTAGTCCATATGGGAAAAAGCCCATAGAAAGTTTGAGGGAGGGCTCTGAACCTTTAAGAAGCATATCAGGCAGGTGATTGGATGATCAATCAACATTTATGACGGACCGATCTGATAATGTCGTTGGGGAGAGCTAATGTGCTGCAGAACTTCAGTCACTTCGTAAAACAAACTCTCGTAAAAACAAAAGTGCAGTGAAATTATCCTTACTATGTGGTTTGTAGTGTTGATATTTGTTTTTCATTAATTAATTAAATGCAGTTACAATCTGATAAAAGTGCTACTGAAGCTGTTAGCATCGATGCTAATTGCTGTATGAGCATTGTCCTGCTTTGGGCTGCTCACAAACGTTGTAGGTTGGAGCTTGGCAAGATAGATCAGCCTGATTACAGACATGGGGCTCTAATTTCGTAGACCAGGAGCAGGCGCGACGCACCTGCCACCCAACCGGTGGGTCCAGGCATTTTGCAAGTTTTGTGCATGCCGCGGTCTGGCGAAGGGAGGCGCACCCACGCCTCCGTCCTTCCCACTGGCGCAAGTAGCAGTGAGGGAGGAGAGGAGGCATGAGTGGGTTTAACACAGCCGAGTGTAATCTTCACCAATCAAATGAACGTCTCTCCTCACCTTTAAATGTGCCGCGGGCGAGGCACACTGTCAATTTCACCTTGGTGGCGAAGAAGGTAAGAGCCGCTGTCACTGCGCCAAGCTGAATCTGTCAACACCTCCCCCTGGTGCGCCGTCACACCCATCTCGGCGCAGCTGGTCTAGCAAATTGCCAAAATGGCTGCGCACGGCGGTGCACCAGACGAAATTACCACTGCGCGGGGTGCGGTAGGCTGGCGGATGCAGCCGACCAAGGCCATTGAGACCTCGGACCAGAGGAGGACGGCTCTCCTCAGGCTCCGTCCTTCCTTCTCCAACCAGCAGTCCAAAAGCTCGAGGAGGAAGTGGAAGTAGACGCATTTAAATGAAATGTATTTTTGTCATGAAGGATTTTGTGTATTTTTAATGTGAGTAAATTGTGGCCAAAACATGTATAAAGGTTTATTCTCGCATTTAAGGACAGAGCTGTGCAGCCAGGTGGTCTCTCCTCCCCCGTGCGCTCTGCTGCTCTCCCTGCTGATACGGCACATGCAGTTCGGCCTCTCTCCATCTTAAGTCCTCCTCCTCTGTGAGGTCAAAGTGGCATCCATGTTGTAAGGCTATGTTGTGTAGCACACAACATGCGACAAAAAATGCACTGACACTCTGAATACCTGCCTGTGAGGTTTTGGCGACGTGTGCGCATTGCACGCCTGTCAGCCAAATTACCACTGCACTGGGCGCGCTTCGCCTGTGCCTAGAATAGACCAGGTTGGAGCTGGTGAGCTTACAGCGCACCTTCCGTGCAGTGTTTGGGCACGACATTGTCACCGCACCAAGCTGAACTTGTCGACACTGCGCACGGTGGTGCATCTGATGAAATTACAACTGCGCGGGGGGTGCCACCCTGGGCCACCCTGCGCTGCACCAGGAAATTAGAGCCCTCTGGGTTAAACAGTTAAGATATTTTCTGCCACTCTGATTGGACAAAATCATTGAAATCCCATTAAATGAAATCAAAACTTGAATTTTTAACTTATTAATTTGTGTCTCAATAATTTTCATTTATTTTCAATTGTTGAAGATTGAACTCTTGTTTGAATGGTTATATGATATATTTATTATTTTGATTCAAGGAGTTGTTCAGTGCATTAAGTTAGTTATTGAAGTTTAATTGAAGTTAACAATACAAATTTATATTATGTCATAGTTCGAGAAATTATGAATTAAAAAATTTTACAGGTGTGATGGGAGTGGGGCAGGAGATTTGTATTTTAGTTGACACCCACCTAACAGAATTTCAACCCCTGGGAAATTCTAACTATTTATTTATTTGCTCGAAGTTAGAAACAGATGCACGGGTTCGTAAGGCCACTGGGCAGAGACAGGTTACAGTACAAAGTATTTTATGACGCATCTTTAAAACGCTCAATAAAATGAACCACAAAACCCCAAATCAAACATTTCTAAAGTAGCTAAACTCATTCAGATTAATCCAAGCAAACAAACTCAAATCAGGCCAATAGAGCGATGAAAATAACATACTCATGCACATAAAAGATTGAAACAAATAAACTGGATGCAAAATTAATTAAATGAAACTAACCACACTAATGCAAATAAAAAATACTGAAGCAAATCAACTGGATGCAAAATCAATCAAATGAAAATAACCACAATCATTTAGGTAAGGAAAATATAATAATCAAAATATTCACCACTCTCTGCGGTGAATATGTTTTCAAATTTTTTTTGCATTCTTAATTTATCTTTTTTTTAAACACTTTTATAAATAAGTTTTAAATAAACTTAAATAAATCTTTTAAAATTAATTCTGACTTCTAAAAATTCTTTTCTGAGCCTTTAATCTGGATTAGATCCCAGAATCATCTCTTTTTTTCCCAGAATTTTGACTTAAATCTCAAAATGCTGATTGCAGAGTTCTGACTTATTTTCTGGGAAACAGGATTTAATTTACACTTAAATCTCAAAATGCTGACTGTTTTCTCGCAGATTTCTGACTTTAGTCCCAGAATTTTGCCTTAAATCCCTGACTTCTGATTTAAGAAGACAGAGGAGTATTGTATGTACTGATTTCCTCCTGATGTAGATACGTCATGACGAAACAATGACCGTCTGGTTTTGAATCATGTCTATGAACAACATTAAATAAAGATTAAATTTAAGTCCGTATTTTTGTTATTTGACGTTTATGCAGATAAAGTATGCAAAGGGTGATGTGCTGCTCTGTGGTGACATTTTTTGGGGTCATATATAAATTAATATATTTATAGTTATGTTCATAATAATAGCAGTGTGTTTAAAAAGGTGAGTAAACCTCAAAATTCTTCAAATATATTTAATTTTAATGCACACAAATGCATTGGGGACACTTCAACTTCTATTTCAAAGCACGAAAATTGGAAAAAGTCATTGAATTTGATAATATTTTACAGAAAGTCAAGAAATACAATGTTCAAAAAAATAGCAGTGTTGACATTTTTATTTCCAAACTCAAAAATGTAGTGTATAAACTAAGAACTGCTTGATGATTCAACTTTCCTGAGAATCATAAACTAATATTTAGTTGCATAACCACGGTTTCTGATAACTGCTTCACATCTGTGGTGCATGAAGCCTACCAACTTCTGGCACCATTCAACAGGTATTGAAGCCCAGGACAATTGTACTACGTTCTACAATTGCTCTGCATTTCCTGGTTTTGCCTCATGAACAGCATTTTTTATGTCAGCCCACAAGTTTTCTATGGGATTTGCTCGCTTGCTGGTGTGTTTGGGGTCATTGTCTTGTTGAAACACCCATTTCAAGAGCATTTTCTCTTCAGCATACGGCAACATGACTTCTTCCAGTATTCTGATGTACTCAAACTGATCCATGATCCCTGGTATGCCATAAAAAGGACCAACACCATAGTACAGGAAACATCCCCATATCATGATGCTTGCACCACCATGCTTCACTGTCTTCACTGTGCACTGTGGCTTGAATTCAGTGTTTTCAGGTCGTCTGACAAACTGCCTGTGGCCCTTAGACCCAAAAAGAACAATCTTACTCTCATCAGTCCACAAAATATTGCGCCATTTCTTTTTAGGCCAGTCAATGTGTCCTTTGGCAAATTGTAACGGCTTCAGCACATGTCTTTTTCTTAACAATGGGACTTTGCGGGGGCTTCTTGCTGGCAGCTTGGCTTCACAGAGACGTGGTCTGATTGTTACAGTACTCACAGGCAACCTTAGATCTTCTTTGATCCTCCTGGAGCTGATCATTGGCTGAGCCTTTGCCATTTTGGTTATTCTCCGATCCATTCGAATAGTCGTTTTTCTTTGTCTTCCCCGCCTTTCTGGTTTTGGCTGCCACTTTAAAGCATTTGATATCATTTTAGCTGAACAGCCTATCATTTTCTGAACGTCTTTATAGGTTTTCCCCTTTTTTATTAACTTTTTAATCAAGGAACGCTCTTCTTCTGAACAATGTCTTGAATGACCCATTTTACTCTGTTTGTCAAGGACAATTGCACAGCCAGCATATGCAGCGTCAGTTGCCTTGATCCTTAAATAAGGGCCACCTGTTTAACACCTATTTTTTTCACACAATCAATCACCTCACTAATTGAACTCAGCACTGCTATTTTTTTGAACACGCCCCTTTCACTTAATGATTCAGTTACACAGAAACAGCAGCATGCACGTCATGCCTGTTGGGTCTGTTGGTTTTCTATACCTTTACCAAACCTTCTAGAAACTTACTTGCAGTGTAGAAGTTGAAATTATAACAAAAACAGTGATTTATCTTGCTAGTGATGTGGGACTGCTATTATTTTGAACACAGCTGTACCTGCGGAGCCTCGTCTGTGTGAAGGTGAACAGACTGTAACAGCGACATCTAGCGGATGTTCAGCAGTACTGTGTGTGTGTGTGGGGGGGGGGGGGGGGGGGGGGGGGGTACGCTGCTTTTTTACACCTCTGTGTCCCGCCTGCAGGCACCATACACGCAACTTCCGGGTGGGAAATTGGACGGGTGTGGCGCGAAATTTTTGTCACATGGTGAAAGTACTCAAACATTTGTTAGTTTCAAACATGACTTCCAGACACTTGGTGATATTGTTGAATTCAAATGTTTATTAACTGTCTAAAATATAAAGGCTTTAGGCTTTTGCATGCAAAAAGTGCCCTTAAATTAGGAGAAATGTTGAGATCTTTATGAAATTAAGTTGTCCAGTGGGCGGGACTAAGGGTTAAAAAGATGTCTGCTGCCTTTTCTGCAGTCAGTCTGGACTTTGACTTCAACAAACATGTTATGATTTATTTAGTTTGTTGTAAGTATTTTCCTGGTAATTCTAGACGTAGCAAGCAGTAGTGGTTCATAGCTTCATTGATCATTTTCTTGAATTTTTTTTTTTTTTTTTTTTTTTTTTAAGCTAATTAAAAGAGTTAAGAGCCATTTTGTTCCATATTTTATAGGCCAGTGATTCTCAAAGCAGTTCCAGGTGTGTCTTAGGAATGTGTACAACCACAACCTACAATTGTATGGCAACTTACACGAGTTGTGAATTTACTCACAACTGCAACAATTTTAATGTAGATTCATTAAATGTTCAATAAGGTGAAAAACTGGTTCACCTGCTAGGCCTAAAATGCTTTTGAATTTAGATGCAAACAATGAGTGAAGAACAGTTTAATATTCGATTAACTAGCCTGTCAGTTCAAAGAGGTAAAGATTATAATCAGGGGACCCTAAAGGCAGGAAAAGTTAGGAAGTTTGTCAGGGCCCATGACGGACAGGGGTGCCTTAAAAGGTATTTTATACATATGCACACATATTTTTTTGCCATATTTCTTTGAATCTCTTTTCTGTTATACAAAAATACGAAGCTCTCTTGTTTTTAATTGCTAAAGTTAACTCATATAAAATGCCATTCATATTAAATAAAGATGTCATTTTGAACTTTTATGAAAGGATATTAGTTTTGTTAAATGCTTTTGCTTTGCCAAATAGCATATTAAATTGTTTGTATTAAAAAAATGTAATAGAGCAAGACACGTAGAGCAAGTTTTGAAACTCTTACACAGTTAGATTCATGATTATTGGTTATAACTTATTTAAGATGAACCAAAACCTTTCAAATGCTTTAAATGTCTAAAATGGTTTATAGTACATTATTTAATTCACTATATAATCTAATTTCAGCTAAAGGGTGTTTTCTCCACTGTTCGAAGCTTATTTGGGTCTTTAAACAGAATGTCTTGGCTCAAATAATTATTAGTGGTCCATTAAAAAATAAATTGTCATATTTACTTTATAGATACTTGTGTACAGAGCTGGTTTGGGATAGGGCCTGATTTGATGTCTTTTCATGGGGCCCAACATTTCTGGCAGGGCTGCTGATTAGGATGATGGAGGGAGGTTTACCTTAATCATGTTAAAGTCAAAAACATATACTGGCCAAAATAATTGAATGTTATTTATGTTATTTCAATGTGCATTACCTTCATCACCAGCAGTATACTGTTATACTGATACTATAGGCCTTGAATGAATGCCCCCTTTTCTACACAATATTAATTTTATTAATGAGGTCTATTTATAACATAAATATAAACTACCTGCAAAGTGGTGCAGCAGCTTCACATGTTTCAGGACAAAAAAATGTATTGACCCAAAAAAGGAAGTCCATGTTTTATGTGGGCAAAACAAAATGGATTTATAAACTGGGTACATTAAAAGGCTATGTACTACATTGCAGAGTGCATAGGAATGAGCCTCGATGACTTTTCAAATGTGTTGGCGCCAACTGTAGTCAAACATGTAGCACTTACTCTGCTTTCAAGGGCCGTTTTTATCGTGTGCACAATGCACCTGCACAGCAAACTTTTACAGCCGTTGTTGCGGATTTAAAATGTGCAGTTTCATTATGTGCCTGCCACTGTGAAAGAGCTAGTGTCTCACTTAAATGATCAATTAGTGGTTGTAAGCAAGTGTTTACAAAAAAGTCATCATTTACTTCTCACATGTGTAGGAAGCATAAAGCATGCTCCCCTGATAGTATTGATGACATGTACAGGGCAACTCGCTCTCAGCCCCCAGATGTCATTGCCAGTACAGATGATGCAGAAAACACACATGAAGCCATGCCAACAGGTAGTGCAGCCAGTGGTATGCCAGAGAATGACTTATCTCAGAAACATGTGTCTCTTTTACCTTAAACTGCAAGGACAGCTGCTTATTCCTGCCTGTATTATTCAGACTATTGTTGAGGAGATGCAAAATGTGCACGAGTTGGGTCAAGCCTACACAATAACCAAACTAAGTTCTCTATGAAAAAATGACATGAACCTATCAGATGAAGCAGTTGCTAAAATCTGTGACTGCATTAAAGAGTCACATTTATTCTCTGCCTGTCATCAGGGACAATTAAGAACAACATACTCAAGAAATCAGACATTGACTAAAATGTTTACATACACTGAACCCCAAAAAGTGGCATTGGGAATGGATGAAAGGAGGACACAAAAATATGCATACTACATACCAGTGGCAGAAACTCTGAAGAGCTTTTTACAGTCACATTTACGGAGGAATGCACAGTCACAACAGTTTAGAGACCTGGATGAAGAGGTTTGAAGGATATATAAAATTTCAAATTTCACCAGTTCTTTAATGAAAATCCTGAAAGCCTCAAACTGATTCTGTACCAACATTCATTTGAAATTGTGAATCCCCTGGGTTCTGCTATAAAGAGGCACAAAGTTCTTGCAGTGTGTCTTTCATTAGCAAATTTACCCATTCATTTTCGTTCAAATACTGATAATATATTTTTAGTCTTGTTGTGTGTTGAGAATGACCTTTAGCGTTTTGGAGTAGACAAAGTTTTCTCAAAGTTGTTGGCAGATCTGAAATCCTTGGAGATAGATGGAATAAATGTAGACGGAGAAACAGTAAAAGGGGGTCTTTACTGAATTGCTGGGGATAACTTGGGTTCTCATTGTATAGGTGGGTTTACGGAGAACCTCAGCCACTCTGAATACTTTTGCAGGTACTGTGAAATCACAAGAAGTGAGTTTGAGGCTGATCCGAATGCCTGTGGTCCTCCACGCACCCCAGAGAAGTATGACACAGCTGTTGCTGATCTCCAGGCTGAAAACCTCCAAGGTGTCAAAGGAATAAAGGTAAGCTCGATCTTTAATACCCTTGAGTCTTTTCATGTTTCCCAGCCTGGTCTCCAGCATTGTTTAGGTCATGACCTCTTTGAAGGAGTCTTGTCGTGTGATCTAGCGCTGTACCTGAAGAACATGATAAAAAAGAAAAATGGTTCACGTACTCACTCTTAAACAGGCGCATCAAACAGTTTAAATACAAAGGATCTGAAGCACTCACAAAGCTGTGTGCAGTCAACCCTGGTGGAGCCAAGTTGTCAGGGCAAGCCATTCAAAACTGGAACCTCTTGAGATTGCTACCAGTTTTGATTGGTGATAAAGTGCAAAACCATGAGGATTAAGTATGGCGGTTAGCTCTCCAGCTCAAAGACATTATGGATCTTATTTGTGCTCAGAACATCTCCTTGTCCCAGATGGCATATCTTGAAATGTTGATCCAAGAATATTTGGAGTTGAGAAAGATGTTGTTCCCTGAAATCCAACTAAGACCCGTCACCACTATTTGCACCATTATTCAGCACTGTTCTTGAAATTTGGTCCATTGATTAGAGCGAACCTTCCTAGATGTAGCCATCATGGAAGTCCTACCAGAACTTCAAGCTCTACATCCTGGTAGAGCAATTGCAGTCCATTGGAATCGAGACGTATGATGATCTATGCTTCATCCCGGAGGCTGATTTGTTGACAGCATTAAACCTGTACAAGCCATAAAGCTTCTTTCCGTTTGGAAACACCACACACCACAACACACATCTATTCAAAATCAAAAGCAGGCATGAACATTGTGTAATATTGTACTGTGTGAATCTTTTTTTTTTTTTTTGTCATTTCAAGACCAAACTCCAGAGAACAGCTCACCGTCATCTGTGGAAGCCTTACCTACCCAATCGCTGTCATCTCTCTTTGTTTCACCCCAAAGTTCATTGTCAACCTCCTCCAGCAGCCCAGGATCTTACAAACAGTGGGAAGACAACTTTGAAATTCCATGGAGTAAAATTCCCTGAAGAAGTGATGCAGTCTTTGGAGAGCGGACAAAGGCCAGGCCCAAAACTGAGGAGGCAAATGGTCCGGATTGTTGTGACTGAGGTGATGGAAAAAGCCCTCATGTAGGTAAAAAGCATTCAACTGATGTTGGAAAAAAATGGTGGCAAAATGTCCAAAATCTCTGCAAGATGTTATAGAGGGGGATATTATTGGAACAGGTTACCATTCCCTTGTCAAACAGTTGCAAAACAGAATTGAAAATGTGAGGCGCACTTCAACACCCAAATTAAGAAAAAGAAAACACCCGATTGAGTCAGACGACACAGACGAGTATTCATTAGAAGAGAGAGCAGAAATGTGAAATTTCTGCCTTTTGAAGAAACTCAAGAGAGCCAGCAGCAAAAGATGGAAAAACTCGAGGAGATGTTCCAACACTCTGATGCCAATCCAGAGGAGGTAAAATGTCTAATGAAGTCCACTTTTTACACCCAGCGTCAACATGTCAACCAGGTAAAAAGCATCAAATGACTTAGAGAGGAGTGGCCATTTTGGTTTGAACTTGGCATGTCAGTCCACTTCAAGGAACTCACTGGGATTGACCTCAAAGAGACATTCACACAAATTCTGGATTTGAAGGGAAAAAGGCTTCTCAACTACATGACCACTGTTTGTGTCAACAAGAGCAAAAAGTTCACACAGAATTATGCAAGGCTTCAGAGGCTGCGGGGACAGCAGAGTGGCTGCTCAGATGATGTGATAGAGATGCTCCTGCTTCTACTCAGCAACTTTGATGAGAAGGAGGGAGTCCATGTTCTTCCATGTCGAAGACGCATGTCTGGCAGAAGAGGTCCAACTGGAGCAAGTGCCTCTGACACCCACTGTTATTGTCTGTGGTAAGTATGTTTCATATATATATATAGATATATTTCTATGTATATATATATATGTGTGTGTGTGTATATATATATATATATATATATATATATATATATATATATATATATATATATATATTTTTTTTTTTTTTTTTTTTTTTTTTTTTTTTTTTAAATTTTTTTTTTTTTTTTTGCACTGTTTATAGAATTTGCCATGTGAGTGCAGCGCTTATTAATATAACCTGTTCAATAATTAGTATATAGGACAGTCCTGCTATTCCTCAACAAGGTACATGCTGAGTCTGGATCGGAACCTTACCAACACAGACATCTCCTCCTTCATTTCCGCATTGTGCCTCATGTTCGGAAGCTACTACTGTTTCAATATCCATTATCCATTTGAGGTGGCTTCAACTCTGGAGTTTCTTCAAAGGTGAGTAAACACAAAGGCGTTGTAGTTATCAAACTTAATCAAACAAAATATGCCTTCTACATTCATTACTAAAACCTATCCAATCAAAATCCAAAGTCTGGAAAGTTTTGTACGTGATTGGTTGTTTTTATCGGTCAATATTATGGAGTACTGTCCACCTCAACTTTTCACTTTGACCTTCATGGTGTTGTGCAGCTACAGTGTATCCTGCTTTAAACTTGCACCCCGAGATTATCACTCCCTCGTGAGATTTCCCTGTGACTTTCCCTGCACATACGCTGCTCATGTAGAGACATTAACATCTACCGGTGCTGTACTGATGCCACAGTCTAACAATAACATTGGCTCTGTACCCTGAATTCTACCAAAAAAAGATTAACACTTTCTTCACATAAACACATGAAGCATAAAAAAACCTTACCTCACATTACTCACAATTATTAAAGGAGAAGTTCCGATTTTTACAACCTGGACCTTATTTCTGGCATTATTTGCGGTTGTTCACTCACCCAGATTACTTTGGTGTCATTTGGAGTGCTTCGAAAGATGTTTAGATCCAGTCGAGCGCAGCATATATCCATATAATGGGAGTTTGTGGGGCACCGAGGATGCAGCCTCCAAATAACGCATCATCTGCTGCTAAACTCGATAATTCAACCAATATTTTTTCATAAATCACTACTGTTGACTGTTGACTGCATGAAGGTATAATATAAACCCTAACCAAATATTAAATTATTTATTTTATTGTAACCCTTTAAATGCCAATTTGATGACATGATGTCACTGTTTTTATGAAAAATAAACACAAAAACTGAGTTTTTATCATTATAATAAATGTTAGAGGGCTGGGTTTTTGTTTTTTTAAAATATCAGGCTTAAAAATACACAAGATTAGTAAGAAAATTGATTTTGATGCAATGCTATTCTTTATTGTAGTGTCCGATTTATAATTCAAGACCCTTCGAGGTCACGAGAGGACAAAAATGTCCTTGTCCTAAAACTGCTATTAAAAACATAACAGATTAATATTTTTTTAATACTTTTTTTGCTCAAATCATTCAATGAACTTCAGGCCTAATCAAAAATACCCAATATTCAATTATTTATTTAATTCTAACCCTTTAAATGCCCATTTGATTACCTGATGTCACTGTTTTTATGAAAAAAAACCAACATAAAATGAGCTATTATCATTATAATAAATGTTAGAGGGTTGAGTATTTTTGTAAAAGATCAAGCTTAAATATACATAAGATTAGTGACAAAACTGATTTTGATGCATTGTTATTTTTTTGCTGGGTCAGATTCTAACTTACTACCCTTTCAGGTAAACAGGACAAAAATATCCCATTGAGTCCCATTATACCCACAATTTTAAAATAGCATAATTGCATCGCAATATAATTATGCTTTTTCCAATTTCAGGGTTTCATATTGGAGAAAAATATTAAAGACAATTGTCTTTTTTACTGTTTACCATGAGATAGGACAATTTTCCCATTGTATGTTTATTGATAAAAAACTAGGCATTTCTTAATGGTAAAAACAACAATGAAAATACTCCAGCACTGCTGTTTTCCACCTTCCCTGAAACAATGTATAAATCACCAATGGATTTATCATTATGGACATTTGTCCTCCATGTTGCAACTATTTTGTAAACCACAGTCAGCACTCAGAATCAGCTGAACATAGAAGACACACAATACGAAGAAGGGATAAGAGCTCAACACTGAAGTACATTTTTCCTGTTGTAGGTCAATGCATGTTCTGTGTCTATGTGTGTGTCTCTGAAATGGAGAGACTGACCTTTGCTTGACCTTATTGTAGAACTTTGTTTTTAAAAATATTCATCTGTTAAGTTTTTATAGCAGTTTTTGGGCGAGGACATTTTTGTCATCTGGTGACCTCAAAGGGTCGTAAATTATGAATCTGACACTGCAAAAAAAAACCAATGCATCAAAAATCAATTTCGTTACTAATCTTATGTATATTTAAGTCTGATCTTTAAAAAAATCCCAGCTCTCCAACATTTATTATATTGAAAAAAAACTCTTTTTTTTTTTTTTTTTTTTCAGAAAATCAGTGACATTATGTCACCTTTAAATTGGCATTTAAAGGGTAAAAAAAGAAATAAAAGAAATGATCAAATATTTTGTATTTTTGATTAGGACTGAAGTTGATTGAATGATTTAAGCAAAAAAAGCATACTTTTATTTTTTAATCTGTTATGTTTTTATCAGGGCCCGACTGATGGATTTTTTGAGGCTAATATTGGCAGAAAAAAAAAAGATTAATCAGCCGATTAATTAAAAAATATATAAAATGAATTTAAAAAAAACAAGTTGGTCCCTTAACACTTTCAACAATGAATATATGAATTACAGGCAGAACATTTTATTGTTTTCCAATACTTTGCCCTTGGGTATTTGTTTAACTTTACAACAGAGAGGAATTTTCAAGTACAAAAACATGCAGAAAAGCATTAAACCTCAGGGAAAGTAATTATATGACCTTAAAAAACTGTGACTCTATAAATGAGTTATTAAATACGTCTTGTCTCGTACTTTTTGTTGATGAAAATTAGAGGTAGGTTACAGTACAGGAAGAACAACTTTTAAAAAAGTTGTAAACAGGTAATTGTGAGATGAAAGCAACAAAAACACTGAGGTAACATTCTTTTCATTAGCTTCTTTTATTTTTCTATTCTGCAACTTTCAAGTACAAAATAAAATAATGGCAAAACTGCAGTAAATTCCTGCAAAATAAAATAAATAACTTTCTTTATAATATAATAAATAGATGAAACATGAACTCTATCTGGTCACATCTGCCTTTCAGTCCCAGAGTCCTCATTAGTGCATGAGAAGTAAGTTTTAGTGCGGGTAGAACCTTTTTTTTTTAATTGTAAATATGAGGTAATATGTGTGAGGAAATCAAAATATTTTGTGGGGCATTGCACATAATGCACAAACTTGGGAAGTAGTCTTTAAACAGGCCTGATTAAAGTCCCCAGCTACGATGAAGGCTCCCTCTGGATGAGTCTGCTGCAGCCATCTGATGATGTCGTAGCACTCCGAGAGAGCAATACCTATGCTAGCCTCGGAAAGACGGATTGCCCCTGAAAATGTCAAGTAATGTAACCACAACAAAGGGAGATATATTAAAAAAAAAATTCCACCTAGAGTTTATTCAAGTGTACTTATAAAAACAGTGACTTAATTTTAATTTATGACTTAAAAATACATTTTTATGGATTACTTTAAAATACAATTATAGGCATTTTTGCAATAAAGAGCAGGACAAATACCGAAAAATCACTTTGTGTTTTCTAAATAACATGTAACAAATTAAACTGTTAAAAAATATTGTAGTACATTGCCACAGAAGATTTCATCTTATTCCCCATGAATTTTCATGTAAATTATAATATTTTTATGAAAAATACTGGTTACACCAGTTGACACTAAACAATTTAACCACCTGACCATGTTGCTTTTACAGAAGAAAAAGGCACTAAAAATCAAGCATGACAGTCAACAAAGTCAATTGAACTTGTCCTTTTTATTATTTTCAATGAAGAAAAAACACCAACAACAAGAATTGGGTGTTTTTTATTAATTAATTTAAGAATTAGTAAATGGCCCTTGCTGCAGGATCTGCATGGACTCCTGCTCTATGTCATGCCACTCTTCTTTGCCAGATAATGGCATCAGCTTTATCATATTTCAATGATCATGAAGCAATAGAAAGTTAATAGATGTAAATTAACAGATCTAAATTTTAATCTTTGACAAACATTTAGAAGTATAGTTCAGTATTTTTAAGTGGGGTTGTATGAGCTCCATATGGCCACTAAGTACCTTAGATGCAGAACGTTCTCTCCTCTCCCTCAGTAAGCCACAGTCTGTAAGAGTCTGTTACGCAGAACTAGCTGCAAACAGGGAAGTAATGTACCAAGCACGAAGGGTATTTTCTCTGTCTACAAGAACTCCTATCAAAAAATAATACACAGTTAATAATATTAATTAATTAATTAATTAATTAAGAATACACAGTAAGCTACCTATGCATGTTTTTAAGTGCATTAACTCCGCGCAGTGCTGCCGCGAACTGCGCAATGTTAATACACAACAGTAATGGTTGTGTGTGTGTGTGTGAGAGGAACACACACACACACACACACAAGTAGTCCGCAATGTTATGGTAAACAGCCTCCTCTACTCTGCTTGTTTGTCTCTGACAGATCATTGTTACTTACTTTGAGGATAAGCTGTCATTAGGTCCTTCAGGTTTGGGACGTTTTTTGCAGTTTATCTTCAGGAAATTGAAGAATGTCCACAAAACTCCGGGATTCAGAAGAGCAGGAAAATCTGTTTGATGAGTGATACAGTGAGAGTTACCAGTATCCTCTGACTCAGACAGATCCTGAAGTTGGTCTGTAGGTCTGGCAGCAGTAGCACTCGGCACTTGGCTCCAAAGTGAATGGAACTTCATCATCGCTGTCATAATCACTCGTTTTTAATCTCCCGTGTTGTCTCTTCCTTGCACCGCTGAGAGTCAGAACAAAAGAATTACAATACTTGATAAAAGTAACACAAGGCTTCAACTGGCATCTGAAGTTGCTAGCTTGTTATGTTTACAACAGCTGAGAGGGAGGCACAGTGATTCAGCGGCTCGCGGTAGCGCTGCGCGGAGGAATACGTGACGTGAGTCGGTTAGTTCCAGATAAACTTTATTTGTCCAAAAAGTTAATGCACTTAAAAACATGCATAGGTAGTGTATTCTTAAAATGTGGTATTATTTTTTGATGGGAGTTCTTGTAGGCGGAGAAAATACCCTTTGTGCTTGGTACATTACTTCCCTGTTGCGGCTAGTTCTGCGTAACAGACTCTTACAGACTGTGGCTTACTGAGGGAGAGGAGAGAACGTTCTGCTGCATCTAAGGTACTTAGTGGTCATATGGAGCTCATACAACCCCACTTCAAAAAACTGAACTATCCCTTTAATTAATTTAATGTTATTATTTATTTATACTATTATTATTATTTTAACTTATTTACACTACCTATCCACATAGTTGTTTCAGATTGTTATCGCTCATTCCTAACATCTCTATAACCCTTAGTAACTCATATAGTAATTTAGAAATAATGATTTGTTCATATATAAGGCCTTGACCTCAGGGGACAGCAGGGTGGGAAAGATAGGTGGGGTTGAAGGAGGGTGGGGTGGGTTGTTGTGGAATAAGTGTATCTTACAACAGCAGCTCTCCTATGTTTAATTACGCTTTTGATTGTTTTGTTTTCTGCAATTAAAATGTATGATAATGTGATCTATTCAAAGCTCAATCAAAATTGTTAAAGGAAAAGTCGCCTCCTCGGCAACCGTAGCACAACTGGGCGTGTTTTGTAAGGGCATGGATTGTAGTGGCTGCAGATAGACCCTTCTCGTCTCGGGTACCGTCACACACCCACACATCGCTGATTGGCTGTTGCCACAAAGCCACACACGACATCGCCTGAAAAGATCAGCTTTTTTCAACTTTGGTGACGAGCGACCAGGTCGCCTTGATCACGGCCATCGTGTCGCAAGAGGGTTCACTCCGCCCCATCATGGCTGTGCATTAACTTTACATGGAGAGTGGGCGCCTCAGATGGACTGCAGCATACTCGTATTTCAATATCCAATTCATCTC
Source organism: Cetoscarus ocellatus (assembly GCA_037902135.1). Lineage (NCBI taxonomy): Eukaryota > Metazoa > Chordata > Actinopteri > Labriformes > Labridae > Cetoscarus > Cetoscarus ocellatus. The sequence continues at coordinate 131,629 of JBAMNC010001011.1, read as the reverse complement.
ACAGACGTTTGCTTACGCCATACCACTCTGAACACACCTGATTATGTCTGATCTTAGCATCTAATCAGAGTTGGTTCTGATTAGTAGCTACTTGGAATAGAGACTGCCTGGGAATACCAGGTGCTATAAGCTTTTTCTCCAGTAGGGGGCGCTGCTACTTCACTCAACACACACATCAAGATCAAGCAGCACACAGATTGTTCCTGGAAATGAGATGAAGCTAAAGGCTGGTCCTCTCATTCATAAAATCCAACTGCCACTCTGACCCACTGTGACAACCAACCCCAATTTCAGGTTGTTGCTCATGTTTTTTTTCTGTCTGTCTTCTCTAAACTAGGGCTTCAGGGGTCAATCATAGCCATTGGAGTCAAATGTTGATGAGTTCTAGGGCAAGAGAGATGTACAATGATGCATAAGTGTAAACGTGTGATGGATCACTCTAAGGAAATATCAACTTCTTGGGTTGCAAAATGTTTTAATCGTCATTCCAGAGGAGGACAATTCTGTCCCCTTGACGGTTCACTTTCTCTACTAGTTTCTCAGTGGATATGCATTTCCTCATCATATTTGGCACAGGTGAGCGTTTCTACACTAATTTTCAAGCATGAAAATGCAAATCTAAAAAAAGGGGGCAATGATCTGTTGCACATGAACTGAAAGGATGAACACTGTGTTTATGGCAGGGTGATGTAAAAACCTAAAACCAGGTTCAAGAATGGGTCAACTAAAATTTAGACAAAGGCTACAGCATATTTAAATATCCAGTTTATCCCTCAGACCTTCGCTCACAGCCATACCATCCTGAACATGCACACCTGTGGGCAATCAGGCATCAATCAGTAGTTGCAGCAGAAGATTGACAAAAGAGTTTTTGTTTAGATTTGAGGTATTTTATTTGTTTATACTGCCATAGAGGAGTTATTTCTCCCCCAGGCTGCTTTTTACACTGTTTGGGGGAGTTTTGTGTTATTTCAGCTTTTCACTTTCAACCCTTTTTTCACTCATTTTTGAGGTGATTTTTTTGTTGAAAGCCATGGCCGAGATGATGACGGGTGCTGTAACAAAAAGGATGACAGAAAATAACAGAAACTTTTTGGTGGAGCTGATCGTAGAGGAGGAGGTTACAACAGTGGAGCTCCTCAGAAAAATCAAGGAGTGTGGGAGACTGGAGGGCTGCTGAAGACATGATGGTGCAAGTTTGTAAAGCAAAACCTGTCCACCCAGTCTAAACCACATACTGTAAGAAATTACATATGCTATAGCTGCAAAGCATTAGTAGCAACACTACACTCCTGTCTTACTTTATACAGTATTTTAACCATTTTTAGTCTCAGTCTGATATCAAAGTATCGGGGAAAAAAAAGCATAAAGTATAATCTTACCTATTTTGAGAGACAGGAGGAATGATATTGGCATGGCAGCCCAAGTCAGTCCTATGTTTGGATTGTACACTGCCTCAGCCAGACCAACGATGTAGCCTTTCCCAAAAGAAACTATTTGAAGTGATTTATGTCAAAGCCAAGAGACAAAACAAGTCTGAATACTACCTTTTCTTAGATTCCAGTTGGAAGGCTTGTACAAGTGAGGCAGCATCCGCTGATTGGCCTCAATGACATTCCAAGGCCTTCTTCAGTAATTAAATAACTAAAGTCACATGGCTTTGTCCAATTGTTTTTGCAGTCAATGGTTAAAACATGATAGGCATATAATTATAGTTTGACATAATAACCAAGCATCAACCTCTAGAGATGACAAATGAAGCCAATGTTGAAGTGCCAAAAACAGCAGCTCCTTGAGTGTCTGCTTGAGGCTGGCTTTAGGGACCCTCAGGGTTTTATGATTGTATGCAGGAAATGTACTGTTTTTCAGGTTAAATAAACATCTTTACATTCCCAAATTATATAATGCATCAAAGTGCTCTCACTGTACAGAGGATGATTTTTTTATATTACACCTATTTTAATTGTATTGAGGATCTCTGCTCCAAGGAATTAGGGGCATATTTCTCAGACAGCCATAAGTCCCGTCTCAACACAGCCTCTCCCTCTGTGGAAGGTTGATCTAAAATTTGATTGAGGGGGCATTTACAGTATGACAGTAATCATGGATATGCATCAAAAATGTTCTAAAGGCTTCTTTGATTACCAAACAACTGACGTCACACGATGACCTCTTATTCTTACTATGGTCAACGGCCTCAATAAGGCCTCTGCATCTGTCAGTAGGTTGATCTAAACTTTGGTTGAGACGGTGTATACAGCATGACAATGTCAACATTGTTCCCTAAACCTCTTTTGATAATCAAACAGCTGATGTCAAATGGCTTTGTCCAGCTCTTTCTACAGTCAATGATAATACTTTGAACATATATTACTAAACATGATCTTATAAGGTTACACCAGTAGATATTTTTATTTTAAAAGTGGTAGCAACACAATTTCGTAGAAAATATTTTTACATGATGCACATTGAGAAAAAAGTCAAAATTCATTCGGGTAACACATAAGAAAAATAAGATAAAGAAATTTTGTTATAGTCATGATGCTCTCCCAGAAGAAAAAAAAAGTCAACCAAAGGTAAAGTATTAATTTTGTGATCTAAGTTAAAATATTATGTTAGAAGAAAAGCCAAATAAAAGTCAAGAATTATGACACATTATGTTGAGAAAAGCACCTACAAATAATTAATATGAGAACTTTAAATTACTGTTGAGATAGAATTTAGTGATCAAGTTTAAATTTGATGTTGAGAAAAATATTGAAATCCAGTTTCAAGAATAAGGTTAATTTTTATTCAGTTCAGCATTCATCCTGTTTCATGGACCTGACATGAAGAATGTGACAAATCTAAAGTTAAAGGCTGATTTCATGATAAATCACAAGTTAGCATTTCTTTCAAAATAAAAATAAACTGAAGACAGTAAACACTTCTTCACATGAAGATGTGAATGATCACATTTCGTCTTATATTGGATTTATTGTATCAACAGTGCATTAAAGATAATAATAATTAGAATAAAGTAACTGTATAAAATACCTTTAATAAAATAATACAATAACAATAAAATAAACACTACAAAAGAGAGAAGAATTTGGGGTTTTAACGCAATAAAAAAACATGTAAAAAGAACACAACAGTCAGAAGAATATTTTTCAGTTATTTGTGCTCATAAGAGAAAAACAATTGTAATTAGGCTGATTAATAAAGATAAATGCCTGTTAATAAAAGTGTTTTTGTAAAAGGACAGGAGTTTGACAGGACCTCCTGCAGCACAATACACCACATAGGCCTGCACAGTCAGAAAAACAACAGGGAGTAACTTTAATAAAATGTTCAATTTCATCTCTACTCTTTTAAACCCAATATTCCAAAATTTATATATATATATATATATATATATATATATATATATATATATATATATATATATATATAAAGGTTACTGTGACCTCAAATCCTGGTTAGAAACATGCCTTAACATCATTTTGAATAATAAAGACAGTCCTACTGATCACAATATCACAAAACCATCAGAGCCCTTCCTCTTCATTCATCACTGTACCAGCACTGTTTGCAAATTGTATTCCTAATACACAAGGCAGAACGTCTTTTTATTGCCATGTGACTCCTTGACTATTGCAAAAGCTAAGGAGCTCCTTCTGCTTTACACCTACAAACCTTTGATCGACGTGCTGAACCAACACTACTTTATTTCCATCCCATATGAAGAATGCAAAAAGAGAGGGAGCTCTAGGAATTACACAGTGCCAGATCCACCCGGCCAGTTCGATGGCCACGTCTGGCCCATGTATCTGAAACACAAGAACATCTAAGGAGCTCTAGCAACACTTGCAGTTCAGGAAACAACTTCAAGCTAAAGTTAACGTAAAAGCTAAGTCAGTAAAAGGCATAAAGAGGCTATGGGCTCTCATTTGAATAAACCTATGGGCTTACTTAAAAAAATCATACTTGGGAGCAGCTCATTTACAACAGACAACCAATTTACAGCTGAAGTTCAAACAGAAGTGTCCCTGTCAATTTACATTTCATAATAACGGAGCACTAATAATACTGACAATCTGATTACAATGTAAAGTCACAGAATACAGTATTTTTTCTGCTTTGGTGTCGGGGTTAAAGGAGCCCTGGCACCCCCAGAACATTCTCTTGGGGGGTGGGGGGGTCTGTGTTTTGCATTCCCCCTGACTCTTTTTCAAAGACAACATATGCTAATATTCCTTTTAGCACATTAGCACCCCCACAGGTGGATATCCAGTGCCATACCCAGTCAGTTATGGTCTACTGCCCTACAGTGCTGTCAGGTTTATATTCATATTGTAAATATTGTTAATGTTAACAGTGTAAATTCCTTGCCCTTGTTCATGGTCTCACTTATTTATTTGTCCTTCACTAGGAAGCAGATATAGCTCAAAGATTCTGCATTTTGAAACCTGCTTTCTTATTGTTTTACTTATTTTAGTCTTCAAGGCTTCTGAAGAGTGCAAACGCTTTCCTGCTTGCTCCAGCCTACTTCCTTCTTTACTTCGCTTTTTAATCATTTTACTCCTTCTACAAATCCTGGAAAATTTCCATATCCATCATTTTGTGAATTATTTTAAGTAAACCAAGACTTTGGAGGACATTTTTATATTTTTAACTAATCTGACAAGCCAGCGGCATGTTGGGGGGAAGGAACCAAACAAATTCCTTCTGTGAACGCTGTCGGAGATATCAACAAGAAATAAATAAGCTACAAGCACGGATTTTTGCTTTGGAATCTGAAAAAGGACTTCAAAAGACGCTCCCAGTGGCATCCGGTGGTAAGAAGTCCACAGTTACTTTCAGTAAAAAGGGTGACAAACCTGGTACTTTCATCTTAAACCTGAGTGATACTGTTTCTTTTCCAAAACTTTGTAAAGACCAAAATGCCTCATCTAGGAGAGAACTTGGTGGTAAGCCGAAGCAGCACAAAGTGATGAAAGACAATATTAATACCTACGTAAAATCACCCAAAATACAGCTTACAAACAGATTTTTGCCACTGTTAGAGACTGAATTTAATGATTCTAACGAACAAAGGGAAAACGGATTATCTTCACGAAACAGGAGCCATAAAGCCAGCAAAATACAGCAGGCAGACAGACAATCTGGACCAAACGTCAAGGTCAGAGATACGCTGCTGCTAGGAGACGGTGCTATCAGTGGCATAAACCACGGAAGATTTCAAACATGCTGCTGTCCTAGTGCCACTTTCTCTGAAATAACAACACTACTCCCAAAAGTTTTGTCTACACACCGAGGAGTCAAACAGTGCATGTGGGAGCAGTGGACATCAGAAAGGAACAGACTGAGGTCTTGGAAAGCGATTTCACGTGCTCTGAGGCATCAGAATGGGCCGGGACAGGGTCCTGAGCAACCAGTGAGAGAAAGGACGAATGAGAGAAGCATCTCTGTCGCAGAACCCAGAGACCGAGCCAGTGTTCCAGCACCAGCTGCACCACAACTGCCTCCACCACCCCCAGCAAAGGATTCAGGCCCACCATCGGTTCCACCTCTCCCCGGGCCCTCATCACAGGCCTTGGACTCATCTAAGTGTAATGAGTTTGCAGTATTCTTTTGCGACAAGGTTCAGACCATTAAAAATGCCATCAACTCCATAACACCAATAACCCTGCAGCCACCAAGACACTTAGAGCTGACCCATTTTGCACCTGTAACTGACAAAACTGTCCAAGAGATCACCAGTCTGAGTTCATCTACATGCTGCCTCGATGTGTTACCCACTAGATTTCTGAAGTCTGAAGTGCTGAGCAGTTTGTTACCACCACCCGCTCACATAGTTAACATGTCAGTACAATCTGGAACATTCCCAAAGGCCTTGAAAACTGCGGTCATAAAGCCTCTCCTAAAGAAGAGCAGTCTTGAACAACTACCGGCCCATCTCAAATCTGCCGTTTTTAGGCAAAGTCCTCAAAAAAGTTGTTTACCAACAGCTTACTGACTTTCTCCTAATGAACAACTCCTTTGATGTTTTCCAGTCAGGTTTTAGACCTCATCACAGCACTGAGACCACTCTTATCAAGGTGACAAATGACATCCGGCTGAACACTGACGCAGGCAAAGTCTCAGTTTTAGTCCTGCTAGATCTGAGTGCTGCTTTTGACACTGTTGATCAAGAGATCCTCTTACAGAGAATAGAGGACTGGTTGGGCATCTCTGGCACTGCCCTAAATTGGTTGACGTCCTATCTAGAAGACAGGAAGTACTTTGTTGAAATTGGTAACTGTGTCTCAGACCACATGGCCTTGACCTGTGGGGTGCCCCAAGGGTCAATCCTGGGACCCCTTCTGTTCAATCTCTACATGCTGCCTTTAGGCCAGTTAATACAAAGTAATAATGTGTCCTTCCACAGCTATGCAGACGACACTCAGATCTATGTCTCACTGACAGCAGGTGAATATGGACCAGTGGATTCACTCTGTCACTGCATCCAACAGGTCAGTGTGTGGATGCAAAACAACTTTCTCCAGCTAAATTCAGACAAGACTGAAGTCATCGTATTTGGTCAACAGAAACAAAGAGAAAGTGTCAGCAGTCACCTCCAGTCTCTCTCTAAAACCTACAAATCAGGTTAGAAATCTCGGGGTTATTTTGTATTGTGATTTTAATGCATTTTTCTTGTTCTGTAAAGCACTTTGAAGTACCTTGTGTACGAATTATGCTCTACAAATAAACTTGCCTTGCCTTGCCTTTTTTATGCTGTCATCTATTTTAATGTGTCTCGTCTATTTCAATGTCTTTTATTCCTAATGATATACTGTGTATAAGAGCAACTCAAACAACAAACAAATTTCCCCTTGGAGATTAATAAAGTATTTCTGATTCTGATTTCTGATTCTGAGTAAAGTCATGTTTGTTGGGAAACAACTCATGGGCCTTGCAGAGTGCATTTTGTTCATTCATAATCATTCATCATTTAGGCTCTGCCCACACTGAGACAAAAATATTTTTTCCTTTTAGAAAGTTTTCTGTAAACACAGCATCATGTCAAGTGGTGCTGTAACGCGGCCACAGACATACACCAAAACCATAGGTGAAGACATGGAGCATGGGCATAAAACATGTGCAATGTAAACAAATTCAACAAGAACATCTGGCAAATGCTGTTCTTCATGTCCATTTCGTGCTCATGATGGCTGTAGGGGAGCAGAAGATTTTGCTGTAGAAGCCAAACAAGCTCAACAGCTTCTGCAGAACAGACAAGACATTGTATCCCACCACAGAGTGGTGCAGGAATGAGTTAAAAAATGTGGAAGTGAGTTAGCATTTAGCACCTTTTGGTTTCCCACCCCCCTGCCACCCCCAGAGCAAAAGAGATTTAGAATAACAGTTTCAATAAATGCTTGAAAGAAAGTTTGTGATGGACACATGCACATGAAATTTTTAATGTTTTATGGGAAATAATGAAATGCATCTGATCTGTCAACTGCTTTTGTTTGTTTAAAACAGTGGTTGCTAACAAGGACTACAAAGATGACTGGAGACCCAGCAGCAAGCATTTCTGATTGTTTTCTAATAATGAATTATTCATATACTATTGCCACAGCCCAAGGACCAAATTGATCAGGTCACTCTATAATAAGGAAGCTCTCAAACAAGAGGTCGCAACAAGATGTTATTGACTGAAATTAGTTGCTTCTAAGTTAAACTGCCATATGGTAGTTTCATAGTAGCTTACTAAAAGCTCATTACAATTACATTTAAGCTTAAAACATCATGAGAAGTAGGTTTGTTTGTTAAAATTATCACAAAGAGCAGAACAGCTAAGGTTCATAATTTTTTTTTGCTACAGAGCTTATCAGCACTGATCCAAAACACAGGGAAAACTAACACTCAGTTTAAAAAAATGTGCGTTTTCAGGCTCCCAAAACACACATTCTGTGTGGAAGAAATGCCCGTATGATAAAAACCTTAACTCCTCTCCATGTGGACAGCCCTGTTAGATGTCTGCTGGTTGCCTGTTGATCATCTTGATATTACACAAGGCATCATCATATATTACCTCATCATATATATTATCATCATATTAAACAAAGGTTTTAAGAAGAAAACCAATTCTTCACAGTCAAAACTTTTTGTTCAAAGTAAAAGACTTAAAATGTAGAATTCTACTAAATAAACTATACCTGTCAAATATACCAAAAGGAATCTCTCTTTTGGTTAATTTTGCGTTGAATTTGTGCAGTAACAAACTCTTAGTAGCACTGACTGGATGCAGTCATACACCAATTAGTGGCGAGAATATTTCTACACATGATGACGTAGTTCGATATGAAAAATCTTTGAATCATGTTACTCAGTTCTTCTTAGCTGCTGCATCATCAGTTCATTCTCTTTTGGATCCTGTAGTTGCTTGTCTGTGTCTCTTTTTGTGTTTCCATTCATCATTAATGGAAGTCTCTGTCTGGGTTTGTGTGTGAACACTTTGAACACATCCCAGCTCTCAGAAATCAGTCTCTTGTTGAAGAGCAGCGAGGTCAGGTAGGAGAACAGTAAGGTGGCAAAGAGGGTTAACAGCATGCAGATAGTGCTCACAGGAGCACGTTGGACATATTTGCCATCCTCTAAAGTGCAGCCTGGAAATTGAAGGACAACAGGCAGCCCTATGGATGGCTCACCGCTCAGCACCCTCAACAATACCCCGAGCAGCAATCCCATGATGGCACCATAGCTGTTACAGATTTTAAAGTAGAGGACACAGATCAGCTGAGGGAACATGATGGTGTACGTTATGCTCGAGCCTAGGATCCAGAAAACCATGATGCTGTTCTGTAAGAAGGTGAGAGATGTGCCAGCCAAGCCCGCCAACACCACAGTGATGTGGATCACCCACTGGAGCTCCCTGTCTGATGCCTGCAGGAAGAAGAACAAAAAAACAGCAATTCTGAAAAACCTGTAAATTATTCATTGTTTTTTTTTTATTAACTGTTGTGCCTTTTTTGTGATGTTGTGTTTTTGTTTCTCTGTTGGGTTTTCAGATGTTTGTTGTGCTGTGCAATTCTTTGTTGTACATTAAAAAAAAAAATTCATACATTTTTTAATTTGTTACTGTGCGTTTTGTTTGTGTTGTTGTGCATTCAATTTGTTAAGTATTTTTTAATTGGGTTTATGTCAGATTTTGTATCTTAAATTTGATTTGTTTTTCCATTTGTTGTGTTATTTTAGCTTGTTTTCAAAATGTGTTGGTGTTTTATTTAATGAGATCCTGTCTTTTTAAAAGTTTTTTGTTTTTCAACTCCTCTTTGTCTCCTTAATTTATTGTACTTTTAAAAAAAAATCTAGCTTTTTGTATGTGGTATATTCTATATAAAAAAACACTACAAAGAAGAACAAATTAAAAGGGTTGTTTTCTGTTTTTTTGGTTGTGTATCTAAATTATTGTCTTTTTTAATTAATTGCATTTTAATGTCTTTGATGTTGAATATAAAAAAAATGTTCTTTTTACATTTCTTGATGTGGTTATTTATCTGTTGTGTGTTTTTTTTATTTTTAATTGTGCTTCTTTGTTTATACATTACTGTCCTTTTACTTTGCTGTTTTTTAAATTCTCCTCAGTTTCCATAAGTTAGTGTCATTTTCAAAATTTAAATTTATGATTGAGTTGTAGTTTTTGTTTGTTTATAAATAAAAAGGAACAATAAAATAAATTTAATATAAAACAACAAATTAAAGTTTTGTTTTCTGTTTTTTTTTGTTGTTGTTTTTTATAATTTGTGGTTTTATGTTTATCATTGAGGTTTTTAATTTGTAATCCTGAGCCTGATTTTTTTTGTAGAGTTTAATTCATTTTTATGTAATTTGATGTGTTGTTAGTTTTTTCTTATTTGTTTATGTATTTTATTTTTAGTCGTTTTGGTTTATTTTGATTGCATATTTAATTGTGCACTTTAGGGCCACGGCAGAAAAAGAAACTTCATCCCTGCTCAGTTCTTCTCTCCTTGTTCCTCCTACCTTGGTCCTCAGGATGTTTTTATAGATGTTGGCTGTAAAGATGGAACCAGCTGACAGCAGAGCAGAATCTGTTGACGACATCACAGCAGCAGCCACAGCTCCGATGCCAATGACAGAGACGTACTGTGGGCTGAGGTGCTGCAGAGCTATGGGCAGAATCTGACCAGCCTCTCCACGCTCATATGGAGATGGAGAGCCGTACGTCGTTTTGTTCCAGTCTGACATAGAAAATGTGACATATCATCTGTTAATTTTGGCATACAAACACACAAGAAAAGACTCAGAGGAGCATTTAAAAAGGAAGGCTGTTTACTAACAATCTAGAGTTAGATATGTAATAAAGCAATGACTTTTCAAATAAATCCCCTGGAGCTGGATAAATACCCAGGCAGTATTCATACATGAACTGGCACATTAAAGATGCATTAACACATCAACGTAAAGTAGCTGACGTTTAGCATTGAGAAATCATCAGAATCTTGGTGAAAGTACCTTTCCTGGGTGCGATTTTGCTGTGCTTAATGCAGGTCAACGTATTTAAAGTGGAAATAAACATTGTGCTGGTGGAATATCATGTTTCCCGATGGCCCCCTGACTAATTGTAGATGGATTTTAAACTGTAACACATGGGTGACCCACTCAACTTAGGGGAACTTTGCCACAACAGAGTGCTATTTGCTACATGCAATTGATTTTGCATGTTGTAACATTTCTGATTTGTGAAAGCACTTTCATTTAATATGAGAAAGTCTGTTAAGAGTTTGCACTGCTCAACATAAATTTAAAAATAATATGCCTACAGGGATGGTTGAATGTGGTATAATATAAAACACATTTTAAATGCCTTATGTAATCAAACCAATTAATTTCAAATCTGTGAGTTTTTCTAAGCAGGCCAGGCACTGGTATAATTTCATTGTTGTCAAACACTTGACAGATTTATAATGCTGCACCACAATCTACGTGAATGAAAGAGTGTGAAGAGCTAAAACATGGCATGGAATTTTAACATATCCTGTACACACAGTTTTCTGCTGTAAGCCTATTTTAAAAATGAGGGTCATTAGGATTAAATACACAGACAGACAAGGAGTAGGGAAACACATGGAGCCCCAACTGGACGACAAAGACTAAAATAGACCTCAAAACCTAAGTGCACTGACAAACGTGAAAGACACTCACTTGCATAAAGGAAAATAAAAGAATAATGATCCCTAACAAAGTGTGTCAAGCTTTTCTTTTATTTGTTTATTTCACTGTACTTGTTGATGCTGCGACTGCTCCGATCAAAACAGATGGAACTCCGAGTATGACGACAAGCGGAGCTGCAATAAAGCAGGTGATCCTGGCTGTAGTGGATGAGGAGGCTGACAGGGTCCTCTGGTGAAAGTCCTGATATCCAAGGTTTCCAAGAGCCTTCAAAACAATAAATATAAAAGTGAATGCTAATTTAATTGCAAATCTATGGTGTAAACATGTTAAACCAAAATGCAAAAACAAAAGTCTTTTAGCAAATCTATAGTTTTTGCCCTAGAATCAATAATTATCAGAGAAGAGAAAAGTTTGGCAAGAGAGAGGAAGAAAGGGGAAAAGAGGTATTCAAACTATTTTACCAATCCAAAGGTCAAGCAAGGGGGGAAGAAAGCAAGTGCAAAACACTGAACACTGTATGAAATATGTTAATGCGCAGATTAAAGTGGTTTTGTTTTTTTCACTGAAGCATCCCAGGGCCTGATCTGTTAAAGGTTTGCGTGCATAAAAACATGTGCAAACTTGATAGCACGCACCAAGCTGATCTACTAACCGGGTGCACATAGAATTGTGTCTGTCAAATGAGCAAAACAGCACATGCAATCCATTTAGCATGTTTGCCTTTATGAATACAAAGAACATATTCAGATTATTAGTACGCACAAAATACTGGGAGGAGGAGATACAAATGTAATCATTTAGCAGCTGCAATGTGATTTATCAAACCCAAAACTGATTGCGATGTGTTTCTTGCATCTATATTTAGCACGTTTGAAAGGCAGGTGCAAATTGGCACAGTGTTGCACACAAATGGCTGTGGTTATTGTGGTATTATTGAGAAGAGGGCATAGATGCAATGACGGCCAACAGAGAGAGAATCTTCCGTGCACGTGTCAACATATTTTGACTGTCAGAAATAGAAACACAAGAGACATATCATCTATCCAGCAATGCCATTTTCGAGCTGCTGAATGACCTAAGGGCTGTTTTGGAGCCAGTCACAAAAAGGAGCTATGCAAAGAGATGTGTTTATTTGCCTTCTCCACCAAGACCTCCCACTCCATGGCTTCAAACTTCATTTTTTGTTTACGGCCACTCTGCTCTCCCAAACTCTCCATGGTGACAGCCAGTAGCACACACAAAATCCTCATTTAAATAGGGCGGTCCGCAACACTTTTGCACATGTTATCAATTGCACACGCAATAATAGTAGATCACCTGCAATACGCTCCCACTTAGCGTGTGCAATGTTTTAGTCTGCACACGCAATTTAGCGCTCGTTGTTTGGGATCTTAGTAGATCAGGCCCCCAGAGTATAAGAAATGAAACTGGTTTCAGTTTTATAAAAGGACATGATAAATGATACTGAATTTTTGAGATATATCACTTTATTTTAAAGAGATATAAGGTTAACTGTTGTTTTAAATTAGCACTGCGCAAGATTAGCAGGCTAAGCAGTTGATGATGGATAACTTAACTGCCAGACCAGATATACAAGTCACGTAAACATAATCTTGTAAAAAAAAAAAAAAAATCTGAGCTGAAATCAAAGACAATACAGTCCTTGCACACTTAGGGTCCTATTCTGATAGCATGAAGCACATTGTGTAAAGAGCATTGCACACAGAGGTTTGGGATGTGTCTGTCTATATTTTGCTTCTTTGGCAATAGAGATTCTTGTTCCATGTGTTTTGATTATACAATGGTGTGTTTTTGACTTAACATAGATCAAACCAAAGGGAGAGCCAGCTCTCACTCCCTTTAAATCAGTATGCACTGGGCAGCTGGCTTTTTGGTATTTTCAGAACAGGTTTAGTGGTTTGGTCAGTATTTTTTTGGCTGGATTATTGATTCCTCTCCTGTAATTGTGACAATATATTCAAAGAACACACCCAGAACACTGTATGAAATATATTACTCTGCAGATTTCTTTTCTTTTTTCATTGAAGCATCCCACAGTATAAGAAATGATCAAAAGGACAAGTCAGACACTTCGAAATTAGTGTAAACGCAAATCATCATTAGTTTTTAAGATCTCCAGTTAAAATGAGATCATTATAAATCTCTGTTTTCTTTTGCTTGCATAAACACACTAGACAGCCTGTTGTCATTTGTGAGCATGCTAACCAGTAACAATCAATATTTGTATCAGTATGTATACAGATATTATAAATGTAGCTCTGTGTTGCATGAAAATCTTAAATGCAGATCGAAGTGTTTCCACAGGGAAGGGAAAAATAGCTGCATCTAATCCTCTACAGAGACAGTTTTCGTTTTTATTCAACTTAAATCAAATCCTTACTTAACAGACACCTAAGATTTGATGTAAACAGTCAAACACACAAGTTCATGTCTGGTCTGTTTTAGTTTAGTCGGAACTCTAGTTCATTGTTTTTTACCATCTATGTGAAAACATGTTTAGTTATTGACTTTTTGAAATGGAAATTTAAAAGCACTTGCTTCTTTTTACACTTTTGTGTATTGCCTGATTGTTTGGTCCCTTTATTTCATTTTATTTAAGGAGCTATTTTATCATTTTTTCCACAAATAGGTAGTTCTTCATGTTTTTTTGTCGTTTCTGCTAGAGCAACTGCAGCAGATTGAGACATGATATTTGGTCCATGTTTTCCAGACCCATCTCATATACTATATTTTGTGAGTAAACAGTCTGTCTGATGATAAATTTATGTAAGATATGCACACTAGAGCAGTGGTTCCCAACCTTTTTTGTCTTGTGTACCGCCTGAGTCTTTTCATCATACCATGAGTACCCCCTCACTCATACATGTTGATGAGTCTTCAAAAGTAGAATGTAATTTATCTAATTATGTATTTACTTATTTCTTTATTGTATTTATTATATATTGTATGTTGTATTTTGTCAAGATCCTTAGTCTGTTTTTAGTGTTATTACTTCCCTTTCCTCTGAAACAAGCTGCTGTAATGCCACAGTTTCCCAGCTTGGGATCAATAAAGTCCATCCATCTATCTATCTATCTATCTATCTACGCTCATTGTTGCCTGTCCTGACTTGTCAGTGCTTAAATGGAATCCAGCCACACAAACTAACTCACCATTCACACAAGCAGTCTTTGATAGTTCACTTTAAAAGTAACAGTACAAAATGACTTAATTGTATCCTTACCAGAATGAAGAAATTATCGATCCACCTCCATGCCCTTTCTTTATCCACTGAACCAATCCAGGGGGCCTGGTAGGTAAAGTTGAAAGCAGTCTTTGTGATAACTGCTGAATCGGGGTTCATCAGGATGAAGGGGACACAAAACCACTGCAGAAAAATCCCCAAAAAGAACTAAAACACATTTGCTGGGTTGGCTGAAGGTGTGAGACAGTTTTACCGTTTCTGACTATCCACACTGTTATGCTGGTGCTTTAGGGCAAGGCAGGATACCAGATGGAGACAGTAAGGCTGCTGTATTACAATTATAACCTTGCAGTTAATGTGAGTTAATGTCTGTAATTAGGCAGATCCCCCTTGATGCTCAAAGCGTGAAAGCCCAATCAGCGTCCTTTGGAGCCAGAGGTGGCCAAACCTATGAGTGCAACAACAGCAGGAAGTGACTGCTCGCAGATTAGCACAGATACTAACAGCTTCAGTAGCTTCAGCTCAAAAGACTTTTCTATAAAAATGCTTTTTTTCACATAGCTTAGTTTTATTTATTTTGTTCTTATTTCTTTTAGAAGAGGCTCATGTTCCGTTATTCATGCCAGGGCACTAGCGCCTGCCTACTCCATTATCTGAATGGCACGTGAAGAATTTGATTGACAGAATAATCATCCAATAACTTGCCAGGTATGGTCTGAGACATTCTGTCCATTCCCAAACACTTTCTATGGGCTCTTTACCAGATGGACTAGTGAAATATTATTTTGTATAGTCCATCTGGTGCATCAGGTTATCATAATTAGACTGTAAAGCATTTGTTACTGAGAGATTATTTTTGTGCTCGCTGGACTTTAGCTGCACATGCTGTTACATGCCCAAAAATGGTCTCACCATACTGAGGAAAATGAGTGTTAGTTGGATGATGTCTGTGTAGGCTACAGAGTAGAGTCCTCCAAGCAGTGTGTAGATGATAGCTACTGCAGCAGAGATCCAAATACATAGAGTGTAGGACAAATCCAGGATTACGCTCATTGTTGCACCTATAAACAGTCACACATGCAAACAAATTAATGAACAATAATAATGTTAAGAATAACTTGTATACATGACTGACATGATTAATCCTGTATTTTTTATGATTTTGGCTATCTTTTTTGCTCTTTGTTGTTGTTGGCCATTTTAGTTTAAATAACACAATAATTTACCATTTTCTAACTGTATGTTGGCCAGCTGTATAGGCAGTCCTATGTATTTTTGACATGTAAAGAATAATAAAGCTGATGTTTGGGAAGTGAGGGACAATTCATTTTCATTATCAAAACATCTATGAGTAAACAGATAACATTAAATTGCAAATCTAATTAACATAACATCAGGGTCACTATCAAACTTTGATCAATATTTTAGGCCATTGACATTGTTAGGAAGTAATATTTTGATCATGTTAACAAAAAATGTCCATAACAAGAGGGGAAGGTCTATTTGTTGCTATGTCTATGTAATTTACACACATGATGAAGCATCTGACAGAATTTGCCCACTATTTGCTTCTCTCTAGGTTTATCTCTTTGGGATTACGCTCAGCAGAAGAATCATTTGGGCTTGTCTCCTCACTGGCTAGAGCATCTAATAAAAATAACTGCCTTTTACTTATAAAGAAAAAACAAGCCTGGTTAAAACACTTAGTTGGCAACTGAGACGGTCAACCTCCCCATCGTCTAGCCTTTTTTGGCATGCAATGTCACGTTAAAGCTACCAACAGATAAAAGGTCTCCACTCATTATAAAACTGAGGTGATGGTACCAGCCATTCCTGGCTGGCAGAATGAAAGAGATGCTTCGAATATGGGAGGATTGACTGGACCAACTCCCACATTCTGCTTAAAGCAGTGGTTCTCAAACTTGAGGGTAAAAATACACGTAAAATAAGTTTGATTTGAAAAAGGACCTCACTTCTATCCTCTAATCCTCCACGAGGTATATCTGACATTCTCAGTGGAGTTGTCGTCAAAAATGTGGACATCTGCCATTTCTCCCATTGTTTACAAACCCTTTCATAAAATTCCTGTCTCTACATCCAGATTTGGATCACCACCAAAATGTAATCGTTTCTTCTATTTATCAAAATCCACTGAGATCCTTTTGAGTTATTAGTGAAAATGTGAAACATTGCCCATCTCACAATGTCAACAAATCCTCTATAAAAATGCTGGATTATCCTGGTTATCTTGCTTACAGACAGAGATAAATTATGAAATCTAGATATTACAGAAATAAGTGAATGACTTACCGAGGCCAATTAGAGTTCCTGTAACCCAGAGTATGTCAGAGATCAGCAGTGCCACAGACAGAACTCCACTTATCAGCTTTCCATACTTGATCTGGAATGGGTCCATCATTGTCACATACTTTTTCTCTCTCATTGTCTTTGCAAAGAACACTCCACCTTAAATAATCAAATCACATAAGAAGAGACAGGTCTGTGTCAATGCATTTTTCTCCTTAAATAAATATTCCATTGTAATCCAAGTATCAAACTTGATTTTACTTAACAAATGTGTCACCTTTAGCTTTAGACCACAGACACTCAGAAATCCTCTGTTGAACCTACATTTTAATGCCTCCACAGTGGCATTAGCCCAGGCTAGAGACAATGGCTTGATCTACTAAGATCCCAAATAGCGAATGCTAAATTGCGTGTGCAAACTAAAATATTGCTTGTGCTACTAGTGGGCGTGTTGTGGGTGATCTACTATGACTGCATGCACAATTGATAAAAGGCACAAAGCAGTGTGGACTGCCCTCATTAAATGAGGATTTTGCGTGTGCTACCGCTGTCACTATGGAGAGTTTGGGAGAGCAGAGTGGCCGTCAATGAAAAATGCAATTTGAAGCCATGGAGTTGGAGGCAAATAAACACATTGGTGAACTCCAGTAGAGACATCTCAGTGTTGCCAGAAGAAACGTAATTTGGGAGGCCATCTGTGAAAAGCACACAGCTCAAAACTGGCAATGCTGGATAGACAACATATCTCTACTATTTTTATTTCTGACCAGAGGTTGAGATAACCTTTTTTGCTGTCTGTCATTTTGACGGACAAGGTTGTCACTTTTCTGTCATGCCATATTTTTCTATGTCATTTTTAATTTACCTTTTCTAATTCCAATTAAACATAATCTGAATGACAGCATTCACATAGTTACACAGCTTCATCGCCAATAACCCCTCATGTGAAGAGGAGTCTTACAGTTATGCACACACAGACTCTGTTTATCTTAACATGTGTCACACTCTCCACCCACTGACAGCTCCTAAACCAGCTGTCAGAGCGTGCAGAGTGTAGTGCAGTCAGCTCTGAGTGACAAATGGAGTGATTCTGGCTATGAAAGGGATCTTTTTTTTACAAAGGTTAAATGACCTCCTCCACAATGTATTAAGAGCTCAAAATAGAGAGGGTTTACTTTACACATGTGTCTGCATGGCATACTGGATCGTCTCTCTTTTTCCAGTCCATCATAATGACAGACAGCTTCCAAATCTTTCCGTCATCCATCAAAAAATTCAGTCAGTGACAGAAAATATTTGGTTAATGCGACCCCTGTTTCTCGCCACAATGACAAACTTTGCGTAATGCCGGGCCTGTTTTGCACCTGCCTTTCAAAAAATGTGTACGCAAAACTTTCGGGTTTAATAAATCACATTGTGGGAGATAAATGATTGCATTTGCATCTCCTTCTTCCAGTATTTTGCACTTTCTGATAATCTGCATGTATTCTGCATATTCATCAAGGCAAACGTGCTAAATGGATTGCACGTGCTATTTTGCTTATTTGACAGACACTGTGTACCCGGTTAATAGATCAGCTTGTCACATGCTTTCAAGTTTCCACGTATTTTTATACACGCAAGCCTTCAGCTGATCAGGCCCAGTGTGTTTTTGTGTTGTCCCTACATGTGGGTCATTGTTGTAAATGCAATTTCTCAAGAATGCTTTAAGAAATTTTATTCAAACTGAGATCAGATGTCCTTTTAGACTAAAGAATGAACTTAGACTTAATAGATTCTGGAGGTCATAGGTCAATGGCTATTATGTCTTGTGCTCATGTCTTGCTTGTGGGCAAAACATCTCAAGACTTTAATAAGATTTTCTCTAAACTTTCCACAAATGTCCAGCCTTGCTCAAAAAAATTAATAATTTGATTTTGGGAGTCAAAGGTCAAGGTCATAGGGATTTGTTTGCCCTTTATTTGTAATTAGGATATCTCGGGATGTTGTATTGGATTTTCTAGTCTTTGCACATTCCACTCTTCCTCAAGGGTAATCAGACAACATTTTGGGTGTCAAAGATCAAGGTTATTATCCAAGTTGCATCTGAATGATGTATGTCAGGGATGCTTAGGGGACATAAAGAATTGCCCAAGGATAGCTGAATATATTTTGGAAGTACAAGGTCACTGTGACCTTAGATCATGTTTCCACACATGCACCAACACCATGACATATTTTTCATAACAACATCACCAGTAAAATCACCCTGACCCTTCTTCTTGACCCAACACTGTACTGTCCAGCTATTGTATTCATCTCAGAGGCATGTCCTAAAGGTTGGTATTACTTGTTCCATATGCTAGCCTTGTCCAAACTTAAGTATGCTGTGGCCCATTTTGATACATTAAAATTGATCTGCAGCCCACCAAAGCTCTCATCCAACCATACCATGAGACTAAAACCATACCATGAACCTCTTGATTTGTGGCTATATTTATTTCAAAGTTCTGCTGTTGAACAAACGCTGTGATTTTGCAGGCTCTTTCCAAGTATCTTTCATGTCTTTGAAAGCACTGATATATCTTAAAATCTGCAAACAAGCAGTGTTGTAAGATACTGATCAATATTAACACCAGTTAAACTGTGACACCAGCTCTGTTTACTATGTTTATCCCACATTATAAATAATAAAAGAATAACATGCAAGTGAAGTCCTCTAGCTGCTTTATGTGAAGTCTGAAACTTAAAAAAATGAGCCAGCATTTTATAATCTTTTAAAATGTTTTAATTTGGCTATGCTTCTGTTTATTGAAAATGGCCACTCGTGGCTCACCAGCAGTACCTTTGAGGCCCACCAGAGGGCCCTGGCTCACATTTTTATTGACCTTCTACACAACACTATTTTAAACAATTTTCTTACTTTTACAAGCTAAAATTGTATACCTAGTACATATTGTTTACCGTAGTTGCTGCAGTGTTGTTATTTGGGAAATGTGGTGGACACGATCATTGTCTTACCAATAATAAAAGACAGGGCTGCTGTTGCTGGCATGACAGCCCAGGTCAGTCCCATGGTTGGAGTGTAAACCGCCTCTGTCAGACCAACTATGAAGCCTCCACCAACAAAAGTAGCTGGAGAGAGATAGATGTTCATGAATTTTGTTATCAGTGCACTGTCACACACATAAACAGACGCACACAAAGTCAGGTAACTAAGTTACTACAGCAGTCTGATCCAGCTAATGAGTGAGTCTGAAACAGAGAGCCTTCTAAACAAGGCAAAATTCAACTCTCAAATGACTTTTTAAAGAACTTAAAAAACATGTTGTTGAGACATCAGTTAATTTGTTTAAAGGCACCTTAAAGCAGTTTTTAGCCATGGTTAGAAACCCCTATCCTGGCATACCAGATGGACTGTTCAAGACATTGAATCAGGCAGGTTCAGCTGCCGTACGAGGTTAAGAAACCCCTGGTTGGTCACCCAAGGTTAACCGTCAATAGCTCTGTGAGGTAAGCCTTAAAAAATAAACTTAAATCAATATCACAGTTGATGTAAAGGACCAAACGGATCTACTAGTGAAAAAATGTATTTTATTCTGAAGAAGTCATTGAGGTCTCCCTTATTTTCCATGCCTGTGACACTATAAGTAGGTGAAAGCAAGCAACACACGCAACAAGCCTAAAGCCACAGACATGTTGAATCAACCAAAGAAAGTATGATGATAAAAATCAAGTAGAAGTGTAACAACTCAAAACATGACTATAAATCAAAGCCTGTATAAATCCAAATGATGTGTTTGAAAGGACACAATGAGCTTGAGGCATCAATTGAAAATGCAGGGGTTTTTTGGAGTTTGTGGGACTTAAATGAGCAATTGCAGATTCTGCTCAGGCAAGTTTGTGATGTAGGGAGTTTATTTTTCAATAAGGACCTTTAAGTATATTTTAACAATATTGTCTTTTGTGCTTTCTTCAAGGAATTGACACCCAACTTTAGCTCAAAGGACACTTAGATGAGTATCAAATCTGTCGTCAGTTATAAATCTACGGGGAGAAGTGAAATAACAAGTTTCCAGTCAGTAGTCTGATCTGGTACAGAACACAATTAAAACAATTTTACTGTCAAAAATTGGGAAAGGTATGGGAATAACTGATATGTATTCCATTCAACTTTTTGATATCCTTTTTTTGGATGAAATGTGATCCTTAGGAACAGTCCACAAAATAAAGCTATGGGTGACTGTGGGTACACATTCAAAATCAGGGTTTACTGCAACAAATATTAACTTTACAGAACCAGACTTTTTGGAATGCACCGACAGCTTGTTCAAGGTCTGACAGGTTAAAGCTGTGGCAGATGTCCTCTTAGTAAACTAATTTAATTGACCACATTCAACCCCAAAACAGCATATGATACTAACCTGTCATAGTGAAGACTCCGACCACCAGACTGATCCCTCTGTTTCCCAGCAGAGTGATCTCTGTGGGGTCTGCCTGGCTACTGTCTTGCAGCCGCTTTGACTTCACAGAGGCCCAGATGCCAGTGCCCAACACCAGCAGGTAGAAGAGCACCATCACCACAAGTCCTGGGACATTGAGACCCATACTGAGGGGCTGAACACTGTTCTCAGTCTCTTCCTGTCTGAATATGTTGCAAAAATAAAGACGGAATCTTTGTCAAAGTGAAAAGATTAGTCATCCTCTTCCTCATAACTGCTGGAGTGTTTACAGGCAGACCCTAAATCTGGTTTGACTGGACTTTTTGGCCTTTAACCAAAACACCATGCAAAAAGGAATGTGCGAAAAACAACACACTCAACTGTTAGAAATTTGTTGTGAATATTTTGTACAAAATGTGTAATTTATTTATTTTTCTTTGGTGCCCTTGATTTGAGTGACATGATAGATGTTAAAATATTAAAATTTTAAAACAGTAAAACTGAGACAAAAGGCTATACTCATTTTAAGTTTTTTATGACACTTATTTAAGTGACTGATGATTCAGATGACCTGAAGAACTTGAATTTAAGTTCTCCCTATTGCAGGTATTTTCATGAGACAAAATATTAGCTAATGTGGTTCTTTGCCATTTTTTCCTATCTCTCTCTCTCTTTTTAACTCCCTTGTTCTTCTGCTTAATATTATCCATTATGTATTCTTTTTCTCAAAGTTGGAAACCATTCTTTAATGCCAGGCATTATATCTGAAAATGTGTTAGATGCTGACCTATCTCATCAGAAATCAGCAATCAATACACCAAAACATTATCACTGTGAGAAGTTACCATTTCCTCAGAAGATGGCTGGAGCTTTGCTGTGGATGAGCTGTTTTCTGTTTATCTGGACAGTTATTCATTGTTTTGCACCTGTTAAAATTTGATGATTTATCAAAATTTTTCCTCTGTGTGTTCCTCTCTTCAGTAATTACAAGTGTCTAGTATAATTTTAACACATATTTAAACAGAATTAGATTTTAATGTAATCAAATCAAATCAGATCAAATCTTTCATTTGGCTCTTTAGAGAAGGTTCTTTTGTTTCCTGGTTGGAGCGCATACATTCAGTTAATTTGTTCTTGTATTTAAATATTTATTTGGACAGGGCAGTGCATATTGATGGGCCTACAATATCTTGGGAGTCCATACAATATTAACATAAATACGCCGGATTTACCACAATGCTGATACTCATCCGTAGTCCCAAACATAAAAGAGAAACATAAAACCAATGATGCAGACATACAAACAGTTCAATACCACAAACAATGACAGATAAAATTACTATAAAAACTACACAAGCTGGATTAAGTCAACCCTACAATGCAAAAAACAACAAATAATGTGGAGTACTAAAGATGCATCCAGTCTCAATAAATATTTATAAAGTGCTAAGTCATTAAAACATAGTTACAGGAACACTAGCAGTGAGCGATGCATGTACATGTTTGTAAGCATGCACTGCACAGCAACAGCGAGTAGACACAGAATAAGTCAAAGAAATAGATGGACAAAACAACAAAAGGCTAGGACAGGTACATATATGTATCAGTCTGCCAATCTGTGAGTACAGTTTTGTTTGGTTATCAGCCAGTTTTTGAGACGGGATTTAAAAGTGGAGACTGTTCTTCGTTCTCATATTGCAGGTGGTATGTTGTTCCAGACGTTACTACCCCTCACCGACAGTACAAACTGACCAAAGGTAGTGCGCCTGCAGGAAGCTTCACAACCTCCTCTAGTGGTAGTCCTGGTGGATGTGCTTAACAGGTACTGTATTTCTGATTATATTTAATTCCATTAAAGGGATCATAACCACTGATTTAAAATAAATACTTTTTGTCTTAAAGGATAAGTTCGGTTTCTACAGCTTTCACATAGTTTATAGAATGAAGTAGAACAATATACTCTGCCAGAAGGCTTTCCTGATCCAAACAGTGCTTCGGGAGATATTTAGATCCAAAATCGAGCGGCGGACATCTGTATAAATGGTAGCAGACGGGGCATCTGTAGCGTCGCTCCTAAAACTGCATTAATCGTCCAAAAAGTCATTAGTTTCACCAACATTTCATCATGGTCCGCTCGCGCTACTCCTCCACGACAGTCCGGTGTCACTCCATCCATGTTTTTGTGGCTGTGCTGACCTCTGAACTGAAAAGTTTCTTGCCTCCGCGTCCTCCTTTCGATGAGCCCTTCATCTGTGTACTCTGGCTCGAAACTGTAAGGACACCCATCATATTCAGAGTTCTCGTCCACAACATCTTCATCCGATAGATATTCGTCCATTTTGCACAAAACTGGAAGAAGAAAGTTATTGTGTAGCCACCGCTCGCCGCTGAAACAATGAGCCGTACTGCGCATGCGCGCAACCGGAAAGAAACTTTTCAGTTCAGAGGTCAGTACAGTCACAAAAACATGGATGGAGTGACACCGGACTGTCGTGGAGGAGTAGCGCGAGCGGACCATGATGAAATGTTGGTGAAACTAATGACTTTTTGGACGATTAATGCAGTTTTAGGAGCGGCTATACATGCCCCGTCTGCTACCATTTTACGGATGTCCGCCGCTTGATTTTGGATCTAAATATCTCCCGAAGCACTGTTTGGATCAGGAAAGCCTTCTGGGCGAGTATATTGTTCTACTTCATTCTATAAACTATGTAAAAGCTGTAGAAACCGAACTTATCCTTTAAAGAAAGAAAAATGGATCCCAACAGTAAAGTAACAAAGTGTCACTATTTAGTAACTAAGTGGTTACTTTTTGGCCCTGGGCCTGTATGATGATGATGATGACTCTGGCTACCATCTTAAAGTTCAAAAGTTCACCTGTAAAAGATTCTTCACTGAGAAAATCCCTAACACGCTAGATTCAGTGACAACAGGCTCGCTATACAGCTGAGTCATCACACAAAGAGCTGGCTGCCAGAGGAGGACAGACTCTGTCCCTACTGTGACACCCAGCAGGTAGAAACAGAGCTCCACTTTCTCATGCTATGCCCGAAATATCATAAATATATCATATATATATCATATATAAATAAATACTATCCCTAAATGATACGCACACACAACCAGCATTGAAGTACACAAGCAACACCCAGGATGTCCCGTATTTACAGGAAGATATGCAAAACCGTGAGATTATTGTGGCCAAATGAGTCAGAGTATGTGATGACCTGAGAACAACCAGTGGAACCAGATCACAGAACCACAGACTGACTTCTGCATCATTTGCAAGTGAGCTAAAGACATTCTGCTATTAATCTTACCATAGCTGACAGCTAGCTAATGCAGGCTTAATGATCATTGTGTGTAACTCACCAACGTCATGCAGTGTTTCTCCTGGACTGTCAGAGTGGCAGTCCTCCTATTTGCTCTGTCTATTTTGTTATGGCAAATCAGGTTAATCTTTAACTGAGGGTTAAGCCCCTAGTGCCGGATAAGAGGTTTAGGCAGCATATTAGTTTTCCCCTTAACGCCGTGCCTCAGCCAAGTATGAGGAGATATAAAACCGAACGTTTTTGTTTGCAGTTTTTTTTTTTCCTTTACCTTGTTGAACAGGTTTATTGTGGCACACATGTGACTCTTAAAAACGCATGCTCTTTGGTTAAGACTCTCTAGAGAGAGAAATTGTATGATTGGACTTATGGGGGGTTAGGGAAACTTCTGTGCCCTTTCATTAATGGGCCATGACACTTGAATCCTTGAGCAAGTTGGCAAAATGAGAACACATAGTAAATACCCACTCTGACACATGAATGACAGCACAAGGTTTTGGAGGTTCAAGGTCAAACAACATTGACTCCAATGTTAATACCCCGTGAAGGTGATTTTTCAACCTTAAAAGAGATTTCCTTTAAACTTAAGACAACTCTCCCAGCTAACTTACAGATAAACTGGTTACATTTTGAAGATCACAGGGCAAAGGTCAAGGTCACATGTTTAACTTGCATGTGAATGTAATATCTTAAAGGGATAGTTCAGGTGTTTTGAGGTGGGGTTGCTTAAGACTCATTGCACTAGTAAATTTACACAGATCAGGCATAAGATTATGACCACTGACATGTAATGTGAATAACGCTGATTATCTCTCCATCATGGCGCCTGTTAGTTGTTGGGATATATTAGGCAGCAAGTAAACATTTTGTCCTCAAAGTTGATGTTAGAAGCAGGAAAAATAGGCAAGTGTAGGGATTTGACTTTGACAAGGGCCAAATTGTGATGGCTAGATGACTGGGTCAGAGCAACCCCAAAATGGCAGCTCTTGTGGGGTGTTCCAGGTCTGCAGTGGTCAGTACCTATCAAAAGCAGTCCAAGACAGGGCTCATTGATGTACGTGGGGCATAAGGCTGGCTCCTGTGGTCCAATCCAACAGACGAGCCACTGTTGCTCAAATTGCTTAAAAGTTATTACTGGCTCTGACAGAAAGGCGTCAGAATACACAATACATTGCAGTTTTATGTGGCTGACTGACCAGTCTGGGTAGGTATAATGTTATGCCTGATAGGTTTACTTGCCAATAAAGCAGCAGGCTAACCCTCCCCCTGAGGGACAATAGCTGGGTATGTATGCCGTCTAAAATATAGCAGTCAGTGGTGCCCAGATAGCCTCATAATCACCCCACTTTTAGGGTAAACTATACAAAAAACCACATTGCCTCAACTGGACACTACATTAAGACTCTTTACAACTTTTCAATTTCCTCTACAAAGCCCCTGTGTTTTGAATTATTTAGAGATGCATCATGTGGGCTTCATATCCTTCCACCAGCAACACACTCTAATCAGCTGTTCAGGTTGTCAGCCTGCTCAAGAAACAACAAACACTAACTTCGCTAAAACTGAACTAAAAATGAGAAATTTTGACTTGAGTGATGATGATGTGTCGTTATTTGTGGGTACAAGAGAATATCTTTATAAACATTAGCTCATAGAAGAAGAACTTTTGCAGATGAAGTCACGGGTAAAAAGAGGGATGCATCTCTGGTTGGTCAGCCCCTAACTTATGAGTCTGTTCTCTCCTTCTAAGGGCAGTGCTGTCCAGAACTGCTCTGGCTATTCTGCTGTCTTCTGGAAAGAACTTCAACCTTAATTTGAAAATACTGAACTTTACTTTAAAAGAAAAATCCCTCAAAGCATTCTTCACAAGCAAGGCATAAACATGGGTCCCATGACCTTGACCTTTAACCTTGGAAATTTACTTATTCAAAAGCAAATTTATTCTTTCAAAAACACGATTTTGCAAAGTCTGGCAAAATACCAGAGATGTTACATTCACACGCAATGGATGATCATGGAGCCCAGTGGTCTTGAACTTTAACGTAGGTCCTTCACAATCTAACCAGTTTTTCCTCTTGAGTCATAGAGGACAGCTGTGGAAAGTTTGAGTAAAAACTTCTCAAATTAGTCAAATCTCTTAAAAAGTTTTTTCTAAAGACATTTTTAAGAGAAAACTCTTCCCTTCTTTTTAAAGAGATCGATGACACCTTTAGTGGTACAGAAATTTTGCATGAATGTGACATTTTCTTTAAATTCATGACAAGAAATTTAAGAGTGAAGAGAAGTTCAACAAAAATTGTACTCATTTCACTATGCTCACTACACTTGTTGACCTGAATCATCACCTGAGCCAACCTCTGTTTCTTCAATTCAAGCCTAAACTCAGATGCATGTAGATGGTTACGTACCTTAAGAAGAGTCACAAGAGTTGGACGCCTGTTGTTAGTGTGCTCTTTATCACTCAGAGTGTGTGTTACTCTGGTGACTCCCAGTGGGTGTGGTTCTGACTGATAAATGAGTCTCTCTCTCACTATATTTTCGCAACCTCTCTATCTGACACTATTTAATGTGTTTGTGTGGGTGTATTGAAAGTTCTCATGTCTGTTTGGTATAATGGCTGTTGCAATCATTTCATCTCAGGTATGTCTCTGTCACAACCTCCTGAGATGAGACAGCCTCTAGCCTCTGGGTCCAAATAAAAAAAAGTAAAGATTTTTGACAATTGTGACTTTAATCAATTTTAACTGTAATTTAATGCACATGTTAGTCCTATCAATGTCCCTTGTCATATTTAATTATACTGACTGATTGAATGATTAGGCTCTGTTATAGGTTTGTCTGTATCACAGGGCATTGATAAAATGTCTTTGAGACCACAATGTGAACGAGAATTGTGTGACTTATAAATTTTTAAAATTTTGGGTGTGTTTGCTGCCATTTTTCATCAGCTTCTGTTGGTATATGTAAAGTTCTCTTTTGCTACTTTCTCTGTTACTTGACTGCCTGTCCACATGGATTAGTTTAATAATTGTCTATCTTACGCTTACTTGTTCTTAAGCCTGTTTCAGTTAATCTCCTGATTTATGTGCTGTTAAAGTTAGATTGATTGCACACATTTTCTCCCATTTTTTATCAGAGCAAATCAAAGTTGGATAAGAGGGTGATGTTGTGTTAAAAGAGCAAAAACAGATATCATGATAGAAAATGTGTTTACATACATGTTTAAAATCCCTTGAGCCCTAGCAGAGACATAGTGAGCTCTAGTGGCAAGCTCTTAGATGCAGTACATTAAAAGAGTATGAGACTCAAGCACATATAATGCACATCATATTAAATAGAACCAACTTAACTATGCTCATTTAAACTTTTATCTAATTCAAACACACTACCAACTCCAAGCAGATCAATGACCACAAAATGAGAAAGAATGACAGCAAATGGGCCATTTAACCATGCTATTTATGTGGCCAGTAACGTGTTTTTGGAAATAATAAGCCCAAAAAAACATTTCAGTGAATTTTTACATGTTCTAAATTTATTTTTTCACCAAGAAATGGAAGCCAAAGTTCTTTTATAAAAAAAAAGAAGTCAAATTAAGCCAAATTTCAGCTGGTAACTTTGTACTAAAACCTCTCCCGTTTTCTTCTCTCTCAAATCATCTGTATTATTATCAGTAATTTCAATGTTCAGACCTGGAGCCTAATCCTTGGTACCTTCTGGACTGGTTGTCAGTAAACCATCGGGCCATATATAGTGACATTCACACACTCAGTCAGAGAGAACCCACGCATCCACAGGAAGAAGATGGAAAAACACAGAAAGACCCTGACAGACAGGTTTAAACCAGCAACCATCTTTCTATGAGCCACACCCTCATTCACCTCACCTGTTGCACCGTCATTCGAACCTGCTTGCCATTGTGGTTAAATATTTCTTTTCTGTCATGTGAATAAAGTCTTTGCACCTGTGGGTCAAAAATCTGATTCTTGTAAGGCCCAATATTTTTGATACTATTGCATAGAAAAAAATATTATATCATATCACTTTAAAAAATAGTGTACTGAAAAAGTATCAAAGGGTGGTTTTTTTGTGACAACCTAAGCGCTTACACATCTACAAACCTCACAATTGCATCCTTCATTATGATACTTTCCTGAGTGAAATAGAATTTTTAGTTGTACATGTATCTTTTACTAGGCATGGGCATGTGGGTCAAGGGTTTAAACATGAGGAGATACTTTTTTTTTTTTTTTTTTTGAGAAGAACAAGATAAGGTGGTTTTGTCAATCTTTCTCTGAACTAGTCCAATTCCAGTCCGGTAGGTGGCGGTAATGTACCTTTAATTGGTTTACAAACCGCCAATCATATCAAAAGAAGACGAAAAAAACAACAAATTTTCTCCTTTTAAATTAATTATACTGAAAACCTGCTTAAAGTAATTGTATGAAGTAGCCCCAACAGTGTTCGCGGCTGCTTTATGACGCCACCTGGATTTTGTCCTTTGTTTATGTTCTGCTTCATGTTTGTCACCCTGCGAGGGAGTAACGGTTTGTAACGTGTGTGCGCAGGCGCAGTAACACTACACACAACCGCAATAAGCAAACATGGCGGCGGCCGTCGACAGTGTTGTGAAAGTGTAAGTTTACCTTTATTTTATAAAAGTGAAACGCTGTGCAGTGAGGAGGCGAATGTGGAGTTGCTCGGCTAAAATCGCGTAGCTCCTTTGGTTAAAGACGTTTCAGCACCGCTTCCTATATCCTGAATACAATATTTGTCCCAAGAGAATAACGTTATCCGCTGAGCTAAGGTTAGCTTGTTAGCCGTGGACAAATACAAAAAGGGTGTACTCGTTGTGGACCTCTACTTTTAACCTCCACCTGTCCCAAACTAAGCTGCTCTGGGTTGTGATGTGTTAATGGTGCTCTGAATATATTCAAATTGTTGCTAGCCAGCCGCCTGATGATGTAGGAGTGTTATTTTCTGAGTACTGTCAGCTTGGCGGGTGCTTTGTTGTGAGGAGAGGATCGCTAACAATCAACCTTTTGTTCTGACTCTCCTCCTTATACTGTCCATGTTTTACTCTGAGGTGAAGAAGGACTTGTTGGACTTGAGTTCAGTTAAAATAGATCAAAATTTCAGAGAAAGAGTTGTCTTTGATGAGTCAGTTAGAACAATGCGACAAAATCATTAGATAATAAAATGTGTCTTTGAGGAAGGGCGTTTACGCTCTCTGACTTCATTTACAGTCTATTCTAGTCGCTTGGCTATCAAACCTCAATGTAGAAACAAATTTAATGACAGTATTTTCAGTGGGGCTGTTTGCAAGCAAGAAAAATACAATAAGAATAAAAAAAAAAGCCATGTAAATGTATGCCATCGCTCGTTTTCATTCAACTCAATAGTATGGGATGTCCCAACTGTTGTTAGTTATCCACACCACGTGTTATAAACTATTTAAGTCTAAGATCACACAATTGAAAAGTACTGAACGTTTTATTTTTTACAAATTGTATTGGTTTTGTTAAGAAGAATTGAAGGCTTAAGTTGTACAAATGCACTGGCTGAGTATTTGTGCAACTTCATTTAGTTGTACCTTTTTTATAATTAGAAAATTAATAAACTTAGTGTTTTTGGCTCCTTCTTAATTTGTGTGTTAAAAATAGGTACTGATACAAAAAATTCATTTATTCATTTTGTTGTTGTGGTGAGTTTTCTCGATAAACATGCTTTAGTAAGGTTTATCTAAATAAATGAAATAAACAAGTATTGCTCTCACAGAAAATGAGTGCACTAAACGATTTTCATGCAGTCAGATTAGATTAAACCTACTGAGTGATCAGGGACGGGTTTTGAAAACCAAATCCAGTTGAGGATTGAGAAGAACTCCCTCAAAAACAATATCATAAGCTTTTTTGCGTAACAATTCCTATATCAGTTCCTACCACTTTGTTCTGCATGCTTTCCAATCAAGGATGTCATGCTCTCATCAGAGGCAGTCAGCAGAAATGATGACAAAGAAGTCAAAGGTGTTATTATAGGGGCGGAAGTGGTCACAAAATTGCTGCTTAATTTTCTACAAAAAGAGACTTACCACACTAAGTTTAGTGGGTGGAAACACCAGCAACTTGCAGGACATTAATCTATGCAACATGACATCAGATATCTGGGGGTGATGTGTTTGACGTTGCTGCCACTGAAAACCTATGCAGCTTATTTTTGCCCATTCAGAAAATCCACAAGAATCAGTAAATGAATCGTTAGAGAACTGGATTGATAAGCAGACTCAGTTATGACATTGGTAACAAAATCCCATCAATACCCATCCCTATGAGTGGTCATTGGAAATATAATGGTGAAAAATGCTACATTTATTCCTTATTCTAAAGAATCAGCGTAGGCTGATGCCAGTTGGTGATGCTTTATATTTATTTATGAAACTTCATACACTGCCTGGCCAAAAAAACGTCGCCACTTGGATTTAACTAAGCAAATAGGTACAAGCTTCCTACTGGAGAATTACTGCATGGGCAATTATCAAGGGGTCAAATCATTGGCATGCATCAAGCAGAGAAAACATCTAAGGAGATTGAAGAAACTACTAAAATTGTATTAAGAACTGTCCAACACATTATTAAAAACTGGAAGGATAGTGGGGAACCATCGTCTTCGAGGAAGAAATGTGGTCGGAAAACAATCCTGAATGACCGTGATCAGCGATCACTTAAACATTTGGCCAAATCAAATCGAAGAAAAACAACAGTAGAGTTCAGGGGTATGTTTAATAGTGAAAGTAAGAACATTTCCACACACACAATGTGAATGGAACTCAAGGGACTGAACAGCAGTGTAGCCTTAAGAAAACCACTAATCAATAAGGCTAACCAGAAAAAAGGCTTCAGTTTGCTATGGAGCATAAAGATTGGACTCTGGAGGACTGGAGGAGGGTCATGTGGTCTGATGAGTCCAGATTTACCCTGTTCCAGAGTGATGGGCGCATCAGGGTAAGAAGAGAGGCAGGTGAAGTGATGCACCCATCATGCCTAGTGCCTACTGTACGAGCCTGTGGGGGCAGTGCTTTGACCTGTGACAAATCTTGTGACACTGCAGAAGCTTATCAAACAATGCCACAGCGAATGTGCACTATAATCAAGGCTAAAGGCGGTCCAATGAAATATTAGAGCGTATGACCTTTTCTTTTGGTGGCGACTTTTTTTTTTTGGCCAGGCAGTGTATGATTCTCACGGTTTGAAAAATAGTATTGAGCATCTATTTTTTCCTTAAAATGTGTGGACCTTTTACTATAACAATAGTAATTCTGTCACAAAATATATAGCAGAAAGAAAAGATATTGTAGCAACACATTGTCTTTCTGTTGTTCAGCCCTAATTAATATAATTTAATTAACCAGGCTGGTGTATCTTTATGGATAAAAGCTTTTTGTTCTACATTTTGGAATAAGTAATGGTAGATAAACTGCAAGAAGTTGATTAAAAAAAAAAAAAAAAAAACACATCTGATTTTATATGGACAAATGAAGTTAAGGATAGTTTCACTTCTATATAGTCAGTTACCATGAAACACTTCAAAAAAATATTTTTTAATATAAATCTTAGCATCTGCCTTTTATTTAAAATCTAAATTAAAAGAAATTAGTCAATTATGACTTTTTTTTAAAATAATAATAGTGGTGTAAGTAAAAAGACCTATAATGGAAAGTGAATCACTTTTTTGTGAAAATAAAAATTTCCACATGAATACTACATTCATAACACTTACTTATCTCTGTTTAATTTGTAAGATAAATCCAATAATTGTTATTAAAAGTTTATTCTGATCTATGTTGTTTGACTTTTTAGTGTCTGCTTTCTAATTTCAGTTTAGGAGAGCAGTATTACAGAGATGCCATGGAGCAGTGTCACAGTTACAATGCTCGTTTGTGTGCTGAGCGTAGCATCCTAATGCCTTTTTTGGACTCTCAGACGGGTGTAGCACAGTCCAACTGTTACATCTGGATGGAGAAGAGACACCGAAGTGCTGGTAAGTAGGAGACGGATTGCAGAAAATTCAAAGTTAGTTTTATGGACTTCTATTTCTCAATATGACTGCACAACTATAATGAAAAACAAAGGACATTTACCAAAATGATGAGACCAGGGAGCATTCTACAGCTGACGTTATCTGTTTGTTTTTGTGTTTGATCTTTTCTGTGTTGCATCAGGTGTTGCTCCAGGACAGCTGTACACCTACCCTGCTCGTCGCTGGAGAAAAAAACGGCGTTCTCATCCCCCCGAGGATCCACGTTTGGCTTTCCCACCTCTTAAAGCAGGTATCATATTTAATGGAGCAATTTTGCTTCCAACCTCTAATAAAGTATGTAAGGTATGTTCATTCATGTTGAGTAAACATGATAGTTTGTCAGTATACTTTTTGTATCGCTGGTTCCAATCTTGGGTTCGGGTTGTTGATGTTGTCAGGAATGCTGGCTCTCTCTGTTTTTGCTAATACGTGTATTTTTGTAACTGTTTATAGCGGATTTGGAGTTGGGGTTGAAAAGGGATGCAATAGGGGCGGTGGATGGCAGCAGTCTGGAGGCGCTACTAAAGGGCGAACCCCTTGACCGGAGGAGTGGAGTGTCAGACTCCCGTGGTCCCGAGGATGAAGCAGCAACCGTAGAGACTCCTGTCGCTTCAGTGACCACTCACACTTCCTCTGGGCGAATTCGCAAGGTCTGTCTGATAGATGGGTTAATACACTTGTTTCTTGTATGCATCATTTGAACAAGTTTTTTATTTTTTTTTTAACCAAAGTAATAAGTGAAACAGTTCAAGCGACATCTTTTCTTTCTCCCTTTAAAGTCTGTTCCAATTTATTTTATTGTTTTCATCATTACCACCATCATGTAAATACAAAATCTTAAAGTTAAATATCTAAGAGAAATTAGTAGGCAACCCGTTTTTAACTGTTGCGAGGTGTGCTAGAAAGATGATACAAAGATAACAAGCAGATATAAATGAAAAAAAAAAAATTCTGAGAAAGGGAAATAGAAATAAGAAACAATAAAACACTGATACATAGACCCAGAACACAAGCATAAAACATCTCAATAAGATCTGAACTAAAAAAAAATAATAATAATAATTTTCTCAGTGATATCAATGAAACAAGTTTTAACTGTTGTTCGAGAAAACTTCAAGGGCTTTCGGTTGGAAACAAAAGGCACACACTGGTCATTTTGTATTGGGCTCAGGTACATTTCACTTCTTCCAGTTACTTTGGGAGCACACTACATTGTTCCTACACACTGAACATGGCCCTGGCACTAGGGCTGAACGAGGTGGACAAAATTTCATATCTCGATATTCATGCCAGATATCTCGATATCGATACGATATGACTACGGGTTCAGTGAGAACCAAGCATTTTTCAGGAAAAATAAATACGGTTTGAAAATAACAAAGGTTTGTGGTTGGCTGGCCTTAACGGTGCATTCAAGGGCAATTGTAAAAATGAAATTTGTTGTGACTTCCAGAGCTGTACATGCAGTTGCTCTTTCGATACTAATATCTTGAATGTTCATATCTCGATATCGATACGATAACGATATATCTTACAGCCCTATCTGGCACACTTGCAATATGTGTGCTACAGCATGGCATGATTGCTCATGTACAGGCATTTTTGGAACTTCTGTGGTTAGCCATGACTACGAGCTGCTGAGAGTTTAGTGGCTGCTTACATTATATGAAAGAAGAATTGAGGGATAAGGGAAAACAAGTTTTTAATCTTTTTTTATTGGTTTCAAAAAGACTTGTTTTGGTTAATGAGACTTTGATGTGTCCCATGGCTATCCTTAATAAAAAAAATCAATGCTGAGCGTTCTGCATCCAAATATTTTAAAGTTTAAGTCGCTGTCTTGTTTTAAATAACATCTGCCTTATCCATCACAGAAAAGTAAAATATTTTAGAAATAATTTTCTTTTACTTAAAGAGAAGCATGCTCCATTTCAATAAAGACGTCCCAATTCTGGTCATATGTTCAAAATAAAACTTTTCAATATGTGTTTAAATGCAAGTTTTTTTGTCCTTCAAAATACTGTTGTATTTACAGAATTACGCTCCTTCTTTATTAAGCTTTCAACTCTATGAATAATTTTTCCTTGCGTCTGGAAACAGTGTCCATGTCATCCAGTCCATGTAATTCAAGCACAGCTTTAACTCATGCAGGCGTTTTTTTTAGGTCAAAGGACAGCAGTAGTTTTTGAATGGCTTCATTCATGAAACTGATAAAAGACATGAATCTTAATCAGGTGGTAATTTTCTTAATAAAGTAACAAAATACACAGGTCCAAGAACTGAGCCTTGGAGAAGTCCGTTTGTAATGGATAGAAAAGACAACAGAACACTTCTTATTTTAAGTACTGCATCCTACTACTTAAAACTAATGTTTAAAGTTGATATAACAGCAGAGAGCGGTTTGCTGTGTTTTGTTTTGTTTTGTTTTTTTTCAAACAAAGCTGCATCGTCAAAAATTTTGATCATTTGCAGGGTGCCTTCATACTTCCAAAAAGGATTGTAATAAATTATTAATACACTAATATACTGCAATATTTTTCAGCACAATACTGTATCAATACAGCATGCTATTGCCTAATAAGGGTATTTTACAAATAATAAGTTATAGAAAATTGTGACATTTGTTTAGTACATAGTTCAGCCTCCAGCCAGTAATTTGCAGCGGGCATACAGCCATCCATCATTGCATCTCTCCATCTTATTTACCATTGTTATTTCGGTCACTGGGACAGGCAAGTTTATTCATGATGCAGGTACCATGCTCTGTATAGATTACCCACAGAATAAACTGAATTCAATTCTGTGAAAATAAAAATGAAAATGCAATCTAGTTTTTAAAAAATATCAGGGTTCCCACGCGTCCTGGAAAACCTGAAAAATGAGTGACCAATTTCCCAGTCATGGAAAACGTATGGAAAATGAGGAAAAAAGTCAAATGTCCTGGAAAATCTTGAATTGTCCTGGAAAATTATTTATTTTCCTTCTACCTTGTTAGTGAACAAAAGTCAAACATAGCAAATGTGTTGGTAACTAATGCACACATAGCCACAAAATATGAGTAGATAAAATAATGCAAGTTAAGGAATAAAAAAACGAAAACTCTAAACAATGGTGACAAAAAGAAATATAAAAAATGGCAAAATGAAATTTTGTCTACTTAAACATTTAATCAACAAATTATATTGATAAAAAAGCAGAGTAAGTCAAGAAAAAAATAAGTACAAATCATAAATTTATAATAGTGAGACACTACGTAAGAGCCAGACAAAAAAGAAAGCTAGCAGACAATGTTCATGCCCGAGAGTTAGAAATAAATAAATTTTTTGTTCAGTATGATATGGTGGAGCTAGCTGGAGATATTGGTCATCAACCTTTAATCTTGTTTTTCAGAAGGCTAGATTAACTTGCGAATTGCCCACACCAATATTGTAACCTCAGCTAGTATGTGACACTGGAATCTGTGGTTGTGATTGCGCTATTCTATGGTAAATATGTCATAATAATTTCTAAGAATAAACTTATATCACCAGGTTTTTCTGAATACACACCCCTTATTTTAAACCATGGTGGGTAAATTGAGAACTTCAAAACAGTACCAGGAATTCAACTCTGTGTAACATCCTAGGGCTGGGCAATTACAGGAGTTTCAATATCAATTACAGTTATTTCTTCGAACAATTGTCAAAACAAGAAATCAAGATAAAAAAATATCACTGAAGAATAATTCATTCATTTTTCTTTACTGATCAGTTTTCCATGTTATTATTGTATATCCATTTATTTTCACTTCACTTTTAAATCATTTCAAGAATTAACATGAGTGTTAAATAGAGTTTTTGATAACGGTTAATATTATATGTGATGCACAGACTTAAAATCAGTGTTTGTTGTGTTTGATAATCAGCAGCCATATAGCAATCAATAAAAAAAACATGATTTTGAATCTTGCCCTATTCAAGCATTATATCCTTTTCTATTATATCCTTTTGAAATGTCATGATTTAACATCTTTTCTGCTGGTCTTATAAGTTGGTGAATACGTAGGTCAAAAATAAGCCGTACACTTAAATGCATCCTTACTGAATTCAAACCCTTTTCATGGCAGAGAGTATTGGACCATGACGACTACCTGGATGACCTCGATGATGAGGACTTTGAAGATGAGACCCCCAAGAGACGAGGCAAGAGCAAATCCAAGGTGAGCGCTCCATCATTTCTGCAGAGACTGTCCTGTTTTATAACAGAGGATCAGTGTGGATGGATGAAAATAAAGTCACTACACATTTAAATCTTGATGGAATGGATTCTAACCTTTGTTTAGTACTTCAGCCAAAATGAGTTTGTGAACATGGTCCTTTTTTTGCTTTTATTTCAAGTGAACACAGGATGTCAAAAGTGTTTATGACTTTTGTAGGGTCGCAGCGACAAGAATGGCAAGAAGAAACAGGAGGCTGCAGCTGCTGCACTGGAGGAGAGGGACAAACCATACGCCTGCGACAGTGAGTAGAAGCTTCCTTTGCATTGAGAGTGTGAGGCATGCATGTCTGCAGGAGAGGCTTTTGCTTTTTGGCCGCTGAAAGACAAAAACAAAATCTGCTGTGCATGGTGTGATCTGTAAGTCTGGAACTCAGGTTTGAAAGAGTAGAAGTGGGTGAAGTTGCCCACCTGAATTTCTTTTTCTTTTTTTTTCTCTTTTGGTTGAGATGCCGTGCCATTTGTTCCCTTTAAATTCCTGCTGGTAATCAAGCTTATTGTGCAAACACTCATCTGCGCTAAATTTATTTGCTGCTAAGCACGTCACCCAAAGATTAACACTGTGAAAACACCCGTCAAGTCATTTGTTAGACGTCCAGCAGCGTTTCTTTGTGGTTCCACCTTGGGCCTTTTTGGACGGTAGCTGAAACTGGCCACCGTCACTATAACACTCTTGTATGACCGTGTGTGTGTGTGTCAGTCTGCGGGAAGCGCTACAAGAACCGTCCTGGCCTGAGCTACCACTATACACACTCTCACCTGGCGGAGGAGGAGGGCGAGGACCGCGAAGAGATCGAGGCACCACCCACTCCTCGCCAGCCTGAGGAGCAGAAGAGTGAGTCACTCTCGAATGCTGAGAGAAAGAGAGAGAAAATGAGAGGTTTGGTTGCATGCTTTGTAGCATGTGTGTGTTTGTATAAGGGATTTTCTCTCATTTTTAATTTAAAATCTGCTCTTTACTCTTTCTCTCTTTTTTTCCATTTTTTGTTTTCATGATGATTTTCCTTCATGTGGGATTACTCTCAGTACTCCTAACTGAAACATGCTTGCATTGTTGTAAGCCATGGATTTTTTCCACCATACACATCTTTTTTTAACCTCAAAAATACCATTGTTGCTTTTTCTTTTTGCACGTGACATTGTGTTAGCAGAGGCATTCATTAAGTGTGTTTTGTAAGTTACCACCCATCTTTTTTTTCTTTTTGGATTATAGACCATGAACTGAAATCTGAGAAGGTGTTGATTGCTGAATGAATTGTATTCATAACCATTTTAAAGCGCTGTTTTTCTATGTAATGCATTTAAAAAGGGGTTTCGTTATTTTTTGCAAGCTTTTGGTTTAATGTTAAGTGCAACAAATGGGTTTCTGACTTGTCCCCTTGCTCAGCAACAAAGAAGGGTCCCAATGGGCTGGCACTGCCCAACGATTACTGTGACTTCTGTCTGGGAGACTCCACCTTAAACCAGAAGACGGGTCAATCAGAAGAGCTGGTGTCCTGCTCAGACTGTGGTCGCTCAGGTATGAACCATCCATATCCCTTATATTGTGTTTTGACCATTTTTAAAAACATATGCTATCTTTAGCTATTGTTGCAATGTTTGGAAAGCTGGTTGTCCTCCCACTGCACTAACCAGTAGCAACACTGCACAGGCTTTGAGCACTGTCACTCATGTCCCCTAGTATTAAAACCTGAAATCCTCAATAAAATCAGAACAGACACGATAAGAAAATCCACCCCTGGTATTGAGAGAGGCATTAAATACATGTAATTATCAGACTAAAGCCATTTGTTAAACCAGGTCCTGTATATGTTTATTTCAGCTGTAAAAATCGTCTTTTTCCCAAACACAGCCGTGTAACTCTGCTGTTTCTGCATCCAGCCTCAAGATGACGCTCAAGAAACTGTACTTTTTGGCACTTCTACATTGGCCCCATTTTTCAGCAGCAGGAGTTATCGAATCCAGCTTCTGAGTCTTTGTTTTGTAGCGTACCTTCATTCTATGCTTGAAGTCAAAGGCTTATTTCCGTTTTTTATGTGAATGTAGGTTGTAGGACAAAGCAACACCCTACTGAATTTGGAAAGATTAATTTATTAAACCCTTGAGTGCAGACAGGATAAGACCCTTCACTCTTCTACAAGTGGGTCAAAATAATCTGCATTAGAACATTTTTTTGCTTTTTTTTTTCCAGTGTTCACATGTTTTTGGCATTCTGCTTTGGTCTACTCCAGAAGATTTTACATAGGAACCAAGTTTTTTTTGTTTTAATTTTCAAAATTTCACACATGAAATTTTTTGACTTGTTTTATTATAAAATAATGTTAATAATGTTAACAGCAAAATTAAACTCCCTTACAAGTGCTGTGCAAAAGTTCTTCTCAATTCGGGAGACTCAATATGATTTAAGAGGTGTTTGCAAGTTTTCTGTTCAAAAGCTAGATAAATAGGAGATGTGTTTCTGTTGTTGGGGTTAAACTATGGAGTGACGCAAATATAAATTTAAAAACCTGTAATTCATGTTATATCTTCAGAAAAATGGTCTCTAAAGTTATTTTTGAAAATTGTAAGTGTTGATTATGTAATGTTGTTGTTAATGTCGTTCATTTCGTAATCTTTGGTTTTCGGTAGCTTAATTTTGTTCATTATGTAGGCTAGGCTCAGATAAGCATTTTGCTTCTGCCTATTGCCTTTTCAGTCACTACCTAATACAAGAATTCTGGTTTGTTTAAATGTCTGTCTCGTGACAAATATTGTACAGTGTATGAATAAAAATCTTATCCTATCCTATCCTATCCTATTGTGGCGAGGAAAAATACAAACAACAGTAGTGGGAAATGCCAACATGCATGTGCATAGGTTTGTGAATCTCTTTTTTTCATTAGATTTTTCTTGTCATTCTGAGATTATGGTCTTGTTATTCTGCAAAAAAAGCAGAATTGTAGTTTTTCAGTTGAATGCAGTATGTTAGGAGACGGGTTATAAACACACACTGAGCTGTACACAGGGTGGACACTGTGCTGCTCAGTGTGCTCGTGCTTGTGTGTGTATGTGTCTGCTTCACTTTCTGTTTGTGTCAGAGATGTCCCTCTGTTGAGCTGCGGCTATCTGTCAGTCTCTCTGGCTGGGTGGTCGAGTAGTCCCGCCAGTTATGAACTGTCTGCATGGTATTACTGTACGCCTGTTTGAAGCTCAGTATGATTATCGTAGTTTTTGATAAAGACAGATATTGTCCATTCGGATGAATTGCAACAGCCCTACCTGGAATATCCAAAGGCGGCAACATATACTTAGAAACTGGTCGTCATGAAACAACCTCACTGGGCAATTTTTTACCCACTTTTGTGTCTAATGGTCAATAATATGAATAAAACCTGCAGACATTTGTTTGTTAGTTTTAAACTTGAAATATCTTGCATTTCCTGTTCCTCTTGCAGGCCACCCAACATGCCTTCAGTTCACACCAGTCATGATGGCTGCAGTGAAGACGTATCGCTGGCAGTGCATTGAGTGCAAGTGCTGCAATATTTGTGGCACCTCAGAGAATGATGTAAGTACAATCCTCTGACATTTTTGTCTCTAAGTGTTTTCAAAACACTGCTGGGGAGAAAACAGTCTGTGTGTTTAGGTGGTGAAATGGACAGACAAAGGAGTGATTTGTCTCTTAAGCAACATTTATTTTTCTTTTCTTTCTCCTGTTTATTAAGCTTTGATGAGAGTAACATCCCACTAAGTTTTTACTGCTTCTTATTTCACAAAAAAAAACACAACATGAGCTTTCATAGATTAGTAATTTATATTTTTGGTAGCTCCTTCTGACCAGGTTGTGACGACTTAATCCAGGATACAGGGCAACACCATGTGGTTCCTCTGTATGTTTTTATTCCTCTAAAACGTGCCTCCATTGCGTCACACAAATGCACATTCAGACAAAAAAATTAAACCAGAGGCAAACCAAAAAAAACTGGCTGATAAAAAGTTTATTGCCTGTTGTGAAAGAGCTCAAAATAGAACATCATTTATCATTTAGTAGTTATATGTTGACAGACCAAACCTGAGCCTTGGGCAACAGTGGCAGTTTTATGTTGCAGCTTCTTTATATGCTGTATTAGAAAGTAATTCTTTTAAAAGCAGGTAAACTTTAGGGATTTTGCCACTTTGCTACAAAAATGCCAGTGGTGGATTAAGACCGGTGTCACTGACCAACAGTGTCGAGATAATTTGATAAATTCTGCTGTGCCCTTGAGTTCAAAATTCATATTTCTTTGTTTTGTCCGTTTAGAATACTGACTAGTTTGTTGTGTTTATGTAGGACCAGCTGCTGTTCTGTGATGACTGTGACAGAGGCTACCACATGTACTGTCTGAGTCCCCCCATGACTGAGCCACCAGAGGGTAAGCTAACGAAACTGTCGACCTCATTTTAATGTTAAAAATGAGGGAAATGTGACATAAAACATGCAGAGTGGTAGCAAGAAAATTTCCCATCATACAGCTCCCTTGAGCAGGAGTAACTTTTATGGTACATACAGCATTTTTGATTCTTTTTTTTTATGAGACAAATAAGTAAATCTGGGTTTTATTTTACAGATGAATGTAGCTGTCACAGTACAAATACCATACATTGTGTTTGGCCACACTGTAACAGGTTGAATTACTCTGCATTGTGTCATACTGCTTGTTTTAGATCACAC
This sequence comes from Cetoscarus ocellatus, assembly GCA_037902135.1. Taxonomy (NCBI): domain Eukaryota; kingdom Metazoa; phylum Chordata; class Actinopteri; order Labriformes; family Labridae; genus Cetoscarus; species Cetoscarus ocellatus. Next base: position 90,187 of record JBAMNC010001011.1, on the reverse strand, counting down.
TGGGTTATGCTGCCTACTGTTAAGTCAGTTTACATTGTTTTGTGTTACATTGCATTACATAAAGGATAAGTTTAAAACTGCCATTAACAATTAATATAGCATTTGTTGAAGGTGCTATGTGAAAAAAAATCCTATTGTAACATTGTAATAAGTTGTGTATGGTTACCTTGTGTTCTTGTTAGGTTGTGTTACATCAGTCAATGTAACATTAGTTTGTTTTTTGTTACGTTGCATTGTCTCTCAAAGTTTTGGGGCACTGGTGGCTTAGTCTAGTAATTCACTCCACCGTGAATCAGAAGATGGAGAGTTTGATCCCAGTTCTGGCTGTCATATGTTGGCACGTCCTGCAGTGCAGGCCTGGAACCTTGAAACACGAGATCATAAGATCACAAATAAACTACAACTTTACAAGGTAATTGTGGGTTTACGAGATAACAGGACGAGGAACATGTACACAGCAAATTACATTCCCTGCCTTGCATTGATTTTTGGCATCGACATCATTTTCACTATTCCACTGTTTTCTGAAATGACCTGGAAACTCTGAGCGCTTGTTTTCCTGTGTTTGACGGGGGTTGAAGTGAAGCTGAAGCAGCTCCATCTGAAAATAGACTCGAAGTGGAAGTGCTCTGTTGGCCTGTTCCACAGACAGGGCGAGGTGCAGGCAGTGGGAACAGCCTGGTTGAAGAGACTAAGGGCAATTTGCCACACAGTGTGCGGTGTGTGCGGACTGCTGCCGAACAGATTATGTGGAAATTGGGGTCAAGTCAGGCTACGCAGAACTGAATCAACATCACTTGGGCAACTTAAATCGCCGTCGGGTGTGATGGAAAGTTTTACGCATGTTTAAAGTTTGCCGAAATTCATTCAGCACTATCGCAAACACCAGTTGGTACGCTCAGTTACTGCAGCATTCAACCTCTGGCAGTAGTTTGATGTATATCAGCTCTGTCAGGTCCAGCTGCTTCCTTCTCGGGACTGGGCTTCTGTTGTATGACTTGAGGCGCACTTTAAGTAACAGCCGTTTTTAGTCCTCTCAGCATTGTGTTGGAATACTGAGACCAGCTGCAGCTGCAAGTGGTGAAAGGGTATAATACATCACATCTAAATAGCTTTGGTTGAGTGATGTCACAATATGTGTGTACAACATTCAACTGTGCCAAGCTCTGCTGGGCCAAAGTTACACTAAGTTGAGCTCACCACCTATGCGCCACATCTACACTGGCAACATTTCAATCCGTCTACAATTAGTAAGGGGACTGTTGGGAAACATAATACTCCACCAACACAATGTCTTCAGAAACGTGGACCTGCATTGAACACTGCAAAATTGACCCTGGGATTAGCATTGGTTAAAGTAAGCCAATATATGTTGATGTGTGGATGTGGCTGTAAACCCAAGTTGCGTCCACTGCAGCATCAGTGGTGTGTAAATGAGTATGAAAGAGCGCAGATTTGTGAGCTAATCCTGATAGCACACTTGTGTTGAAACTTCAGCAATCAGTGTGTGAATGTGAAAGTGACAAGTCAGAAAGACTACAGTAGTGCTGCACAGGCCCAAGTCCATTAATAATGTTTGGCCTCTGAAAGCAAAAGTATGGCGGTTGGTGCCTGCACTGACACTGTACTGGAGATTTTGTTCCCCTCGAAGCAGACAAAGTCTGAAGTCTGGTCGTACTTGGATTTTACAAGGATGCTGAGGAAGGTCACCCTGTCTGCAGAAAACACAAAACAAAGTCTCCGTGAGGTGAGCAGGGAAGAACCACAAACACCTCCACAGCAGCATCAGAGGGGAGCGGCCTGGCTGGATTGTTGAAAAAAATTAATATAGCAAGGAACCAGAGAAGTAAAGAGGGTCAGGTCCTGACCACTGCAGATCTTTCTTTTTTTTTATAATTCAAATTTTTATTATTTTTTAACATTTGTCAAACGACAAGACATCAATTTAATAACAAAAATAAATAAATTCAAAAAAAAAAAAAAAAGTGTATATATATAAATAAATAAAAACAGCAGGTGGCAGAGGCAGATTGTGAACAAACGGTGTCTGTCATAAACTGTCCAGAAAGAAAGAAAGAAAATTAGAGGTCCCAATATGGAGAAATCAGGCAAAGGGTTAAAGGGTGTGGTACATTTCATCACCTTTCACGTGTTTCCATTGTTTCTTCCACACACATATTCTCTGAAACTCTCCCATCGTTCATTAGCCATTGTATTGCCCCCATTCAGTCTTATCAGCATTTTTTCATATGCGGCCGTTTCCATCATTTGAACCTTCCAAGCAGCCAGTGTAGGAGTTTGTGGTTCTTTCCAACATCTTAGAATTAGACGTACACAGGTTAATAGACCAGCTTTCAATATTTGAAAGTTATATTTATTTAGATGTGGAACTACTGTTCTGTCTCCAAGGAGACACAATCTCAGTGATCTTGGGAGTTTATACCTCAACCAGTTCCCTAAATATTCCAAGATGATCTAATGCAAATCTTTCTTAAATTCATGTTGTACTGCTCAAGACAGATTTTAAAAGTCAGTAGTGAATAGGCATTCACTCAGGGCTTTATAGTTGCTGGCGGAGTAGAAGTGATGTTCACCTTTGGGTGTCGGTATAAACACACACAGGATGCTCAGGTAGCGTTAATTTCTTTACTGTCCTCTTAATGTCCAGTACAAACCTCCAATCATAGCGTCCAATTAAAACAGCACTGTATTGCACCAAAGCTTACTGTAGGGTCTCCTAACAGTGTGTGTGTGTGTGTGTGTGTGGTATAAATAAGATACAAATTATATCAAACAGATAAGCCACACATCAATACTCAACTAACTTAAATGTCTTATATTAAAAAAAAAAACATGCGTTCATCCAGCTGAGAATGAGGTCAACACATCAATGCATTCGCTAGATTAGCATTAGCAGAGCATGCTTTCATTAGATGAACAAAGTGTCGGACAACTCTGTGGGACAATTATAACAAGACAGTAATACTCAAAATGAAACGCAACTTGGTTTACTTACTTTTGCATTATTTAGCTCACACCATTTGGTTGCATTTATCCTCAAAAACTCTCTGCTCTGCCGAGGCCAGTTCTGCTTCTCTCATTTGATTGCCAGACTGACTGGCTGGAGGTTCCTGAATGGTGCAGTGTCATACCTGGACACCAGAGGGTGCTGTGGCCCCAGTCCCCAGCCTTTCCAACAGTCGGTTTGTTTAAGTTTAACCACGGGCAGTGGGCCATTTATTTTCCTTAACTCAAATGCTGTTTTTTTTGTTAGTTTTTTTGTTTTGTTTTTTTGTTTTTTTTTTTATTCCATATCATGAAAACAAAAGTTCATATGCTGTACAATTCCAAATTCTGCCATGTTCTATTCCATGATTGAAAAGGGGCAGGAAGAAGAAAGTCTTAAGATCACCAGCCCCTTTCTCAAACTAATAAAACAAAAAATAATTTGATGGTCTGTACGTCAGATATTTAACAACTACTGCTTATCAAAAAGCAGAGAAATAAAAAAAGCAAACAAACAGCAAACATACACAACAACTCACCATCAACAACAGTACCTTATAAAGCAACAGAAGATCTTTTACCTATCAATTTCATATTTTCTTATCATTTTGTCTTTATACATTCTCTTGAACTGATGAACATTGGTACAGGCTTTTAAGTCAGATGTTAGAGAATTCCACAACTTGACATCAAACACTGAAATACACATTTGTTTTAGAGTAGTATGTACAAAAGGATGTTTAAAAATCAAATTTCTTTCTATGATCCTTCTTTTTCTTTGTGATGCTAAAAAATAGAACATTATGGCTGTGCATCCTCAGTGGCCTCATGATTTAGCATCATGATTTTTCAGTGAAAGGTTCATTTGGATTCAATATCACAATGAATCCTGATGCATCACAGCGCAACACTGAGCAGCACCCTTGATTTTCTCCATTGCTGCAAATGGCTTCTTTTTAAATCAATTAATATAAAAAGTCAGATAAATATGAACTCTTTTTTATTATTTAGAAAGTGCTTTGAAATAAAAGTTTTTTTTTAGCATAAACTACAAAGAAGAACTTGTGTAGTTCTTGTCTTCCTATACAGTTGCGCTCATCAGTTTACACACCCTGACAGAATTTATGATTTATTGGCCATTTTTAGAGAACTTGAATGATAACACAAAAACTTTTGTTTCACTTATGGTTAGTGGTTGGGTGAAGCCATTTATTATCAAACAACTGTGTTTACTCTTTTTAAACCATAATGACAAGAGAAACCCAAATGACCCTGATCAAAAGTTTCCATTTATCCTGCGGTCTAGCAGCAGCCTCGGCTGGATTAATTGCTCTAATACTGTCTCTGCGTTAATGCAGAATCGCCTTTGTGTGTATCATGATGAATTGGTTAAAGGATTATTTTGAACACCCCTGTGAACCATATTCTGCTCAAAGGAGAACTTAACTTGAATATGATTACATCAGGGGGTGTAACAGTGTATGTTTTCGGTATGGGCCGTTCAATTCGGTAAGGACATGTACCAAATGAATACTGCCCTGAAAACTGCATGCACCCGGAGCTATGCCCATTCAGTGTTGTGCACGGACCATTTTTCCCAAGCATTAAACACATGCTCATGCTGGAAAAACAAAGGTTCTTTCTCATTACATAACTTTTTCTATCCTACTCCCTTCTCTCGTATCTTTTCCTTGCATCTTAGCTCCTTCCAGTCAGAGAATCTTGTGTGATAACTGTAATGATCAGTGCCAAGCTGTGGGATTTTGTCTGATGCAGCAACTCCATTCCAATCACATTGCATCTAAAGCAGGGTACACACATAAAGATTATCGGGCTGTTTTTGTCCTGACTTTCCCCCTTCCTGACCAGGGACGGCAAATGCCCGATTATCTTCTGTCTTATAAGATTATCCTATAAGATTATCCTGTGGTCTGAGGTGTGTTCAGAGTGAATTTGTCCCAGTAATCGGCTCCGAAATGGGTCGGGGCCAACAATCTTAAATATTAAACCTGTTCAATATTTACTTCCAAAAATCTTCATGTGTGTGGGGAAAGCCAACGACTCCCAAGTCATGACTCCGTGGTAAAAGTGTTGTTTTTGAAACTTGACACCGGCAGCAAAAAATCACTTAAAGCAGGATTTTGTCAGATAAACTCATTCTGTGGACTCTGGGAATGATCACATATTCCCTTTTCACGTTTGGACTCACACAGAAACTTTACAGCTTCTTAAACATCCAGCCTGGCCAGTCCTTCAGTGGCCCTCGACAGGTAAGATAATGTTGCTGCCAGTTAGTAGCATAAGCATGAAAGATTCAGGGCTGAAGAAGTATCTGACCAGGTAAAAAACAATGTTTCCAGACAAACTCTTGAGTCACGAGTCTCAACTGCCAAATAATTTTTTATGTTTGCATGTGCTGAACAGAGAGTGATGTAGAGCTGCCGAGCTTAGATTGGTTATGAGAGCAGAGTGCAATCATGACCATATCGGATATGTGTTTGTATTAGTGTGAGGGACTGTGAGTGCATGCATACTGTGGATAATGAGATGTACAGTGCTGTAAAAAAGTATTTGCCTCCTTCCTGATTTCTTATTTTTTTGCATATTTGTCACACTTAAATGTTTCAGATCATCACACAAATTTTAACATTAGACAAAGATAACCTCAGTAAATAAAAAATGCATTTTTTAAATGGTGATTTTATTTATTAAGGGTAAAAAGCTCTCCAAACCTACATGACCCTGTGTGAAAAGTAATTAAATCATGAGTAAACTGTGATTAACCACATTTTTTTGAAAGCTGAGTACAATTTCACTGACCACACCCAGACCAGATTACTGCCAGACCTGTTGAATTAAGAAATCACTTAAATAGAACCTGTCTGACAAAGTGAAGCAGGCTGCAAGATCTCGAAAAGAAACACATCATGCCATGATCCAAAGAAATTCAAGAACAAATGAGAAACAAAGTGATTGAAATCTTTCAGTCTATTAAAAAGCCATTTCTAAGGCTTTAGGACTCCAGTGAACCACGGTCAGAGCAATTATCCACAAATGGAGAAAACTGGGAACAGTGGCAAACCTTCCCAGGAGTGGTCGGCCTACCAAAATTATACCAAGAGCACAACAACGACTCATCCAGGAGGTCAAAAAGAACCCAGAACAACATCTAAAGAACTGCAGGCCTCACTGACCTCAGTTAAGGTCAGTGTTCATGACTCAACAATAAGAGACTGAGCAAAAATGGCATCATGGGAGAGCTCCAAGGCGAAAACCACCACTGACCAAACAGAACACAAAGGCTCGTCTCACATTTGCCAAAAAACATCTTGATGATCCCCAAGACTTTTGGAAAAATATTTTGTGGACTGAAGAGACAAAAGTTTAACTTTTTGGAAGGTGTGTGTCCCGTTACATCTGGTGTAAAAACAACACAGCATTTGATAAAAAGAACATCATAGCAACAGTCAAACATGGTGGTGGTAGTGTGATGGTCTGGAGCTGCTTTGCTGCTCCAGGACCTGGAAGACTTGCTGTGATTGATGGAACCATGAATTCTGCTGTCAACCAGAAAATCCTGAAGGAGAACATTTGGCCATCAGTTCGTGACCCCAAGCTCAAGGTCACGTGGGTTATCCAACAGGACAACGACCCGAAACATACTAGCAAGTCCACCTCTGAAAGGCTTAAATAAATAAAATTAAGGTTTTGGAGTGGCCGAGTCAAAGTCCGGACTTAAATCCAATTGAGATGCTGTGGTGTGACCTTAAACAGGCAGTTCATGTTCGAAAACCCCCAAATGTGGCTGAGTTAAAACAATTCTGCTCAGAGGAGTGGGCCAAAATTCCTCCACAGCGATGTGACAGACTCATCACCAGTTATCGCAAACGCTTGATTGCAGTTATTGCTGCCAAGGGTGACACAACCAGTTATTAGGTTCAGGGGGCAGTTACTTTTTCACAAAGGGTCATGTAGGTTGGGAGAGCTTTTTTCCCTTAATAAATAAAATCATCATTTCAAAACTGCATTTTGTATTTACTCAGGTTATCTTTGTCTAATATTAAAGTTTGTGTAATGATCTGAAACATTTAAGTGTGACAAATATGCAAAAAAGTAAGAAATCAGGAAGGGGGCAAATACTATTTCACAGCACTGTACATATGTGAGTGAGTTTGTGTGTAACTGTGTGTCAGGAAATGTCTGTCTGTATTTGCGAAATTGTGTGGATGTTGGGAGGTGTGAGAGAAGTTTAAAAGAAGAGTTGAATGTACCGAACCCAAAGCATACCAAAAACATACCAAACTGAGCTGAAATGTTTCCGTACCGTGACAGCCCTACAGTGTTGTTTGTAAATCTAAGGCTGTACTTCCACACCTATGCCTCACTGTTTGATTGTGTTCAACAGGGAGCTGGAGCTGCCACCTGTGCCTGGCCCTGCTGAAGGACAAAGCCTCCATATACCAGCAGAACCAGAACTCTGCCCCCGAGTGACACCATCGCAGCTTTTCCCACCCCCTCCATACAACACGACCCCGACCCCACAACGTCCGCCGGATGGCAGAGTCTGACATCCCCTCAGCCCGGAGCTCTGTCCAGATGTAGCCGAGCCAGATCTCAGATCAGCTTCACAAGTCGTCATATCTACAGTGTCAGCAGGGATGTAGTCAACACGGGGTTAAACTATCACTACCGACATGCCTGAAAAGCCCCTGAGGCTTACTAAACACATACATATTGTGCACATTTACACAGTGTAGACACACTCCCTCTGCCCTGGACTGTTACTCACACGGTAGATACAGAGACTGAGAGCATGCAGTAATCATGGTAACTGCTGTCTCCATGGGATTAGCATCATAGCTAATTATCTGTACCCTTTCACAGTCGAAGACACAGCGCAGACTGTAAACACAGATTGTCCTCTGCCAAATGATCTATTTTTACTCCTCTGAACATGGGAGCAAGAACAAATATGATGATTATTGTTATTGTTCTGGTTACTGTTGTACTTTTGTAGTGGCATTCATCTGTATACTTACGTCCAGTTGGAGCTTTTTATTCTTTGAGTGGAGCCGGTCAATGCCAAGGTCCACCCACATTGCAGAATTATGTTACAGAACACTCAGAGCATTTCACAATTTTAATGTCACTGTTTCATTTTTTTATTCGTATGGCATGGATGGTTAAACAGTCGCAACGTTCAATTAACGTAAATAAACAAACTTTAGCTTCACTTGTCATACGCTGGGCAATATGGACCAAAATCATATCAGTATTTTTAGCTTATTGGCAACACACTATATATTTATTCATCTTTTTCTGTAAAGGAGGATCAAGTTATCGACAATACCAGAATTATTAAATTTAGCACAATTTTATTAAGAATGAAAAAATAAATACTGAACCCCGTTTGGTACCACAGCAACAAAAATAGAATCCTTGTGCATGGAATATTTGGAAATTTGTCATTTCATTTAATTGCTGACAAACTCCTGCACTGTATTTTAAAATCTCCATCATATATATTTTTGTTGTATCAAGAATTACAGACACTGAAGTTTTAGTCACATTTTTACCTAAACACATAGAGAGAGCAATGTTAGTATTAGGTAAATGCACAGGCAACATTTTGAAAAGTGAGTAGATAAGGACAGCTTACATCTCTTGTATGTTCTATCAGCTATTAGAATTATTGATAATATGTTTGTGGATATAGACAGTTAACATGCATGTGCTTACATTTTTAGTAATTTAAAACAAAAAATTACCACATATAAGATGCTCAAGACTTCTATTTTGTTGGCCTGGTATCAAACTGGTATCAATACCTTTTGGTCATTACTCATGGTAAACCATAAAATCCAGTGTATGAACTGCAGTTTTAAAACCTGTTTTCATCCAAAATGTTGACTTTAGTTTAAAAAGTGATGCAACCAGTGAAACAAAATGAAATGCTTAATATCAACCATTGTGCCTGGAAATGTACCTCCACAGTCAAACAGCAACACAACCTCATGCCACTGAATGTTCCCTCCTTTTCATTTTAGCTAATTGCAAGTTTAAGAATTACCACTCTGATGTGCCAAGAAATGCTGCAAGGCAGAGCTGGTAGGACGGCCACCTTTTAACAGCTTTTTTCCTTCATGAAGTCACAATCTTGCACATTAAGTTGATATTTGAATATAAACTGAGCTGAGACCTCTTAATGAAAGAAAACCAGCACTGGTTGGGAGCAGGGCTCTCACAGGAGCCTAACTACTGTAATACAAGTAGCAAAAGTGCAAGTCAACATGATGAATGATGTACGTGATAAAAGCAACACTTGCCCGTGAATTGCCTGTTGTTGACTTATTTAAAAAGTGTCAGTCGTCTCAGTGGACAGTTCAAACTCCATTCCCTCCTGGAGACTGCCTGCAATGAATTGATCGATGTGACTCGTATGCTGGATTTTATGGTAAAAACTCCTCAAATAGAAATTTACTGGTTTATGACGGTTCTGCCAACATATCACAAAACGTTCTTACTCCCAACAATAATTACAGAGCTTTAATTCTGGAGTCTTTTTTTTTTTTTTTAAATCTGCATCAATGTAAACAATAGCACTGTAATAAAAATGGTCATACCATATATCTGGTTTAAAAATATACTGAAATATCTTCAAACCTTGATGTATTGCCCAGTTGGAGTTGTTAGCACAAATTCTATGGCCTTACTGCATTTTGAAGGTTACACCAAATCCAATGATAATTCTCTTCTGTCACCGTAACCAAACACTATTCAACACATCACATGTAGTTACATTTGCAGCACATAGTTTTAGTTCTCCATCATTTTACTGTCACTTTTACTTTTGCTAAGACTGAAATGCCATTATTCTGATAGTCCATCCTTGAAATTAGTCACGGTTAAGGTCTGTCTTTGTTTTGGAACAAGCTGTTAAAAACTGCATTGACAAACGCCAATCATCTGTCAGATCGAGTCACTCATGATTCGTCACACTGCAGTGGATTTGCATGCAGATTGCACCAGTATGAATGCACCCTCATATCACAAGTGTTGACTGTTTCATGTTCATTTTTTTGTTGTTTATTTTATTTTTATTTTATTTTTTACATTTTATATTACCTGATATTTCATTGGTACTGGGAGTTTTTCTAGTAGAATTTTGTAAAGTTTATCGTATTGCAACACTTCAAGTATACGTATAAGCTCCTGATGCATTCTATGTATTGTATTGACTTTTCTATTTTTGTTATGACTGTGACATCTTTGAATTTATTTGATTATTCTTGTATGTCAGACCTCCATTTTGAGTATTTGTATGATGATGTAATTTGTTGTACTATTTTTATTTTTTACATTTCTTTGTTATCAAAGCTGATTCAGCCTGACTCGAATAAAAATCACTGAAATATTTTGTGTGATTTCTTACTTTTTAAATTAGTTTTTAAAGCTTAAGTGTTTGTTAAGCTATTTAAAAAGCAAAGATTGCAAATTTACGTAAATTGTTTACTTTTCTCTATAATTCCATCGTTAAGTCTTTGTTTTTACCTTCTGGTTTTGTAGCCTTGTTTCATCAGATAAAAAGAGGCTTGAACATGTGAAGTTTCCGAGTAAAATGACCTGATCGGTCTGAAGTTTCTGTGAGAGTAAAATCTAAGGCTCAGGACATCATGTCCTGACCATCCTCTCCATGTGGAATTTGATCTCCTACCTTCAGGCAGGAGATTTAGACTACACTACTAATGAACTATTAATTGACTTTACTGTAACAATGATCTAGCTTGAATGATTTCATTAGTGTGTTGCTGCTGATGTTTTGGTGCTGCCTCCATTTCTGGTTTGTCCACTTATGTTTTCCTTGGTTATGCACTCCTATGTTTATGGACTTCAGTTTTTACGTACTTCAGTTTTTGTTCTTGTAACTGTGTTTGAACATCTTTTTACCTGGCTGCATAGCAAATTTCCCTGATGGGACAATAAAGTTGAAGTTAAAGATGGAATATCACAAAAGTTTGCATGATAAAAGTTCAAACTAAATTTCAGGATAAAAATGTTTATGACTTCCAAATTGAGCCTTAGTGTTTTTGCAGGATTTGAAAAACACTAAGGCTAACATATGACTTTTATTCCATTTTGGACTCTGACAAGAAAGTATGCTCAAACATGACTTATTGGGTGTAAAACAGGCCAAAAAACATGCTAGTGCAGACGGTTTCTTCTGAGACCAGACGAGATCAGGCATTTTGGTATGGCCGTTAGCGAAGGTCTGGGAGATAAAATAGATATTTAAATATGCTGTCGACTGTGTCCACACTGTAGTTTGACTCACTCTTGAACCTGCTTTTAGGTTTCTGCATCACCCTGCCATAAACACAATGATCACCCTTCCACTTCATACACGATGGATCAGACACTGCCCTTTTTTTTAGCTTTGCGTTTTCATGCTTGAAAATAAGCTTTTAGCTTCATCTTATTTCCAGTAACAATCTGCTAGAGCTTGATGTGTGTGTGTTGAGTGAAGTAGCAGCGCTCTCTACTGGAGAAAAAGCTTACAGCACCTTTTTTAGCCCAGATGAAGTAATATTAGTCAGATTTATTCTGATAATAAATTAATTTAGTGGCCATTTAAATTAAATAACATGGATTAATCTGATCATAAATTCACAATTTATTCACAGAATAAATTAATATATACTTTTATAGATATAAATATTTTTCCCTAGCAAGATTATCAGCAGCATGTTCCGGTTCATTGACCAGATAAGTTGCGCGCCGATGATGTCACTTCCTTTCCGAGCCGCAACACGGACGGGAAGCCACGGCAGAGAAGACCTGTACCAAACAATTGAGGTACAAACTGATTAAAATGTGTTAGGAGCAACCAAAACAGTGTGTAATTTCAACCGACGATGCTGGGAAGTGACATGAGAACCGAAACATCGCTGATACTAGATGAACTGAACCCCTGCATTGGTGAGAAAAGTTTATTATCTCAATGCTATATGCTAATGCTAGCGTGACCCCGCTAACCGCTTTTAGCGTTAGCATCACGCTAATGGCAACAACTGGAGATGTTATTTACCAATGCTAGCAGGACCCTGGTAACCACTAATGGCGCTAGCATCATGCTAGAGGAGACAATTTTAAATTCCACACACTAATGCTAAGAGTGTTAGCTGGTTGTTTTAGCTTGGCAATAGACCTTATTTACATGTCGTCATATCCTTTTCCGGGTTTACCGGTAGCAGGGGGTCCCCACGCGAAACTCCAGAGAGTTTCTATGGACCTGCAGGATCTCCAGATAAAAAAAACGTTCAATGTAGAAAGATATAGTGAAGATTACTATTATTTACGACTAGGCAATGGGTTGTATTGCTCATGTTATCTGTGTTTTGAATAGCACTATTGTGAAAATTTCTAGATAAGGTGGAAATGGAAGCTAAAAAAAAAGCTACAAATAAACTTGCCTTGCCTAAGCCATGCTAGTAATGCTAACGACCTCCCTGTGTGTATGCAGTGTCACTTCATTATGTATTTCCTTTTTATATTAATGTATAATCAATCACCATACCTCTAACTCTTTGTCAAAGAACTTAAAATAATCAAATGTAATCTAACGAAAACTAAAATGTAACCTAATAGGCCCAATGGGTTTAATACTATGTTGTTGTGGATGTGCAGTTTCTTATTGAACAATAACCAAGCCAGGCACATCTATTGTTACGTTGACATGGTTAACTACTGTGAAACTACCATGGCCAGTGGTCATTATCAGCTGAAAATGCTGATGAATATATACATTCTTTTGGTATGTCCTTAGATGAATTTGAGAATGCTAGCAATGCTATCTATAGGCTACTATCAGGGATGAATTTTGGTTTCAGATTTCCTCTAAAATATTTGAGAAATGTGGTGGAATCCATTCTCTGTTAAGATGTGACTTTTGTATGTCCAAGCTACCAGTTAAATGTCCAAGTTTCATCAGCAGGTCCTCCTGTACTGGAAACTAATTTACAGTCATAACTTTACACCATGCTCTGTTCCTATTTGGAAAAACAGATGTATTTTAACTAATTGAAAATCTTTATTTTACAATGACTGGCTGGAGGGACTTATTTGGTCGATTCTGCATCTAATGAACTTAAAGGGGAACTTTCTTAACTATGATGATTTTGTTAATAAATTTAATATGAGGTGTACTAAACAACAATACTCAGTGGTGATCAAAGCAATCCCACAAAGCAAGGTCAACATGGTAATAGAACGTTGCTTTATGACAATAGAATACCTGTGATCCCGTCACTTTTTATAGATGATATGAATATTATCAGTAAAAGATGTACTAACAGAATTATGGGACCCTCACATCTAATCTCTTCCCATTACTGTTAAAAAGAAAAAAACTGTTAAAAGATTATCCTAAAGAAATTTTAATTAGGATAAGAACCAGATGCCTCACTCTACTGATATCACAAAAAGCTAAAGTAACACATTTTAAAACCGAAAATGATATCTATCCTTGTAATGAATTTCAGAGACAAAGATTTAACATCGATAAAAACAAATGTGTTTTTTGTGACTCTGACATTGACACCTTAGAACACTCAGATCTCACGCAATGTGACAGACACGTTCTGGGCGACTTGGTCGCATCTTTGGAGACATGGGGGCGGTGCCCCTGTTGCTGCAGATGGGAACTCTGGGATCGCTTTCGATGCTGGTCGCTATGCTTCGTTGTCAAAGTTGAAATATTTGAACTTTTCAGGCGATGTCGCGCCGCGAGAGCCAATTAGCATTGTGTGAGTGCGTGATTGACACCCGTGACAGACTGTTTCTTTCCGGTCCACAGAGTGACAATCTGTGTCCGTGTGGGGAACAGTTAGTGAGTACATTAGTTCCGCCTAGATTACAGGTGTCAAACTGATCCAGTAAAGGGCCACTGTGGCTGCAGGTTTTCATTCCAACCAAGCAAGAACACAGCTGATGCAAATCATTCAATCAACTGGATTGTCTTTACACAGTTGATTTGTTGGATCAGGTGTAAAATAACACAAAAAATCCTGGGGGCTTCTTTTTATTGTGGTCATAAATATACAACAATGATTTGTTTTGATGATTCTATCACTATTTTATTATTCTACTATTCGACCATTATTCTTATTATTCATTATTCAAATAAGTTCAACAGTTAAAGGAATTCTAGTTTTAAAACCGACTCACCACTTGATTGTCTATAAATTACAGAATTTGACAAAAAAGAGTGTGTGATACACACAGGCAGACAACAGCATCACTAGCATTGGTTTCTAGCATACATTTCCAGCCGAATTTAAGATTATTTCCGAATGGTAAAGTATAAAAGATGGATAACATTATCAAGAAAAAATTATAGTAAAACAGTATCAATATTAATTTTACATTCGAATTTAAACGACGGTTGTTGGATTCTGGAGCAGTGCATAGAATCTCTATGGAAGAAATCCAGCCAATACCCTGCAAATCGCTAACCCGGAAGTAAACTGGAAGTTGAGTGACATCAACGTGAATAAGGCCTATAACGGGTCTGCAACCTTTCCAATCAAAAGAGCCATTTTGTCCGCCACGCCCACCAAAAAAATCTTTCTGGAGCCACAAAACACATTTGAACCTTAAAATGACACCAGCAGCACCTGCTGACTCTCCATTATTATAATGACATCAGATCGAAAACAAACTGCTTTATCACTCAACATGACTGCTCTATAATGGGTCATGTACTTTTGTTGCTGACCTTGGCATTACTGTTATGCTTTATTATATTGCAATAATTAATTTAGAGCTAAAATGACAACAATGGTGAGTTTACTTTGATTGTCAAGCTTGTCAAAAAAAAATAACCGTCAATTAATATTAGCCTGTGTTATCACTTCACTGTTCTTACTTTTTTTGCTATTGTTGTTACTCCGTTTTTTTCCCATAGGGGTTATACTTGCAGTGAAGAAATCATAAATATTTATTTGACATCATCGGGTGAGACAGGGGTCAGAGGGTCTTCCCCTGACATTTTTAATTCTGATCATTTTTTATGCACAATTTTATAATAATCATGAGGTAGTCTCGTGATCTTTGAAGTGCTTTTGGAAATCTCATTTCTGTTTTAGAAGCTTATCCCACATAATTAATCACTTTTTAGTTTCATGTCAATCTTGATGTCTTATAAAAAATGTCAGGGGAACATGTAACACAGGAACTCACACACCTGAGTTTGTAGTTACTGAAAGAGAGAGCATGAGGGGGGGAGAGACTGACTGCTATCACATCGCAGACATGGTAATAAACAAAACATCCTCCTGATAACTTTGTGTAAAATTCCCCCACTTCAAAAACGAGGTCACAGTTTTGCTGAATTTATCATCTCCCCGTCTCTCTCTTTTACGGAGCTTTATCGCTGACACGCCTCCGTTTTAAAAGTTTGAATCCCTTGACAGCAGCATGTTTTTAAAAGAAGAAAGTTCATCAAAACACCTGCAGAAGTTTAATACAGGATCACGGGTGAGCTCACAGTTAAAGATGCACCAGCATCCTGCTCTCACTCCGAGCTGCTGCAAGTCACACAGAGGTCACACATGACGCAAAGGTGACGATGTAAAAAAACAAGAAATAATCATTTAATGAAAAAAACACACATTGTTTGCAGATAGTGCAAAAACATGCAGAAATAACATCAATTAATTAGAGTTTAATGCCAGACAAAGAATGAGTTTTTTGCTCTTCTGACTTCAAAGTCCAGAGAGCCACTGGCGAGGGGCGAAAGAGCCGCATACTGCTCCGGAGCCGCAGGTTGCCGACCCCTGGTTTATAAGAACTTTAACACTGTTACTGTTTATTGAGTATTTTGAATATGTGTCGTATGACAAACTTGCAGTGTGTTATATTTATGAAGTTTAAATATAAGTTCTGACTTTACCCTTAGGTCAGGTTTTTTTGGGATTGGATCTTTGATGGTAAGCTGAGCCCAGAATGGATCTCTAGAGACTCTACACTGGATTGCATGCAACAAGACCCCCCTTTCCCCCTTGAACTGTGTTTTGCTACATACTCAATTGTGCAGTAGAAAGAACACTCAAAATCAGCTACAGAAGGAACAAAGATTGGACTGAAAGACTGAGTAAAAACTTTAGAACAAAAGTTCTAATTGAATTTCTATTGAATTTTATTTATTTTTGAGATTTATTTTTTATTTTAAGATAAACTGAGTCATTCTCACAAACTTTATATCAGCACTCAGTGTGTTGGTTTGGTTTATACAGGATCCATAGTCGATTCTAGTTCTTCTGATTACCAATTTCTGATTCTAATTTAATTCCTGTTGACATAGTAACACTCCAAAAAAGAGTTACACCTGGTATTCAGGCGGTCTCCCATCCAAGTACTAACCAGGCCCGACCCTGCTTAGCTTCCGAGATCAGACAAGATTGGGCGCGTTTCTTTTTTTTTTTTCTTTCTTTCTCTTTTTATTATCAAAAGTAATTAAAATATACAGGCAATGATAACCATTATACACTTTGCAACAACAGGAGTTTATATGATATATCTTACTTTGCAGTCATTTATCACATTATGAATATTACCATTTGGAATCCTTCATAGATATAATTCACAAAAACATGTAACTTCTACACAATCCCATATCTACTCCCATACCCATCACTGCATCTACACACAAGAAATACAAAAATGGATATCATTAAACGTGCTGAAACAAATGATACGCCCTCACACACCCAAAAAAAAATCAATAAATAAAATAAATATTTAACTGTTCAAAATAATTCATAGTCAAAACATAAGCATCCATCATCAGTTTTCTGTATGATCGTACTTCCTGCTTCAAACGCATCTTCAAAGTCTGCTTTGTCCATGTATCTGTAGACTGCCTTCACATCACTTTCAAATGTTCCTTTAAAGACTGTCCAAACATCAATCCGCTTTCCTTCAAATTGAGCCATGTTTCTCCTTAGTTTGACCGCATATCTGGCGTGACTTAAAACAAAATTCAGCATGTTGACATTACAGCTTTTATTTTTTCCATTATATCCAAACAACCAAAGATCAATCCATTCAGTTGCTAAATTAACTCCTTCAGTTTATCAAAATAATTAGTCAATTCAGAGCATTCTAAGAATTAGTGAATAAAACTCTCTACTCCTTTTTTACACGTCACATATGTGACTGACATTAACATCAAAACAACTAATTATTTAATGATTGAAAATCCTGTTATGCCTAAACAAAAAATCAAAACTCTCACATTAAACGCTGTCCTCTCTCAGCTTTGCTCAATTCTATTTCAGCGGAGCCTTTAGCTGCAAGGGATTGAACTACCGTCTGGTAAAGAAGTTTAATTTATCAGTATGCGGATGATACAACGATCACAATAGGTTGGGTCTCAGTTTCAGCCACACTTTTTCTGCTGCAGGCCTCCGTATGGTCTTATCATTCAGACATTTATACACAGTCCTAGTTTTAATGTTTGTCACATTCACCTGTTGATCACTGTCCCCAACATACAACTCTACTTTGCCCCCCTATCATTTATCTTTCTCTATTAATTCTTTTCAGTGCTTTGGCATTCCCTCTTTAAATTTAATCATTATTTTCTCAGCCTTTTCCAATCTAATTTCTCCCCTTTTGTCATGAACCTCATCTATTAACACCTGGCTGCTTAAGAAACCAGGTATGAATTCATAAACTATGTCTTTTACTTTTCTGAATCCTGCATCCCACAACACCTTATTGAAAATAGTTGCATCTTTGTTTGATTTTAAGAATATTGGTTGTTCTCATATCTGCTCCACACTGTTACAGTCATTCTGAACCTTCTCAATAAATTTTCCCCAGGCCTCCAACACTTCTTTGTAATAGCTTGAAATATTCCTTATCATATCTTTCCTCATCTGCATGTACACTCCACTATTCCCACAGTTCCACATTTATTTATGGCATTAAACAGAAATATTTTCCACGTATGATCGTCTTTATTTTTTAAATATTTCAACATTGTTTTAATTCTCAGAGCTTCTTTCTTTTTAGCAATGTTCATCAATTTTAATCCACCATCTTTGTAATCATTTTCCATAACTTCTCTTGCGTTTCTGACCCCTTTACCGTCCCACAAAAAGTCACTTATTATTCCATCTATACTTACCATCTATATAATTACTTTGTCCGGGACATTCAGCACTGCTATCACATACACAAACTTACTCATTATAAGATTATTATTCACTAATACTTTACCTCTCAGTTTTAACCCCCTTGGTTTCCAGGAGTTAAGTGTCCTTGTGATTTCATTTAATAAACCTTCATACATTTTGTCTCTTCCTTCTTCACTTTCTATTCCCAAATTAATACCTAATATATTGAAATAATCCCTTTTTTCTTTTAATCCTATGTCTATCTTTTCTCCTCTTCCATACCAATATACCTGATTTCTGACTTGTCAGTGTTAACTTTTGCACCAGAAATACCTTCATATATTTTTAACATTTTGATAGCTTCCAATAAACAAACATTATCTGTTATTGTGATCGTTGTATCATCCGCATACTGATAAATTAAACTTTTTTTTACCAGACGGTAGTTCTATCCCTTTGAAAACATTGTTTGAATACAGCAAAGCAGCTAAAGGCTCCGCTGAAATAGAATAGAGCAAAGCTGAGAGAGGACAGCCCTGCCTTACTGACCTTTCTAATTTGAAAGCATCAGTTATTATGCCATTAATTTTTACACAGCTGTAGGCATTGTTATGTAATCGCTTTATCCATTTGATTAACCTAGTCCCAAACCCAAATCTTTCCAAGACTTTGTACGGATATGTATGATCCACCCTGTCAAATGCTTTATTTAAGTCTAGACTTACAATTGCCCCACTTTCTTTTTCCTTCATGTACTGTATTACATCTCTGATATTATGGATATTGTCTGATATATCTCTGTCTTGAATGCTGTATGCTTGTGTATCCCTGACAACTTGTTGTATTACTTTTTAATCCTATTAGCCAATAATTTTGCGAGTATTTAATAATCATTATTTAACATTGTTAGTTTGCCTATAGTTTTCAAGTCTTTCTTTTTAATATCAATGCATATTAAGCCCATTGTTATATTAATAGGCACTTTATCTTTAATTTCTAAAGGTTTATATAATTTATCTAGAGTAGGTATCACATCATTTTTAAACTCTTTATAAAATTCGCCAATTAATCCATCAATACCTGGACTTTTATTTCTACTGAAATTTATAATAGCAGTCTCTATTTCTCCCTCTCCTATATCTTCATCACACATTATCTTACCGTCATTATTTATTTTATTATTTATGATATTCAGAGTTTCATCCATTCGTTCATCCAAAACACACTTTTCTGAATAATTTTCAATAAAATTCTTCAACTCTTTCTGCGATACCCACTAAATCATCTATCATTTTACCATTTTTACCTTCTATCTGTCTTATATAATTCTTTTTCTGTTTTGTTTTTTCCAGCCCTAAGACAAAACTATTACATTTCTCACCCTCTACTATGTATTTTGCTCTGCTTCTAATAATAGCACCCATACGCTTTTGTTGTGCTATTCTTTTCAGTTTATCTTTATATTGCTGTATCTACACCTCTTCCAGGATCCTTATCTATACTCTCCTCTTCTTTCTTCAGGAGTTCTTTTAATTTCCTTTCCCTCTCTCTCTTTTCTGTTTATTTTCTTGCTAAATTTAATGCTTATATCCTTAATTTCTGTTTTCATACATTCCCACCATAATTCAACATTTTCATTATACATTCTTTCATTCATTCTCCTTTTGATACATTCTCTCACCATTATTTTATAATCTTCATTTTTTAGTAATGCAGCATTTAAACACCACACACCCCCACATTTTATGTTACCAACCTCCCAAAATTGAAAATAAACAGTTTTATGATCGCTGATCATAGTAGGACGAAAAACAATATTACTTATATTATCCGACAACTTTTTGGAACACATAATTAAATCTATCCTACTTTGTTTCAAGGTCCCTCTGACCTCCTAGTAAATTAAACATTTACTATGAGTAAATTCTTACTTTGTGCAGGGCAGCCCTGGATGAATCACTCCTAAAGGCTGCCCTCTCACCAGGATCTATCCTCTCACACCACACGTTAAAATCACCAACAATCACACACTCACTACTCCCTAATTTTTCAAAGAAGATTTTCCTTTCTTTTTCTTCATCAGGAGCATATATATTAATTAATTTATAGTTTTTGTTCATATATTTAAATTCTATCCCCAGTATCCTCCCCTCACTGTCATTCTCACACACATTCACATCTTCAGTCACTCCCTTTCTAACCAAAATACCCACCCCTCTGGATTTAACAGTCCCATTGTTCACATACACATCACCCCTCCACTCTTTCCTCACATCTCTCTCACACACACTGTCCCAGTGGGTTTCCTGAATGCAAATAATATCAGCCGCACAACATGAAAAAAAAGCTGCCTACGGCTGTAACTCCTCAAGCCATTACAATTAAATGAAATAATAGATACCATTTGAAAATAAAAAGGAAACTCAAAGATCTAAATCAAACAGGTCATACTTTTTTAAATTTCCCTTTTGCAGTGTCCCTCCTCCCTCTTGGTCTCTTCCTATTTTTAACAGTTTCCTCCAAGGTCCCATTGTCATCATCTGACTCCCCTGTGTCCACGCTATCAGAGTCCCCTTCTCCTTCTTCTATGTCCATTTCAGCAGTGGTGCTGTTCACCTTATTGTCCTCACCTCTGTCCAGGATTGTCCCTTGTCCCCCGTCAATCAGAGGCTCCTCTCCTCCTTTCTTCTCCTGGCAGTGGGGCCGTGGATTCTCTGTCTCCACTCCTGCAGCCTCAGTATGCCTCCTTTTGTCCACCAGCTCTGCAGCCTGCTCCCAGCTCTGCAGCCTGCTCCCTACTCTGCTCCAGCACCAGATCGACCACCATCTCCGTGTCATTCTGTTTCTCCTGGCCTCCATCCTGCATCTCTTCCCCATCAGTTCCTGGTGTTGTATCAGGACTCTCACATGGCCATTCTCCCTCCTGGTCCGTCCTCACCTCCACGTCCTCCCTGCATTTGCAGTTGGTCCCCTGCATCCCACAGGTCTTACAAAGGGAGCATTCACGTGCATAATATCCTTGTTTGCCACAATTTGAAATTGGGCATTCTTTTAAAATGTGTCCTGGCTGGATACAAAAACGGCACACCCTCTCCTGGCAGTCGTGGATCACTCTGAAGTACTCCGTGCCCTCTGCCACGTCAAATTTTGTGGAGTATGGGAGGGAGTGGACCTGCTCCCCAAACCTCACCCTGAGGAACCTCGTCCCATCTGCCACGTCTGTGCCTGGCCACATCCATCTCCTTATGGGGGAGACTGCCTCTACTCCCCAGCTCTGAAGTTTCTGTAGGATCTCTGCGTCTTGTGTATAAACAGGCAAGTTGAGGAAAGACACAGTCAGCTCATTCTTGCAAATGTCTCTCGCCAAAATCGAAGTGTTCTTGATTTTAAGTCCATCAACCAACTTTAGTTTTCCTTCTTTAGCAGCCATTGTGATTTCGTATTTGTTTCCATCTCTTCGTCTGCAGCCCCGCACTCCTTTATTTCTTCCATTGTGGTGATCTCTTCACACATCAGCTCCACCAACACAGTCAAAACTTTATCAAAGTTTTTATTTTCTTCTGTTTGTCTTCTGCTAAGATCTCCCATCTTCATTGTCTCAGCCATGCTTCAAACAAAAAAATCGCTTCCAAAGGAGGGAAAAACTGGGAAAAAGAAAATTTTAACTAACGCGAAACTCCCCCAAACAGTGGAAAATCACTGTCTAGGGGAAAAAACTCCTTTAGGTCAGAAAAAAACAAATAAAATACCTCAAAAAAGAACTAAATTCCAGCCCTCTGCTGTTCTTGCTCCTTCTGCTGCAGCTGCACTCTCACTCCTGATTGCCCACAGGTGTGTGTTTGGGGTGGTAGTTTTGTAAGCGAAGATCTATGAGATAAACTAGATATTTAAAAATGCTGTAGACTGTGTCCACACTGTAGTTTGACTCACTCTTGAACCTGCTTTTGGGTTTCTGCATCACCCTGCCATAAACACAATGATCAAAACTCCCCTGTTATCCCGTCTATCCCTGGACTCTTATTCCTCCCTAACCCTGCTATTGCTGCCTCTATTTCTCCTGTCCCTATCTGTCCCTCACACATCTCCCTCTGCTCTTCACTCACCTGACCTGTCACCTGCTCTAACACCTGTTCTAAGCTCTCCTCATCTATCTCTTCTTTCCTAAATATTTCCTTATAAAATTCCTCTATCCTACAAAGTCTGTGATCTTCTCTCCCTGCTTTCCCTCAACTTGCTCTAAATAATTCTTCTTTTGCTTCACCTTCTCTAGCCCTAAAAAATACCCTGTTGCTCTCTCTCCCTCAGTAACATATCTGGCCCTGCTCCTAACTATTGCTCCTGCACATCTCTTCTGTTCTGTCTCCCTCAGCTCATGATTAATTCTCATATACTCACCTACATCTCTTCCTACCTCCCTGTCCACTCTCTCTGCCTCCCTTTTTAATTCTTCTTTTAATCTCCTCTCCCTGTCTCTCTCTATCCTATTCCTATTCTTACTATATCTGATACTGATTCTCTTTATTTCGTCTTTAGCTCCTCCCACCACCTCCCAATATCCTCCTCATACATGCTCACATTCATTCTCATTCGTACACATTCTCTCACTCTTTCCTTATATTTCTCCTCTTTCAGTATCACTCCATTCATACACCACACTCCTGCCCCTCTCCTCTCATGTCCCTGCCCTAAGCTAAACCCTAACACCCTGTGGTCGCTAAGTGTTTCCTATTTTCCCAGCTATGCCCCTCGTGCTCAACACTAAATCTATCCTACTCTGTTTTAACACCCCCCTCACCACTTGTCTTCTTGAAAACTCCCTCCCCTCTGGGTTCCTCTCTCTCCACACATCAATCAAATCATTCTCTCTCATCACCTCTTTCAGAACTCCCCTCGACAGATCACTCTTGTAGTCCACACTCGCAGATGCATCCAGTCTTGAACACCACACATTGAAATCTCCAACAATCAGACAGTTCTCAGCACACTTTCTCACTTTCTCAATCACTCCCTTCTTCACTAGAATAGCCACCCCCTTTGTTTTATCTCCCCCATTATTTGCAAACATGTCTCCCATCCATTCTCTCTCTGCTTCATTCATACAACTTTCATCCAAGTGTGTCTCCTGCAAGCACATGATGTCAGCCTCACATATCTGTACAGCAGCTTGTCTCCTTTCCTTACTCCTCAGCCCATTAGAATTAAAGGAGGAGATAGTTACCATAATGATCAAAAGAAATAATACAAAACAAAAAGACCGATAAATCATTATCATTGTTTCGGTTTACATTTTGCTTTGGCCTCTCTTTTTTTCCTTTCTTCCAAGGGGTCTTTTCCTATTTTTTATTAAATCCTGGATGTTTTCCTCCTCGCTCTCTGTTAAATCAGAGCACACAGACTCAATATTTAGCCCCTTGTCCCCCTCTTTTTTACCTTCTCTCTCTGGGGCAGTCTCTGCTCTTGTCCTTATCCCTTCTCCTCGACTTACTCCCTCTTCTCCTCCCACCTTCGTCTCCGGCACGCTGCAGCTCTCCCCTCTCTCCTTCTCTCTCCCCTCCGTCTCTTCATCTCCCTCCTCACACACGTCTCCGTCTTCCTCAATCCTTTCTTTGCCTTCTTCATCTCTTTCTCCACTTTCCTCAGCTCCAGTCTGCCCTCGTTCTTCTCCTTCTCCGTCCTCCTCTCCTCCAGTCTCTCCTCCTCCTCTCTCCTGCTCCTCCACCACCGCACACCCCTGTGCGTAATGGCCCTGCTCGCCGCAGCTCTATACCTTTGATAGCATTATTTGAATATAATAAAGCAGCTAAAGGCTCTGCTAAAAGGGAATATAACAGAGCTTGACATCCCTGTCTTACCGACCTTTCCAATTTAAAAGTGTTAGTTATTACACCATTAATTTTCACACAACTGTATTATTATATATAGTTATATAATCTTTTTATCCATTTCATTATCCGATTCCCAAATCCAAATTTTTGTAACACTTTGAATAAGTATTTATGATTTACTCTATCAAATGCTTTATTTAGATCAAGGCTTATGATAATTCCATTTTCTTTATTCTTCATATATTCTATTGTGTCTCTAATATTATGTATGATATCTGAAATGTCTCTGCCCGGAATGCTATAGGCTTGTGTACTTCTGACGACTCGTTGTGCATTGTGTTACTTTTTTAATCCTGTTTGCTAAGATCTTTGCAAGTATTTTATAATCATTATTTAACATTGTTAGAGGTCTATAGCATTCAAGTTTTTCTTTACTTCCTTTTTGAAAACAATACTTATTAAGCCCATCATCATATTAAGAGGCATTATATCTTTTATTTCTAAATGTTTATAACTTATCTAAAATAGGTATCATATCATCTTTAAACTCTATATAAAATTCCCTTATTAGACCATCAATACCTGGACTTTCATTCCTGCTAAGATTCAAAATAGCAGTTTCTATTTCTCCTTCTCCTATATCTGCATCACACATTGTCTTACATCCATTATTTATTTTATTGTTCAATATTTTAAGGGTTTCATCTATTTGTTCCTCATCAATTAGTTCTTTTTAAATAAATTGCTATAAAGTTCTTCTACTCTTTCTGCAATACCCACTAGATCATCTATTATTTCACCATTTTTACTTTCTATTTGTTGTATATAGTTCTATTTCTGTTTTATTTTTTCTAGCCCTAAGAAAAAGCTAATTCATTTCTCCCCATCTATTATGTTTTTGGCTCTGCTTCTAACAATCACGCCCATACACTTTTGTTGTTCCATTTTTTCCAGTTCTTTATATTTTAAGTAATTATCTAAACCTCTCCATACATCCTTATCTATGTCTATCTATCTTTCCTTCTCTCTCTCTTTTTTGCTTATTTTCTTGCTAAATTGAATGCTTTTATTCTTAATTTCTGTTTTCAGACATTCCCACCATAGTTCAATATTTTCATCATACATTCTTTCATTCATTCTGGTTTTGATGCATTCTCTCATCATTACTTTGTATTCTTCATTTTTTGGTAATGTAGCATTCGAACACTCCCCCCCCATTGTTACTGTGACAACCCCTCCAGCTCCTCCTCCTCTTTCTCCCTTTGCATGTGTCTCACTCTGCTCTCTGTTACAGCCTCAGGGAGATGGTGGAGGGCGGAGCTGGGAGGGGCTGAGTTACCTGCCCAACAGGGCAGGGCCAGAGGGCATAAAAGGCCTGGCTGCATAGTTGTTCTCTCTCTCTCAGGAAGGCCTGCATCCGCCACCCCAGCCATCGCCTTTGTGGGTTTGTTCACGATGCAGCATCCACCACACACATGCTCACACATCCACACTGGCTAACACTATTGGATCTACTTCTTACATCTTTCACATATTCATGATTATTTTGGTATATTTCAGTTAAATAAATTCTAAATGTGAATGGCTTTTGTGTGTTGCCTCCCTTCTTTGTTGTCTGCCTTGAGCCAGGCAGTAACAAAGGGGGGGGGGGGCTCGTCCAAAGTGCTGTCTTTTTTTCCCAGGGGCAGTTAGGGCTGTGAAACAAGGTTAAGTTTGAAAGGGAGGTGGTTCACAGAGTTATTGGCTTTGTTGGCCTGTCTGTGCAGGTGGATGGCCTGTTGAGGAGTTTGTTTTCTAATCTGCTGGTTGGTGAGGGCTGTGTAGTCATTTGGAACCCATATTCCTGCCAGACACAAGCAATGAGGGACACCAGATGTCCACATTGACCCTTTTTTTTGTTTTAGTTTGTTTTTTTTGTGCAGCAAGTGGTTAGAGCTGATGCTCGGGGGCACTCCATAACTGTCTAGGTGGCTGTTATCTTGCTAAGAGCCAACCGGGTTACTGGGCTTGGTGCTTAATTTATCCTGCCACTAGCCTGCATGAAGACTAGGGGTGAGTGAGTCAGCTAGTATTGGTTAGGTAGTCAGCTAGAGGAATATGGTTCCATATTAAAACAGCCTTTCATCTCATTAGCAGTTCGGAAAAATTTGTTTTGTGCTTTGTCCTCTCTGGTGTGTTAGTCTTAAGTAACAAATAAAATGGCTTCAATTGAGGATTTTGTTCAGTCTCCCAGTGAAGGGCTGCTTAACACTTATAAAAGGGAACAGCTCTTGCAGTTAGCTGATCATTTTGGTGTTGAGGTTTCCAAAAGGTTAAGCAAGGAGGACTTGCTTGTCACATTAAAGGCCCACCTAGTGGAAGAAAAAGCATTGGCTGTCCAGGTAGAGAGTGAAAAGGCCCCTGTAAAAATGGCCAGTGTTTCTGATGCAGCTTTTCCTGATCCAAGTTTACCAGGTAAAGTGCCTAGTATAGCACCTGCTTTGGCTGGATTGTCTTTTGAGCAGCAAAAAGAGCTCTTACTGCTTCAGTTGCAGCATGAACAAAGGCATGTTTTGGAGTTGGAGAAATTGAAACATGATGCCTGACTCAGAGAAGCTGAAATGGTCCATTCTCAGGCCAGACAGCAACTTGAGTTGGAGCATTATAAGCTGAAGCTTATGAGTCAGGGAAAGCTTCAGACTCCTGAGGCCCAAGAATCAGCCAAGTTTGTTCCTCCTGCTCCGTCATTTGATGTTGCTGTCAACTTGAGGTTGATTCCAAAATTTAATGAGAAGGACCCTGATATTTTCTTTGTGTTGTTTGAACGTTTAGCAGAGGCTCGAAATTGGTCTGACGCTGAACGAACTCTGCTGCTTCATTGTATACTTACTGGCAAGGCCCAAGAGGTTTTTTCAGCCCTGAGTGTTGCTGATAGTGGTAGTTATCAGTTAGTGAAAGCTGCAGCGCTTAAAGCTTATGAGCTGGTACCTGAAGCCTATCATCAGCACTTTAGGTTGGCCAGGAAAGAGAAGCAGTCTCACACTGAGTTTGCTCGGGACTTAGCAATTCATTTTCAGCGTTGGTGTGTTTCATGTCAGGTTAAGACCTTTGAAGATCTTCAGGAGAAAGTCCTACTGGAACAGTTTAAAAACACTCTGCCTGATTGTGTTTTGACCTATTTAAATGAACAAAAAATAACCAAAGTTTCAGAGTAGGGCTGAAAGATATATCGTTATTGTATCTATATTGAGATATGAACATTCAAGATATTAATATCAATATAAATGATATAGATTTCCCCCGCGCTCGCCCTGCATGTACAGCTCTGGAAGTCACAACAAATTTCATTTTTACAATTGCCCTTGAATGCACCTCTAGGGCCAGCCAACCACAAACCTTTTTGATTTTCAAACCGTTTTTATTTTTCTGAAAAATGCTTGGTTTTCACCGAACCTGTAGTCATATCGTATCAATATCGAGATATCTGGCATGAATATCGAGATATGAAATTTTGTCCATATCGTTCAGCCCTATTTCAGAGGCTGCCCAGTTAGCAGATGAGTTTGTTTTGACACATAAAGGTTTTTTTGGTGACAACCGTGGTCGGGTGATACTGCACGTAGAGAGAGTAGTGCGGGTGCTCACTCCAGCAGTAAGTTTCTGTCTGAAGGGACCGCAAAGTTCCTTGTTAAAGGGGACCGTGGGGTGCTGAGTAAGTTGGACTCCAGTCTGGTTTGTAACTACTGTTTTTGTAAAGGTCATTGGAAAAATGAGTGTCCAGTGTTGAAAAAGAAAGTTAAGTCAGGTTATTTATCAACCAAACCATCCGGGGCTGTTGTGGCTGTGGGAGCAGAGGAGTGGGCCAGTGTCATTGCTGCTGTGCAGGCTCACACTAAACCCTCTTCCTCAGAGTCGATGGATGTGAATCCTATCGTGAACTTGGATCAGACAGTTTTCCCAATGGATGAGATTGACCCTGGTTATCTCCCCTTTGTATCTGATGGTTTTGTCTCACTGGTTGGGGGTGAAGACAAAGTTCCTGTGAAAATCTTAAGAGATCCAGGAGCATTGGACTCATTTATTTTGGACTCGGTGTTACCTTTCTCTGCTGTAACTCACAGTGGTACGAGTGTGGGGGTACGAGGTATGGGTTTGACAGTTTTTTCTGCTCCACAGCATAGATTAACATTATTCTCAGACCTGGGGCAAGGGGAGGTAGTGATGGTGGTACGCCCTGCTAAGCCCATGGTTGGGATACATGTCATTCTTGGAAATGATCTGGCTTGTGCTCAGGTGTGGCCTGATTCTCCTGCTCAGGTGGCCTCTCTCACCCAGGATGAGGTTTCTGAGTCTCCCATCTCTTCTGAAATGGCACTTCCCACCTGTGTGGCCATACGTGCTATGTGCCGTGCAGGTGGTTCTGGTCTTGATAACACAGATAGGAAAAGTATGTCTGTATTTCCGGTGCCTGTTTTCACTTTGTCTATGTCTTCCAGTGACTTGGTGAAGGAGCAAAGGAGGGATTCCACACTTCAGGCTCTTTATTGTCAGGTGCTTCCAGAAGATGAGGTGGAGAGTGCAGTCTATGGTTACTTTCTCCAGGACGGCTTGTTGGTGAGAAAGTGGGTTCCTCAGGGGGACTGTTTTGTGGGTGATGAAGTTTTTAAGTTGTTGTGCCTGCCTCAGTGCGACAGACTGTGCTTGAGGTTGCTCATGATGGAGCAGCGGGTCATTTAGGAGTAAAGAAAACTTATAATAGGATTTTGAAGCATTTCTACTGGCCTAAGTTAAAGAGGGATGTCTCTGCCTTTGTTAAAACTTGTCACACATGCCATCTGACTGGGAAGCCCAACCAAGCCATAAAGCCTGCCCCATTGTACCCAACTCCTGTTGCTGATCAGCCTTTTGAGCACCGTCTTGTTGATTGTCTTGGACCCATGCCACATTCAAAAGCTGGTAGCAATTTTTTGCTTACAGTGATGTGTCAGGCTACTCGCTATCCAGCTGCCTACCCCCTCAAAAATATTACCACCAAGTCAGTTGTCAAAGCTCTGACACAGTTCACTGCCATCTTTGATGTTCCAAAGCTTATACAGTCAGATCAAGGCTCTAATTTCTGCTCCAAAATGTTTACAGAGGTGCTCAAGCAGCTAAATATAAAATGCTCCCAGTCAACTGCTTACCATCCCCAGAGCCAAGGAGCTCTGGAGAGGTTTCATCAAACCCTCAAGTCTCTTCATGCGTATTGCACTGAGTTGGACCGTGACTAGGAGGAAGGATTACCCTGGTTGTTGTTAGCTGCTAGAGAAGTTTCTCAGGAGAGTTTAGGTTTTAGCCCGAATGACCTTGTTTTTGGTCACACAGTTCGTGGCCTATTACTCCTTACATAGCGACTGGAAGGTTGAAGAGGCCCCCAAAAACTTGATCAACTATGTGAACACTTTCAGACAACGGCTGTATCAGGCAAATAAATTGGTGAGGGAAAAGCTGCATGCAGCTCAGACAAAAAGAAGAAGCTTTATGATCGTCGTTGTGAGCACAGAGAGTTTAGCCCTGGGGATCAAGTTCTTGCCCTTTTGCCTTTAGCTTGTTCTCCTTTTCAGGCTAAGTTCTCAGGCCCATATATAGTGGCCCGTAAAGTGTCAGATTGGAACTATTTAATCTCAACTCCTGACAGGAGGAGGTCTAAGCAATTGTGTCACATTAACTTGCTGAGGCCGTATTATGCTTGTACCTCTGTTTCTGAACAGTCACTTTCCTCTGCGGCTGCAGTGGCTGCAGTAGATCTCTCTCCTCCTCCTCTGGGTCCAGTAGCAGAGAGTGAGGAGGTATTGGAAGCTCCAGATTACAGAGGTTTAAGAGGTCCTCTCAAAAATTTAGAGTCTGGCCAATCTTGATGAGATGTTGATACATTTATCCCAAACAAAGAAAAGAGACCTGACGGAGCTAATCAAAAGCTATTCCTGTCTGTTTGAAGACTCTCAGACCATCAGACAGCGTTTTTATTGCATGTCTCCAGACAAGCATGAATACCTTGAGGGAGGGGTTAGATACAGGTTAGAAAACGGTATTGCAGAGCCTTGTGCTTGTAATTGGTCCTCCCCATGCCCTCTTGTGAATAAACCTGATGATACTTTTAGACCTTGTACTGATCTGCGTAAGGTGAATAACGTAACCAAACCTGATTCTTTTCCACTTCCCCGCGTGGAAGATTGCGTGGATCAGGTTGGGTCTGCCAAATTTGTCAGCAAATTTGACCTATTAAAAGGTTATTGGCAGGTCCCTTTAACCCCTAGAGCTAGGGAGATCGCAGCATTCATAACACCTAGTGGTATGTATTCGTACACCGTGATGCCTTTCGGTTTGCGTAATGCTCCAGCCACCTTCAAGCACCTAATGAACAAGGTGGTTTCAGGCCTGGTAGGATGTGCTGTGTATTTGGATGATGTTATCTACAGTGATACATGGCAAGATCACTTGAAGCGCATCAGAGTACTGTTTGACCGGCTGGCTTGGGCATCATTGACAGTTAACCTTGCAAAATGTGATTTCGCCAAGGTAACAGTCACATACCTGGGTAAAGTGGTGGGCCCGAGGTCTGGTACATCTTGTGAGAGCAAAGGTGCTGGCTGTTGATCAGTTTCCTGTTCCAACAACCAAGAAGGAGCTCGCTTGCTTCCTTGGTATGGTGGGTTACTATCGTGGGTTTTGCAAGGATTTCTCCACAGTAGTTGCTCCACTCACATCTCTTCTTAGCTCAAAGGTGAAGTTTGAATGCTTTTGAATCTGTCAAGTCTTTGTTGTCCTCTGCCCCTGTCTTAGTTGCTCCACAGATGGACCGGCCATTTATATTGTATGTGGATGCTAGCAAGGTTGGAGCTGGTGCTGTCCTCATGCAAGCCAATGACAAGGGTGTTGACTGTCCAGTAAGTTACTTCTCTAAAAAGTTAAACTCACACCAGCTGAATTATTCCATTATTGAAAAAGAGGCACTGGCTCTCATTTGGGCATTGAAGCATTTTGAGGTTTATGTGGGTGGAGGAGTGTCACCGTTAGTGGTGTACGCTGACCACAATCCCCTTACTTTTCTCCACTCTCTTCAAAGTCCAAATCAGCGGCTTATGCGCTGGTGTCTTTTCCTCCAGCCATTTAATTTAGATATTCGGCATGTAAAGGGGGTTGAAAATACAGTGGCTGTTGCCATGTCTTGTGCTATGTCTGTTTAGGTAGTGTTCTCCCTGCAGTGTCACTCCCTGTCCATGCTGGCTCTCCCTCTCTTAAAATGCTTCCTAGGTACCAAGGTTGCTGAGTTGGTGGTCTTGTGTTCAAGGGATGGAACCATCTGCAGGTTGTAGAACCATTTATGTTAACATCTTCATACCAGATTGATTATGCACCAGAACAGTGAGGTAAAGTTACTTTGTATTGTGGTTGGTTGTATTTATTTGTTGGCTGTGGTGTTTTGGGGTTCCTGGTGTGAACCCCGTTCTTGAGGGTGGGGGTGTGACAACCCCTCCAGCTCCTCCTCCTCTTTCTCCCCTTGCATGTGTCTCACTCTGCTCTCTGTTACAGCCTCAGAGAGATGGTGGAGGGCGGAGCTGGGAGGGGCTGAGTAACCTGCCAGCAGGGCCAGAAGGCATAAAAGGCCTGGCTGCATCCACACTGGCTAACACTATTGGATCTACTTCTTACACCTTTCACATATTCATGATTATTTTGGTATATTTCAGTTAAATAAATTCTAAATGTGAATGGCTGTTGTGTGGTGCATCCCTTCTTTGTTGTCTGCCCTGAGCCAGGCAGTAACATTACAGACTCCCCCAAACTGAAAAAAAACTATTTTATGATCACTTATCATAGTAGGATGAAAAACAATTTTACTAATTTTATCAGATAATTTTTTAGAGCACAAAATTAAATCTATCCTACTTTTTTTCATGGTCCCTCTGACCTCCTGTACTCAAGTAAATTCTATAGTTTTAGGATTCCTGTCTCTCCACACATCACTCAGTCTATTCATACTCATTAATTTGTGCAGGGCAGCCCTGGATGAATCACTCCTAAAGGCTGCCCTCTCACCAGCATCTGTCCTCTCACACCACACGTTAAAATCACCAACAATCATACACTCACTCTTACACATACCTGCTAATTTTTCAAAGATTTTCCTTTCTTTTTCTTCATTAGGAGCATATATATTAATTAATTCATAGTTTTTGTTCATATATTTAAATTCCATCCCCAGTATCCTCCCCTCACCATCATTCTCACACACTTTCACATCTTCAATCACTACCTTTCTAACCAAAATACCCACCCCTCTGGATTTAACAGTCCCATTGTTCACATACACATCACCCTTCCACTCTGTCCTTACATCTCTCTCACACACACTGTCCCAGTGGGTTTCCTGAATGCAAATATCAGCCGCACAACATGGAAAAAAAAGCTGCCTACTGCTGTAACTTCTCAAGCCATCTGAATTAAGTGAGATAATAGAAACCATTTGGAAAAAAAAAGTGAGAAGGAAACTCAAATATTCAATCTAACATTTTAAACTTTTTAAAATTCCCTCCTCCCTCTTGGTCTTTTCCTTTTTTTGTGTTTTTATTTCACAAAGGAAAAATCTTGCTGATACAGTCTCAGTACTTATAGGCCATACAATTTTCCTTTGTGCCCATGTGTTTACCCCTCCCCCCCAGAAAAAAATAAAATTAAAATGGAAAATAAAATTAAAATAGAAAAGAAAGAAAAAAAGAGAAGCGAAAAAAAGAGAAAGACGAGAAAAAATATATAATATGATAAATAAATAATAACAATAGGGCAGCAACAGTTGCATTGTTAATGTCTATAAAGTATGCACATGTATCTTGTACCTAGTTACATGCAGATTACATATATTCCTTCATCTTACAAAATTCATACATATAGCACACATTTAAAGTAAAGGTTTACACAAATGTGTCAGAAAGATAATAGGCTAGACCAGACCTTGTGCTTGATCCCTTTTGGCGAGGTTCTCCAAGCCAGAGACCAAGGACACTGTTTTATCTCAGTAAGAACTGGTGAAAATCCTCAAAAACTGAACTAAAATTCCTCTTCAGAGAGTCTGCTTTTCCTGCTCCTTCTTCTGCAACAACTGATTAGCTCTGAGTGCCGACAGGTGTGCGTGTTCAGGGTGGTATGGCCGTAAGCAAAGATTTATGTGATAAATTAGATATTTAAATATGCTGCAGACTGTGTCTACACTGTAGTTTGACTCCCTCTTGAACCTGCTTTTAGGATTCTGCATCACCCTGCCATAAACACAATGATCACCCTTCCAGTTCGTACACGACGGATAAGACATTGCCCCCTTTTTTTTAGCTTTGCATTTTCATGCTTGAAAATAAGCTTTTAGCTTCATCTTATTTCCAGTAACGATCTGCTGGATCTTGATGTGTTTTATGAGTAAAGTAGCGGCGCTCTCTACTGGAGAAAAAGCTTACAGCACTTGGTATTCCCAGGCGGTCTCCCATCCAAGTACTAACCAGGCCCGACCCTGCTTAGCTTCCGAGATCAGACGAGATCGGGCGTGTTCAGGGTGGTATGGCCGTAAGCGAAGATTCATGTGATAAATTAGATATTTAAATATGCTGCAGACTGTGTCCACACTGTAGTTTGACTCCCTCTTGAACCTGCTTTTAGGATTCTGCATCACCCTGCCATAAACACAATGATCACCCTTCCAGTTCGTACACGACAGATAAGACATTGCCCCCTTTTTTTTAGCTTTGCATTTTCATGCTTGAAAATAAGCTTTTAGCTTCATCTTATTTCCAGTAACGATCTGCTGGATCTTGATGTGTTTTATGAGTAAAGTAGCGGCGCTCTCTACTGGAGAAAAAGCTTACAGCACCTGGTATTCCCAGGCGGTCTCCCATCCAAGTACTAACCAGGCCCGACCCTGCTTAGCTTCCGAGATCAGACGAGATCGGGCGTGTTCAGGGTGGTATGGCCGTAAGCGAAGATTCATGTGATAAATTACATATTTAAATATGCTGCAGACTGTGTCCACACTGTAGTTTGACTCACTCTTGAACCTGCTTTTAGGATTCTGCATCACCCTGCCATAAACAAAATGATCACCCTTCCAGTTCAAATACAATAGATTAGGCATTGCCCCCTTTTTTTTAGCTTTGCATTTTCATGCTTGAAAATAAGCTTTTAGCTTCATCTTATTTCCAGTAACGATCTGCTGGATCTTGATATGTTTTATGAGTAAAGTAGCGGCGCTCTCTACTGGAGAAAAAGCTTACAGCACCTGGTATTCCCAGGCGGTCTCCCATCCAAGTACTAACCAGGCCCGACCCTGCTTAGCTTCCGAGATCAGACGAGATCGGGCGTGTTCAGGGTGGTATGGCCGTAAGCAAAGATTTATGTGATAAATTAGATATTTAAATATGCTGCAGACTGTGTCCACACTGTAGTTTGACTCCCTCTTGAACCTGCTTTTAGGATTCTGCATCACCCTGCCATAAACACAATGATCACCCTTCCAGTTCGTACACGACAGATAAGACATTGCCCCCTTTTTTTTAGCTTTGCATTTTCATGCTTGAAAATAAGCTTTTAGCTTCATCTTATTTCCAGTAACGATCTGCTGGATCTTGATGTGTTTTATGAGTAAAGTAGCGGCGCTCTCTACTGGAGAAAAAGCTTACAGCACCTGGTATTCCCAGGCGGTCTCCCATCCAAGTACTAACCAGGCCCGACCCTGCTTAGCTTCCGAGATCGGGCGTGTTCAGGGTGGTATGGCCGTAAGCGAAGATTCATGTGATAAATTAGATATTTAAATATGCTGCAGACTGTGTCCACACTGTAGTTTGACTCCCTCTTGAACCTGCTTTTAGGATTCTGCATCACCCTGCCATAAACACAGTAATCACCCTTCCAGTTCATATACAATAGATCAGGCATTGCCCCCTTTTTTTTAGCTTTGCATTTTCATGCTTGAAAATACGCTTTTAGCTTCATCTTATTTCCAGTAACGATCTGCTGGATCTTGATGTGTTTTATGAGTAAAGTAGCGGCGCTCTCTACTGGAGAAAAAGCTTACAGCACCTGGTATTCCCAGGCGGTCTCCCATCCAAGTACTAACCAGGCCCGACCCTGCTTAGCTTCCGAGATCGGACGAGATCGGGCGTGTTCAGGGTGGTATGGCCGTAAGCGAAGATTCATGTGATAAATTACATATTTAAATATGCTGCAGACTGTGTCCACACTGTAGTTTGACTCCCTCTTGAACCTGCTTTTAGGATTCTGCATCACCCTGCCATAAACACAATGATCACCCTTCCAGTTCAAATACAATAGATCAGGCATTGCCCCCTTTTTTTTAGCTTTGCATTTTCATGCTTGAAAATAAGCTTTTAGCTTCATCTTATTTCCAGTAACGATCTGCTGGATCTTGATATGTTTTATGAGTAAAGTAGCGGCGCTCTCTACTGGAGAAAAAGCTTACAGCACCTGGTATTCCCAGGCGGTCTCCCATCCAAGTACTAACCGGGCCCGACCCTGCTTAGCTTCCGAGATCAGACGAGATCGGGCGTGTTCAGGGTGGTATGGCCGTAAGTAAAGATTTATGTGATAAATTAGATATTTAAATATGCTGCAGACTGTGTCTACACTGTAGTTTGACTCCCTCTTGAACCTGCTTTTAGGATTCTGCATCACCCTGCCATAAACACAATGATCACCCTTCCAGTTCAAATACAATAGATCAGGCATTGCCCCCTTTTTTTTAGCTTTGCATTTTCATGCTTGAAAATAAGCTTTTAGCTTCATCTTATTTCCAGTAACAATCTGCTGGATCTTGATGTGTTTTATGAGTAAAGTAGCGGCGCTCTCTACTGGAGAAAAAGCTTACAGCACCTGGTATTCCCAGGCGGTCTCCCATCCAAGTACTAACCAGGCCCGACCCTGCTTAGCTTCCGAGATCAGACGAGATCGGGCGTGTTCAGGGTGGTATGGCCGTAAGCGAAGATTCATGTGATAAATTAGATATTTAAATATGCTGCAGACTGTGTCCACACTGTAGTTTGACTCACTCTTGAACCTGCTTTTAGGATTCTGCATCACCCTGCCATAAACACAGTAATCACCCTTCCAGTTCATATACAATAGATCAGGCATTGCCCCCTTTTTTTTAGCTTTGCATTTTCATGCTTGAAAATAAGCTTTTAGCTTCATCTTATTTCCAGTAACGATCTGCTGGATCTTGATGTGTTTTATGAGTAAAGTAGCGGCGCTCTCTACTGGAGAAAAAGCTTACAGCACCTGGTATTCCCAGGCGGTCTCCCATCCAAGTACTAACCAGGCCCGACCCTGCTTAGCTTCCGAGATCAGATGAGATCGGGCGTGTTCAGGGTGGTATGGCCGTAAGCGAAGATTCATGTGATAAATTAGATATTTAAATATGCTGCAGACTGTGTCCACACTGTAGTTTGACTCCCTCTTGAACCTGCTTTTAGGATTCTGCATCACCCTGCCATAAACACAATGATCACCCTTCCAGTTCGTACACGACAGATAAGACATTGCCCCCTTTTTTTTAGCTTTGCATTTTCATGCTTGAAAATAAGCTTTTAGCTTCATCTTATTTCCAGTAACGATCTGCTGGATCTTGATGTGTTTTATGAGTAAAGTAGCGGCGCTCTCTACTGGAGAAAAAGCTTACAGCACCTGGTATTCCCAGGCGGTCTCCCATCCAAGTACTAACCAGGCCCGACCCTGCTTAGCTTCCGAGATCAGACGAGATCGGGCGTGTTCAGGGTGGTATGGCCGTAAGCGAAGATTCATGTGATAAATTAGATATTTAAATATGCTGCAGACTGTGTCCACACTGTAGTTTGACTCCCTCTTGAACCTGCTTTTAGGATTCTGCATCACCCTGCCATAAACACAATGATCACCCTTCCAGTTCAAATACAATAGATCAGACACTGCCCCCTTTTTTTTAGCTTTGCATTTTCATGCTTGAAAATAAGCTTTTAGCTTCATCTTATTTCCAGTAACGATCTGCTGGATCTTGATATGTTTTATGAGTAAAGTAGCGGCGCTCTCTACTGGAGAAAAAGCTTACAGCACCTGGTATTCCCAGGCGGTCTCCCATCCAAGTACTAACCGGGCCCGACCCTGCTTAGCTTCCGAGATCAGACGAGATCGGGCGTGTTCAGGGTGGTATGGCCGTAAGTAAAGATTTATGTGATAAATTAGATATTTAAATATGCTGCAGACTGTGTCTACACTGTAGTTTGATTCCCTCTTGAACCTGCTTTTAGGATTCTGCATCACCCTGCCATAAACACAGTGATCACCCTTCCACCTCATACACAACAGATCAGACATTGCCCCCTTTTTTTTAGCTTTGCATTTTCATGCTTGAAAATAAGTCTAGAAACGCTCATCCGTGCCAAATATGATGAGGAAAAGCATATCCACTAAAAAAACTAGTGAGAAAAATTAACCATCAAGGGAACAAAATTGCCCTCTTCTAGAATGGGGATAAAGACATTTTTCAACCCAAGAGGTTGACATCTCCTTTGTACGACGGAGGATTAGGGCCACGTTAACAAAAAGGACGTTTAAAAAAAAAAAAAAAGTACGTCCAAAAAAGAAAATAAAGTGATAAAATAAAGAATAAAAGTATAAAGTTACAAGAATAATCTCATTAAGTTACGAGAATAAAGTCATAAAGTTGTGAGAATTAAGTCGAAAATTTTTGGGACTAATCTCTTAAAGTTATGAGAAAGTCAAAAAGTTGCGAGAATAATCTAATAAATATAGAATAAAGTCACAAAGTTACAAGAATAATCTCATAAAATTAAGAGAATAATCTTATAAAGTTCCGAGAATAAAGTCACAAGACAAACACTGAACCGGTATTTATCCTTCAGAAAAGAGCAGTAAGAATCATCACTAAAGCAAGTCACGGAGAACCAACAAATCCACCCTTCATCAAACTGCAAGAAATTTCAGGACCAGAGGACTGGTGTACAAAACCAGGACAAGGGATTAAGCCGGGATATCTTGGTTATCCTGGATCAACTAATCCATGATGTGGTTGCACAAAAGTGGGATGGGGGAAGTGAGACATGTTTTGATATGTTACCATGGAGATTTATTCTGTGGAGCTAGCCTGCTCCAGACCAGAGGCCTATAGCACGAAGTGCGGTCAACTTATCCTGGGTAACTCACATCTATCCAGGGTTGACTCACCCCAACAATGGCAATCAGGATAATCAATAGCACGATGCGGATTATCAACAGGGTAACTCAAAGGTTTGTCTCATGAAGAGCCGTGAACGTGCACGTATAAAGGGAGGGCTCAGAGGCAGCTGACCAATCGCAATCATGAGCGGCAAACACGCTGAAAAGCGCAGGGAATACGCTGACAGAGCTCACTATTTCACATGTGAAGAGCAACGTCTGTTAATGTTAAAATATGAGGATGACAAAGCCAGTATAATGGAGACAGGAAACACCTTAGTGGCTTTCAATCATAGCCAAAATGCGTGGCAACGCATAGCGGACTGTGTTTGCGCAAGTTACTCATCAGTGGCTCAATCTGACACTGATCACACTCATGAATCTCATGAAACAATATACTGTGCAAATGAATTGCGTGTCTGACAATTATCATCCCATTCCCCCAGATGTAATCCCTCTGGAGTAAGAAGGTCGTGGGAGCTGAAAAAAAAAATAAATAAAAAAACATCATTGAATCTGGTAGCTAAGTTGGTCTGTTTCATGTCATATCATGCTACATTTAAGATTTAAGTTGTCACCACAATGAAATCATGTCAACACCTGAGCTAATTTCTGACCCAAATTAACAATTTAAAAATCAGCAGCTGGACTAAAATACACCCTCCCTCTTTAAAGAAAAAGGCCCTTAAACACAATGAATAAAGTGCAGTAATGACATGATAGAGTAATGTGCTGTTTCACATTAGCGTTACATCCCTTTTATTTGTCAAGTATGGTGCATTTGAATGTATGAAAGGGGCTATATAAATGAAGTTTATATAGCAGACAGATGAATGATGCAGTAGTCTCTATGCAGGCCTGTGAACAGCATAACAACATAATTGGACAAAATAATGTAAAATTAAAACAGATCTGTATATTGGTCTCTGACCAGCCGGACACTGTCGTCATGAAGATGGCAGTCTTGTCCCAGTCTATATGTGAGGGCACTCTGGGGAGCTCTCCGTCCTCAGGCAGGCCACATTGTGGAGGACAGCACAGGCCACAGGGATGTCACTTGCCCTGTATGGTATGACCCTCAGGTTTTGGAGACCATGAAAGCATACCTTTAGGAGGCATAGGCATGATTGTATGGCTGCTGTGCTCCCTGAGGGTCTGTAAACGGTGTGAGGAGAAAAGGCTGGCAGGTATACGCTCTGTCCCCCAGCAACACACTTGATAATTCACCTGTGATTACAAAATATCATCATCATAAGCTCAGAAACAGAGACATTCTTCACACAGCCATGATGTTAAAGTGGTTATCAATAGAGGCTGTGGGGCTAACCTTGTGATAGGTGCTGGTAATTTGCCACAACATTGCTGATCAGGCAGTCTGCACTGTAGATAATCTGAAACTAAGATGTAGACTATTAAACCAGTCAATGCACATCACAAGGAGTGCACAATGTTCATTAAAAACAATATCAAAATGTCATGTTCACCTGAAAATTAATGCTATGAAAGGATTTCCTAGTCACAAAATCACCCTCAATGGCACCTGCTGCCATGTCAGCTTTGGCCCAGTCATGTTTAATCTACACACACATGCACATGCACACACAGGGCTTTAAGTGGTCATTTTATGACCTACCCACGTACACGTGCATGCAGAGCTGTCGGGCCCATTAGGCAATATAGGCAAAAGGCGTGCAGCCTCCAGGGGGTTGCCACAAAATCTGTTAAAAAATTTCCTTCAATATAATTATATTAAAACTAGTTATTACTATTAACTCTTAAAATAGAAAAGCTCACAGTGATTCAAATCTTAAGGTACAGTTATTGCATAGTGTAATCGTAGCTTACGTATAGAGTTATTGTGCGTTAACTGTGTGGTTATTTAAATTGTTTGATGTTGATTTTTGTACTTACAATTTATTACAACAATTATTTGTTGACCTATTTAAAGGGTTTTTATTTTGTGGTAAGGGTATTTATATTGTATTTCAGAATATCTTTGAATGTATTTGTAATTTGTTAAGTATGTGAATTTGATGACACGTTTTCTTATAAATTAAAGACAATGGTAAAAACAATGCTGTTTGATTTCTTATGTAAGCATATGTAAATCGCTGATGGAGGAGGGCATCATATGAACTCTCGGGCCCCACATTGGGTAGAGACGGCTCTTCATGCACGCACAAAGTCCTGCACACTTCCATACATATAATCCAACAGTATAGGGGCATGGATCATAAGGAGCAAACATGGATGTTTTAATTTCATTTTCACGTGCAATTCAACAAATTCATAATCAGGGCACAACTATGATTTCGGAGACGTTAATTAACTATTTGGATTGATATTGTGATTTTTCAGTAGAGTATGAAGTGTGTGTCAGTGCACTACTTACGCATTCAGGCGGTCTGCAATGCTTTGCCATGCTTCCTGACATTGTATCGCCGTGGCGGTGTTTCCTCTTTTTTTTTTATTAAGGTCTTTAACCTCCTCAAACGCGTCCATGAAGACTTTCTGCTCCGATGGAGAGAAGCACGCCACTCTTGTTGTCATGGTGAATCTTTGATTGTGTGATCGATCGCGGGGTCTGTTTAAGGAATCGCGTGCGCCATTTATCCTGGATGTCTGAATCCTACTTTCGTGCAACTGGCCCCAGGACTAATATGAGACTACACTGCCTATCAGCAAAAGGAGGTCATCTGCTCTAAAGAAATGAAAACATGTTCAACAATAGGTAGGTTCAAAAACATTCAAAACTACCAAACTAGGATGGTATGAAGTAAAAGACAAAGGTATGCCTTGAAATAGTATGTACATCAAATAAGATGGATTTGTACTGTGGGTAAAGTTTAGATTTTCTGTTACAGTTTTGCTGTATCTATCTGTATCATTTGGCCTATCATTTATCATCCAAGTACTAACCAGGCCCGACCCTGCTTAGCTTCCGAGATCAGAGGAGATCGGGCGTGTTCAGGGTGGTATGGCCGTCAGTGAAGGTCTATGAGATAAACTGGATATTTACATATGCTGTCGACTGTGTCCACGCTGTAGTTTGACTCACTCTTGAACCTGCTTTTAGGTTTCTGCATCACCCTGCCATAAACACAATGACCACCCTTCCAGTTCATGCGCAACAGATAATTGCCTTTTTTTTTTTTTTTTTTTTTTTTCAAAAAGAAGACGTCCAAATAAGTAACTCACAATTCTCCATTTTTTCATTTTTGTCTTCCTTTTCAGTAAGTGGTCCAGTTCAGCTTTTATGTCTTCACTGTCAGAAGGAGCAGGCTGACAGTTTTAGGAGTCAAAGGCATCCTTTTGGGCTCTTGAGGACCAAAGTGGACTCCCTTGGTTGCACACCACAGACCGCTGCAACATATGAAATGGCAATGATTTGCACTAAGACTAGTCTATTACACTTGGCCCTGAAAAATATTATATTAAATAAATAATTCAGCACTTTTTCATTAAAAAGGGCCATTTAATATTAAATTGTACAAAAAACCACTTTAAACTAAAATAGTCCAGCATAAGACACAAACTCACCACTACTTTCACAACAACAGGATGTGTTACATTACCGCTTTATTGGGTGCAAAGGAGTAGGTTCAACAGTTGGGTTTTTTTGAAGACGAAGAAGATTAATTTTCCTGTCCCTTATCACAACGCACAACTTGGCGTATTCTCATCTCATTGAATCAGCTCATGCCTAATTTCTTACAATTTCTTAAAAATAAAGCATTGACAATTGTGAGACTGCAGAAAATTATTTCACGTATTCTAATATTTTTCCTGGAGTGAGTCTTCAAAGAACAGCTCCTTTCAGAAATAATGCGTCTCTATGAATAACTTAAAACGTTGAGACTTATTAGCATTATTCTCCCAACGTGTTTGATGTGTGTACGTGTGTGTTTTATCCAACATGCTATTATATATGCACTCACTATGAAATCATTTGAAAGAGTCAGCAAAAACATGCACGTTTTACAGTGTGGCGTAACAGCAGTAAATTACTTGACTAAAATGTAACAGTTAACATGTCAAACATGAGCTAATTTTGCTGATTTTGCTGATTTTAGAGGACCAAGAATGTATGAAAATATAGAGTTGTTTGAAAGCCAAAAGATCACGAAAAAATAGCCCAATTCCCAACCCGACGTTACACGGGGAACGAAGGTTGATTGTTTAACTACGGATGTATTTTGATGCAACACCCATTTAGGAACGAGATTCCGCTTGGTAGTACATCGTACAATGGTGGGAGGCAGGGCTCACGACAAACTAGCAGCGTCTTATTACAGCTTTTACATAAGTTAAATTTGTCACGAAGAAATATCAGGTACAGGTAATTTCATGGTGTACTTTTAATCGGATATCATTGTGTAACGTGTGTGTTATTAGCATTTGAAGCTAACGAGCAGCTATCAGCGTACGTCTGTCAAACCAGTCCTTCCAGTGAGCTCGTCGCCCTTTGAGCTGTCTTCAGTTATTACAGAGGGGGTGGGTAGGAAATATGACAAGTTTAGCAAGCAAGGCTTTTTGCAGGGTGGAGCGGATGTGTCACCACCTACCCGTGGTCCTCAACACATTCCTAGTCTTCTCGATCACCGGGGAGGTGAGTTACCTGGTGCTGGTCGAGGCTCCGCTGGAGCCCGAGCAGAAGAAGACTGAGTGGTCCACCTGGTGGAAGGCGGTCCACTTGCTGGCTCAGTACTTCATGCTGGTTAACATCTGCTGGAACGCCCTGCTCTTCGTCAGGATCAACCCCAGCATCAAGGGGGTGTTCCTGGGAGGAGAC
Organism: Cetoscarus ocellatus; assembly: GCA_037902135.1. Taxonomy (NCBI): domain Eukaryota; kingdom Metazoa; phylum Chordata; class Actinopteri; order Labriformes; family Labridae; genus Cetoscarus; species Cetoscarus ocellatus. The sequence continues at coordinate 47,156 of JBAMNC010001011.1, read as the reverse complement.
GGCTTGGGACAAGGCTGGAGGTAAGGGAATAAAATCTTTGTCTTAAAAATGCAGCAAATACCTTGTCAGTCAATGTGTTGTGACAGGAATTGATACAGGTGAAAAATTAGGGTCCACTTTTCACCATTTAAATGTAAGTGTGTTATTAGTTATCTACCTATTTAATTTGCATGTCAAAAATGAAGTGAAAGGTACAAATATTTTGCATGACTTGTCATTCTACATTTTGCAGTTACAATACCCAATTCCAATGAATTTGGGACATGTAAAACAATAAATAAAAACATAATACAATGATCTGCAAATCCTTTTCAAACTATATTCAGTTGAATACTTTACAATTACAAGAAGTTTGATCTTCAGTCTGAAACGATTTAATGGTTTTTGCAAATATTCACACGTTTTGGATCTCATTTGTCATATTCTGTGCTTCATAATATGCCACACATTTTCAATACCATCACTGATGATGACTTTTGAACTTTAGCTCGGATGACACTTTGTTCATGATTGCCCAAAACAAATTGAAATGTGGGCTCGGACCAAAGCACACCTTTTCACTTTTCCACCATCTCAGATGAGCTTGGGCCCACAGAAGCCAGTGGTATTTCTTGGTGTTGAGGATATGTGGCTTTCCCTTTGCATGGTAGAGTTTTAACCTTACTTGTGGAAGTAGCAATGAGCTGTGTTAACTGACAGTGGTTTTCCAAAGTGTCCCTGAGCCCACTTGGTGAGATCATTTACATAATGATGTTGGTCTCTATCGCAGTGCTGCTTGAGGAATAAAAGGTCACTGGAATTCAGTGTTGGTTTTTGGCCTTGCTGCTTACTTGCAGAGCATTCTCTAGATTCCGTGAATCTTTTGATGATACAGACTGTAGATGATGTAATCCCTAAATTCCTTGCGATCAAACATTTTTTTCTTACTGTTGGATTATTTGCTCACACAATTGTTCACAGAGTGGTGAACCTCACCCCACCCTTGTTTGTGAATCAATCAATCAATCAATCAATCTTTATTTGTATAGTGCCAATTCATAACAAGTGTTATCTCAAGACACTTTACAATAGAGCACAAAGCTCTTCATATTATGGATACACATATATGCATAGATACATATATACATATAAAAATACACATATACATATATATACAACTATATACATCCAACACCCAACATGAATCCATATAGCCAATCATGACTCCCTCCATCATGGCGGCAAGAAAAAACCCTCTGTTAAGCAGCAGGAAATCTTGAATGTGGACCCCAGTCTCATGATGAACAGCAAATCCACACGATGCTGTGTTGGGTGTGTGGGCAAAGGGAGGGAGGTAAGTGGAGACAAGTGGACTAAAGTAAGAACTAAAGCTAGTGACAGATCAATGGACCAATCATAGACCTGTCGTCGTCAAATTTGTTTCTGCTGCAAACAAATTTATTAGAGGAGGATCCTCATGTCTGTGTGGTTGTGGTGAAAAATTTATAGAAGTATAATCAATAAAAGTCTTACTGGAAGTAAGAATTTACGGTAGTGACGAACTCATGGGTGCCCAGACCACAAGTGCATCCCTACCATATTTGTTTCCGTTAAGTATAAATGTATTAATGGTAGACCTCTTGAGATGTGACACCTCATTTTCAGGAGGGATCTCATGTCCATGTGGAGCTAGAGATAGTTACTATAGATGTATTAACCATGAATAGAAAGATCATGTTAATATCAACATTAACAGCTATAATGATTATGAACTGGAGTGAGATGGCCAAATATGTGTTATGTCTGTAATTGTAGTTATTGAGGCTTCGTGACTCCACAGCAGCAGGCAGTCCTCCGCCAAGGATCCCAGGCAACCTAAAAGACAAGAGCCAGAGACGAGTACAGGAGCAAACAGAAAGGGGCAGAGGCAGATATGGAGAGAGAGTGTGAGAGAGAGAGGGATAGAGCCCAATGTGCCAGATCCCCCCGGCAGTCTAAGCCTATTGCATCTTAACTATATGTCTAAACTATGGACTATGAGCTGGTCCCTAACTGAAAGCTTTATCAAAGAGGAATGTTTTAAGTCTAGCCTTAAAGGTAGAGAGGGTGTCTGCCTCCCGAACCGTGGTCGGTAAATGGTTCCAGAGAAGAGGAGCCTGATAACTGAAGGCTCTACCTCCCATACTACTTCTAGAGACTGATGGCACCACGAGCAGGCCAGCATTTTGGGAGCGTAATGTTCTAGAGGGGTTGTACGGCACTACAAGCTCTTTGAGGTAAACTGGTGCCTGTCCACTGAGAGCTTTATAGGTGAGAAGAAGAATCTTGAATTCTATTCTATATTTAATGGGAAGCCAGTGCAGAGAGGCTAATACTGGTGTAATGTGGTCTCTTCTCCTAGTTCTAGTCAGCACACGTGCTGCAGCATTTTGAACCAGCTGAAGCGTCTTAAGCGACTTACTGGGACAGTAATGACTAAGCCTTTCGGGGGTGCTCCTTATTATGACACTTGCCTGTTTTCAGTTAACATGTTCTTCTGAGGAATACTCAAAATAGGTGTTTTTTGAGCACTCCTCAACTTTCCCAGTCTTTTTGCCCTATGACAGCTTTTTTTGGAACATGTTGCAGGCATCAAATTCTAAATGACCGAATATCTGCAAAAAACAAAAAAGTTTATTAGTTTGAACATACTGTATGTTGTAGTGTATTCAACTGAAGATATATCAAAAATGATTTCTGTGGCAGGCACAGCCCTCAGCTGCCCTGGAAGCCTCCTGCAACAGTCTTTAAACTATATAAGATTATTTTTAAAGTAATTTGTCTTTCACACAGTTGAGTCCAGCTCATATTTTTAGTGGTATTTTTATTTTTACCATTTTTTTATATATTGCTTCTGTATTTGTCTTCTAATCTAATTTTCTACTTTTTGAAGTAACTTGCTGCAACAGTTTTATTATTATATTCAAGCATGTGTTGATACACTAATTCTAACCCTTATCTATTGAAATAACAAGCTTGATGCACTCTAAATTTGTGTAGTTTATAATAAGGATTCTTTTTTTCCAATTTCATCTGTGAATTTTTTTTCAGTGTATTTTTGAGTGATTTAGTATTTTTTCTCCACTTCTCTTCCACAGGTACTGTTACACATGTGAGACCCACACTCCTCCTCGCTGCTCCCACTGCTATGATTGCAATGTGTGCGTTCTGCGGCGAGATCACCATTGTGTCTTCTTCGGCCGCTGTGTGGGCTTTCGGAACTACCGTTTCTTCCTCAGCTGCTTGTTGTACATGTGGTGTGGACTCCTGTACGCCACTCTGATGAACGCTGAAGTCTTCATTGTCATTTTGAAGGAGGGGGTGACTTTGCACAGTGTGCTGCTGCTGCTAATACCCTGGATCATGCTAGTTTCAGGTAGGATCTGGCTTTTGCCTTATGAAGTTGCAATGAGTAATTTTGTGTCATCTAAAATTGGCACACACTTAAAGCTGAATTAAATCTCATGATGCATCAATCATGTTTGCACACTTAATCTGAAACTTTCATCTGTTATTAGTATTTTTGTAACAGTTTTGTACTGTCACTTTTTATACTTGTCAGTCTTTTGAAGGGTTGTTTGATCATTCAGAGCCATTGCCCCTAACTTAAATATACTCCCATTTACTGTGCAGAATCAGTTACTTCATGGAAATTAGTAATCTTCCATTGAAGTTTTTTTTCCAACATAGTTTGCAGCATGTATTTTTTTTCATTGGATGTTTGTAAAAGTTTGTTCGTGTACTTCTAGCTGGGTCTAACTTGTTCTGCTCTTGCTGTCTTCAGGTCAGGTCTCCGCTCGTGCCTTTTCCTTCGCCTTCATCGCTGACACCTGTGTGGTGGGGTTCCTGCTTGTGTCCGCCTTCTTCTTCTTCCATCTTTTCCTCATGTTTAGGGGGCAGACCACCAGAGAATGGTACTCAAACCGACGACCCTACAGCCTGGGACTGCCTGGCAACCTGCGCCACTCTCTGGGGCTTCGCTGGTACATCTGCTGGCTCTGCCCACTCATCCCATCCCCTCTACCTGGAGACGGGATAAACTTTAAAGTCACAGGATCACTGGATCCCACCCGGTAACAGCAGACAGCTAGGTATTCTACTGACCGTGTGTCTTTATATTCATGGTGATGGTTCATGATTTGGGAGCAGCTGTAGGGAAGAACACCTCTGTCAAAAGAGAGGTTGCTTGGGCCGTTAGAATAGTGTGAGGTCATTTGTCCTCTGGTATAACTGTCCCTGCAGCCTTTTACATGTGCTCAGGCAATTAAATGTTAGGTCTAATGGTGAGGCTGGCCTCAGGATGTTAAACACTGGTTTGAGGTGTTTCTCTGGGATGATTAGCACTGAATTGAGAATGTATTTTATTGATTAATGAAGTTTATTCTTTTAAATTAATGTCAACAAGCAGAATATTTTTTATCTGTTCGGCGTTTATTTTTCTGGGATGGGTGATAGTGACATCTGAAATGAGTTTCTGTCATGCTGTTTGTTTTGCTTGAATTTGAAAATGACACCAATTTGCACCTTTCCTGATGTTAAACACAGCCTCTTGCCTTCACCTGTGCCTATTCTACAAATGTCATTGTTAAAAATATTATCAGAGTTCAAAGTGATGTCTTTAAAAGTGACAGAGCAATGTGTTAAAAATTACACAGCAGAGAGGAAGGTCTAAAATTTACATCTACGGTTTACAGACTAGTGTAAAGTCAAGCTTTGAGAACACAGCTGAGGATCCACCTGCAGACTTCACATAAACTGTTTGTCCATTAAGTTCAATTTATGCTTTCCATTTTTCCTTAACTACTACAAATCAATCAAAATGTAAACGTTATCTGACTCAGCCAAAAGCTGTAAATACTGTATACACACCTTTATAGTATCCTGTTTATATCAGAGATGATAGAGAAATGTACTGTTTTACACAAAACTTAATAGACAAAACATTTGGTAAATATAAACGAGAGACTTGCTATGATAACTCAGAAGGTAAAAGAAAAAAGTTTCTCAGAAATATTGTTCTTTTTGTTTTCTGAGCAGCTCCTTCAGCCAAGCCTGCCTGTGTTGAAAATGCTTTCTGTCTCTATTTTTCGATGTGAATCCACTTTATACTCAAAAACTATTTGTATATTTTATTGTAGAAAGGATTTTGCACACATTTAATGTTTCTTGCAGCTCATGAACAAACACCTTCAGTCACCACATCTCAGTCCCCTTTCTTCTTTTTCTGTTGCTTATATAATGTTGATCTTTTGCCTTAAAGGGTGGTGATTCTATTTACTTGGCAGCCAAAGTGTTTTTGTTTTTTGCACAATGCACATCTCTAATTAATTTCTTTATTATTTTTTGTGCTATGTTGAATGGTTTACATGATTGATGCTTTGGTTTTATTATCTGATGTTTATCAATGAATTGTGTCCAGGGAGCATTTGATGAATGAAATTAAATTCATTTATTTGTTCACATTCACAGATTGTTTGACTCTATTCTAATTAACTCTTAATTAACACATACTCATAAATGAACATGACACCTTTTCCTAAACTCTCAGTTCATAGAGAAACGGCTGTGCCTCATAAGGGAAAATGCCCCTAAACTTCCTTAGTTTTATTATATAACAGCTATACAGCCTCCACCCATGTCAGTTTCCTACCATCACATCATTTTCTGTGTAGAGTTTGCATTTTGCGGTTTGATCCAGGTACTATTGTCCAGGTGCTACTTCCTCCCTGATAGTGAGTGTATCATAATGCTGTTACACACACTTCATTGGGGTCTGCTGCCAGTGGCATATGCATTGTGTTTTGCAAATGAATATTACAGAGTGGTACAGGAACAGGAATGAGTCCAAAAACATGGGAAGAGTTAGCATTTAGCTCTGCCTGGTTCTCAGTGCCCCAGAGTAAATGGGATCTGGAATACTGGTTTTGCATAAATGCCTGAAATAAGATTTGTGATGAACACACGCACATGACATTTAAATGTTTATTGGGAAATAGTAAAATGTAGCTGATATTGCCTGCTTTTGACTCTTAAGCTGTTGTTGTATGTTTAAAACCAAAGTTGCTAACTAACTGCTAACAAGAACTACAAAATTGGCCGGGAACCCGACAGCAAGCATTTACGATTATTTTTTAATAATCAGTTATTCAAACACTGTTGCCTCAACCATGAGGACCTTCTTGATCACGTCATAAAATTATGAGGAAACTTTCAAACAAGAGGTCACAACTAGATGTTATTCATAATAAATTATCATTCTGTAAGTGTATAAAACATTTAATACAAACAAAGAAAAATCTCAAACATGAATGAAAAGGAGCAGAATGAAGAAAAATCTTATAGAGTCTGCCCCTTTCTCACAAGATATTAACTAAACACATAATACAAATAAACAAGAGCTGCAGGCCAACGTGCCTTTTTACAGTTCATTTTTTCTCATTATCAAAAACAACCAACAATACAAACAAACAAAAAGGTCCACATGTTAATTCACATTTTTCCACAAAACAAACATAGCAAGACTTAGATTAACACATTTCCCTGTATTTACTCAACAAACTGGCTTTGATAGATTTTTTTGAAGATAAAATTTGATTGCGCTTCTTTGGTTTCTTTGTTCAGATTGTTCCATAAACTTCCTCTTACTGTAACGCAGTGCTCCATCAGTTTAGTTCTGAGTCTTGATTTTTTAAATAACTTAGAGTTGCAAAAGAGTTTCTCTGATGACTCTAGGCAGAGGCAGGCTAACACTACCCATTGACTCTCAGTGTTTGAGCTAAGCTAACTAGCAGCGGGCGAGCATGCCTGTCTCTTTCTTGTTACTGCACACACAGTCGAAAGAATGGTGTCTATCTGTATGTCATGGACTCAAAACTAAAGCAAGACACAAAAAGAAAAAAAACGTTAGCGTATCCCTTTAAAACATTGTGAAAAGTAGGTCTGTTAAGATTATCACAACAAGCAGAACATGTAGATTTCATAATTTTTTGTTTGCTACAGAGCTTATTATCAACAATGATCCAAAACACGGTGACATATCCCATAGGCTCTCAGCAGGCTCACAGTCAAGGGAACCAGTGCGATGTTAACTAAAATATAGCATCCCTGTGCCACTCTATAGCTTATACCTTGTTTTTTATTCATGAGTTCATCACTGACAAATAAAAATTGACTTGACCTTTGTCATACAAATTCAACTTTGAAAATTCTAAAGTCATACAACTAGGGTTGCCACCACATTTGCAAATAACAAATCTACAAATAAAGGACGCTCAAAATCATCAAGGCCACCACCAACTCTGGCCAAAGAATGGAGCACCAGAGGTCATACAAACATAAATCACTTAAAATCAATTTAATTTAATGACTTCAGTTTGATATCAGTGTTGGCAGATAATAGATTAAAACTTCATTAATGAAAACTGTAGATGTGAAATACTGAAATACAGAACAAATGACCTTCTGTATTGGCCCAGAACAGGACGCAACATTTGATTGTCAAATAACATGTTGATTATGTGACTCAAGGGACAGGTGACAACCCCTTCTTTGTTGTAGCTAGAGTGCCTTGTGATTAAGAAAGCTTTCAGCTATTATGTGAATTAAAGTACCCAGGACTCCTAGCTTGGATGAAGTTATGCCTGCTGTGAAAAGTCCCGCTGATGAAGTTCTTGTTCATCTGAATTTTCCATTATTTACCCATAATCACTTAGGAACCATCCCTATCCTGAAAGATTTTATAGTCTGTCATAAGCTCGGGGTGCAGTACATTGACTTTATGCTCTTCATTTGAACCAGCATTAATTGCAACGTTCCTCCAGATTAAAATAAATTAACCATATTCACTAACAAGGATTTTCTGTAAATAATACTCCCATTCATTTCACTTAAACAAGTGCAGGGACTCCTTTGTATCTCCTCGTGACCCTCTGGGGTCCTGAACCCTGGTTTGAGAACCTCTCTACCATCAGTCATGGCCTTTAACCTCTAAATACTTATTTGGAACTGAGTTTTTAAAATTGAGACTATTTTGATGTAAAAATGTTGTTTCTGTCTGTTGTCATAAGACGGTCCTTTCCTCTGCAAGTGTCGTCATCGGCGGTTGACGAGACTGTCTCTCCATGGTGACTGCAACTGATTATGCAGCTACTACTTGTTCTGCTGCTTAAACCGTTGAATTAGATTTCACCAATGGTGAGTATTCTTAAATATAAAAGTGGAAGTTTGGCATATTAATTATTTTAGCGCTTTGTTGTCAATTTAGACAATGTGGACCACCTGGTTGTAGTCACCGATGGTTAGCTTCCCAGGTCATAGCTAGCACAGCAACATGTAGCTAACGTCACGGCTAATGCGCTAATGATCAGTTAAAGCCTGCTAATATCTATGGATTAAAGTAAACTGTATAACTACTTAATATAACCACCGGTACTGATAAAAGCTGCAATTCATCATGTTTTTTTTTATGTTCAAAAACGTGTTTTTACAGTATTAATATGTATATTCACATTTCTATCAAGCCATTGTAGAGGCTAACTCCTAGTCCAAGAATCATTGTAATTTTATTATCATAGATTTATGTAGTGATTGTAACCTCTTTTCTTTTATTTGTGTCAATAGAAAAAATACCAGTTATCAAAGTTTGACAAACTTAACAGTGTTAATGATTATCATGGTCAAACTTCAGTAGTTAGTAAAAAAAAAAATTTAAATATATGAAATATGTTATTTAATAACATAATAGGTCAGATCAGAGATGGACAACCTGAGATACCAAGAGGGCCACGTTCATTTATTTTCTTTGCGAGATGGACAAATTGTTAAATGTCCTTAGTTTGACAAATAAAGTTACTGATAATTTACTCAGTGAAACTCAACTTTATTTGTAGAGCAATTGGAATACAAGCAAAGTTTAAGCTAAAGTGTTTTACCGCAAGACAACTCAAAATACAGGGTGAGCCATAAGCTTACATACAAAGGAAAAATAATCATTCATGTTGGACAACCGTTTTTATTTATATAATGTGCTCTATATGATTACCATTGTTTTGAAAACATATTAATGTGTGTTTTCGACTGTTGAACTTGCATTGGCACAGTTGAAGTTATGCTTGTAATGGCGTTGGTGATACGTTCCTTGAGATGATTTATGTCTCGTATCTTCACCTGGTACACCATGACCTTCAAGTGCCCCCAAAGATACCCTAGAAGATGCGTCAAACACATCTCCAAGGGTATCTGAAACATTAAAAAATACACATTGTACATTTTCCCTATGTATGGAAACTTATGGCCCACCCTGTAGAAATGAAAGTAAAGTATACAAAGCACACCAAATAAGAGATAATGACATGGCTGACAATCTAAGACTGATTGACAAAAAAGTGTGCATGCCCTTACATAAAGACGGTCATTATCCCACACACACATATGACAGGTTTGTAAAAAAAGAACAGGTTTGAGTGTAATTCACATAAGAACCCACCTCTTAGAAAAGACAAGAGAATAAAACTGAGTCTTCAGGTATATTTTAAAGCAGTCCAGAGAAAATGCAGATCTAATATGTCATGGCACATTGCTCCAGAGTCTTGGTGCAGTGAATGAAAAGGCTGGGATCGAGGAACAGTAAGGTGACCATGATCTGACGACTTGAGGGGCGTAGCTGTACAGTATGGTGATATGAGTTCAGTGACACAGCTGGGAGCAGTATTGTGAAGAGCTTTCCAAAAAACAAGAATTTTTAAAGTATGCTAAACTAAGCCAGGAGCCAGTGTAATGATGCCAATACAGGTGTTACATGAGCCCTTTTTCATGCCTTGTTGATAGCCAGATGCAAATTATTACAGTGGTCGAGCCTGGAGGATATCAAGGCATGGATGACTTTCTCTAAATCTGTATGTGACAAAATTGGTCTGATTTTTTTATATGATTCTAAACTGAAAGAAACTGGATTTGATGATGGAACTAATTTGTATGTCAAATTGTAAGTTGTTATGAAATACAACACCACTCTAACAAATTTTATCACTGTAACAAAAGTTTAGCCTACACCAGGCATACATATTTTAAACTCAAAAACAAATGTGATGACCAACACTGAGTTCAATCCAGTATCAACGGCTTCTGTAATGTCATTTAAATAGAATCTATTTATTTTAGTTTATTTTACTGATGTTTCCATTTATTATTCAAATACATTTAGTTGTACAAAAGTTTTACAGAAACGCATACTGCAAATCATATCTTTTATTTTTTGTAAAGAAGTTAACAATCCAATTATCAGAGATTATTATGGAAATGTCCAGTTCTTTGTGTTTAATGCTAGATTTGGTCAAGTTTTCTTTATATTTGCAATGTAGTGATCTTTGAAACTGACACTGAGTGAAGAGGGGGCTACATCCGTGTCCAGTTGGCTGACCTAAAATTAAATGACTGATGAAGTGTGATGTATTGAATGAGCATGTCCATGAACTGTTTGTAGATTGCAAGCAACAGTGAGGAGCAAGTCAGCAGAATGGTCTTCAAAATGGAAAATATGTAAGTGGTGTCCATTTGCCTAACCCTCACATTTATGAGCGGATACTTAAACACTGCCTCAAAGCAATTTGCAAAACTTTCTTTTTTCATCTGTGTTTGTGTGAGTATTTAGGACTCAGAAGGAAATGCTTGAGAAAATAGCAGAGCTGGATTACAGCGAAAGCCACTTGAGGGACCTGAATGCTAAGATGAGACACTGGCTGGATGTTGCAGATGACGACATGGCAGCACTGCGCACAGAGAATACTGCCCTTCACCAAAAAGTGAAAAAGTAACTCATCACTCAAGATTAATCTTCTTTACTGTCTGACTATCAAACTTGACCCTCTAAACACTGTGATCATCTTAAAACATACACATGAATCATCTAAAAAATGCATAATCTCCCTTCTGCTCTCAACCAGTAAGCAAATATTTTTGTTTTTCTTTTAAATGTTGCTGCTGAATAAAATTATGAAAGAACAGCATACAGAGCTTCAGTTTCAGTATGAGATGTTGCACCTCTAGCTTTGCATCTATTAGAAGGAGGAACTAATGAGTGTCTCTCCTGCACTCAGATATTGAAGAATAAAGAAAAATAGTAATGAGAAAAATAATAGGAAAATACTAGAGGGGTCCAAAACAATCATTTCACATTTGAATTGAATTCATATATAGAGTCAGAATCAATTCAAACCATCCATAAATCAATTTTTATACAATTATTTTTAAGCATATTCCTTTTTTGTAAAGTAAATTTTCATCAGTGGTCCACACAGCAAACATGTTTTTGTAAAGCTCTCTCTCTCCTCTCCCTGTGCATACTGAGCACGGGGGGCACTATCTGTTTCTTTCCCTTCCAATAACTGTGTTGAAAACACTGCTGGCTTTTCAAATTTTAGTAAATAAAATTATCTTGCTTTAACAAATCAGCATACTTGAATAAAAAAATCTGACAAAACTAAACATGTAGAAGCAATTTTTTTGTGTCAGTTTGGGTCACACAAAGGCCTAAAAAAGTCCTGAATTGGATTTTTTTAAATTATTTAGTAAGCCTGAACATTAATAAACATCAACACATCTCATATATCATATGCTATCAAAGCCTTGAGTTTAAACTAAGTTAAACTCAAATGTTCAGTCAAACTGAGGTTGCTACGACTGTTTTTATTTTGTTACTGTTGATATGTGTGTTATTTTTGCCTCCAGCCTTGAGAAGAATATCAGTGCAGCGCAGCAGGTTGAAGCAGAGCCCTGCAGGTCCCTCCTCACTGATGACTATGATTCAAAGCGGTGCAGAGAAGAAAAGATCCAGACTTTGGTGGGTTATAAGCAGTTTTGTATACAGTTCTAATGCATCCAAAGCAAAATGCATGATAACAGGGCACTGTAACAGCCATCAGCTGCATGTACCTCATGTATTTATGGCATTTTGCTTAAAAAGGCATGTTTGTTTTAAATATTGTCAGATGTGCTTTAAGACTGCAGAGCTTTCACCTTCACTATCAGCCCGTCTGAAAGAGAGGGTGATTAGATTAACAGTTGAGCTTTGGCATGGTTGCATTTACAATCTGTGAAACATCATCACTTTACCTTCTCAAAAGAGGACTCCTCACAATATTAAGTCACATTAGATTATGCACGTGTTTGGTACATAAATGCTATCTAGGCTCATGGTTGTCCTAGTAAACTTCTCCAAATGATGAGCGTTGTTTGTGTCCCTTCTTTGCAGGTGAAGGAGAATGCCGCAATAAAGGAGCAAAGCAAGAAGCTAACTGAAGAGGTATTACCTTTTTTACAACAACTTCAGTCTGTTTTTAAGAAACAACAGACATAATATCAGATTTCAAACCCCATTAAAGTGATACTCTGGTTATTTTCAGGTTAAGATTCTCCAACAGCAGAAATACATCAGCCTGAGCAAGTTCAAAGATGCAATACAAAACCTGGAGGTATGGGCTCAGTGTAAAGATTTTAGATATCTTTTTTTATTTATCCAAAATTTTTTTTGTTAGTCACATCTGCATTTTCTGTGTTGTGTGTGTCTTCAGTATAGATTGTTGGATGCTCAGTTAGGCTTGCAGCATAGGGATGAGATAATTCAACAGGTAATGACAAGGACGTCAGTGCAGTGAGTGAGCAAAAGTTCAAGATTTTCTCAAATATACAATGGTTTGTGACAGAGTGTTTAATTGTATATAGACATCTTCTTTTCGTGTTTGTTTGTGATAGAGAGACATGCAGTTAAAACACTCTGAAGAAATGGTTGAGGAATATTCCAACATCATAGAGGCAAGTTCATCTTTTGCTAAGTGTCCACCTTAGTTCAACCCTCAGTTTACTCACAAAGTACACCAGGGTCACAGGATAACAGTTTTTCTCCCTCATTATGTAAAATTCATCAATTAAGCACAAGTGTTTGATTACTCTTGTGTAAACACATCACTTGGAGTTCAGTTTTTGTTGAAAAGAGTCCTCAATTAAAGGAGCATCCACGGTGTTAGCTTCAAAGTTGATGAGAAGAGTGACTGAACAGGGAGAATGGCCCTGGTTAACTACTCGGAGTACTATGTTACTTTGGCAGCAGACCATCTTTCACCAGAAATATGATGGCTTTACGGATCTGGTTCACACACTAGCCTTTAGCTCAAAAGAAGCTAGCTTGGCCTCAGTGCTCTCTGGTAAAATAAAAACCTGAGACTAATAACCGAAGAAGACTTTGACATATCAAGTTCAGAAGTGAAAAGAGAGGACGCAGAACAAAAGATGAGGACGGACAGCGTTCTCACTGTTGAAAGTTATTGTGAGTAGATCAACTATGAAACTACTATATCAAGGTGGAAAGTTAAATATTGTTGATTTAAAGAAGCAACTTCAGATGAGCAGTTCATGGCAGCGGATGATGATGGTCTTCTAAATGTAAGCAGCTCAAAACAAGAATGAAATACAGAAACAGACCAGCAGCTTTAAGCAGTCCCTGCTTAAAGCTGCTGGTCTGTTACTGGATGTAAGATCCAGTGTTTTCATGGCATGTTGCAAAATACAGAAGTAATACAGATGCTACATTACAAATAGAGCATCTTGCCATGGCTGCTCTGTACGGTATCTACCATGACAAGACACAGACTGTTAAAACATTAGATAACAAGGACTTCAGAAAGTATAAGATAAGATAAGATAATCCTTTATTGATCCCTAAAGGGGAAATTCTGGTATTGCAGCAGCACAGGGCAAGTACAGGGATAGTAGCATGCATTGACTAAGACAGAGATAAAAAAAATAGAAGATATTTACAATTCTAAAAATTAACTAACATACTAAAGCATTAAATTAACAGAGTAACAAAGTAAGTGCTGTTCAGTTATCAAATTAACTAACATACTAAAATGCTAATTAAACACATTAAGTGTCATTCAGGACAACTGAGCCTCCTGTGCAGTACAGTAAAGATAAAGTGACAGTGATATTAAAGTGACAATGTGAAATGTAACAGCAGTTATTGACCACACAGTTACAGTGCAAATTATTTACCTAGAGTAATTGTGAGTAGTAAACTGTGATTGGGGGGGGGGGGGGGGGGGGGTGTCAGTGTAGTGACATACTGTGGCCTCCGCCGCTGTTGTAAAGTCTGATGGCAGTGGGCACAAATACATGTGATAGGGCTGGGCAATATATCAATTCAATCGATTAAATCACATTATTTTCTGCAGAAGATTAAACATTAAAAATCAAGATTATTTTTCTTGACTTACTTCAATTGTAATTTGTTGCAGTGTTTGAAAATATAAATACTTAAAATTTACAGCTTTCATGATGGAGTCGGTTTTTGCACAAGCACCTTTGTAGGCTTGTATTTGTTTTTTTTTTTGTTTTTTTTAATGAGATTAAGAATTTACCAGAGAGTTTTATTTTAGTATACTGTGAAAATACCTCAGCATTCAGTGTTTATGTAGACAGACCTGCCTATGTTTGAATTAAATAATCAGCATTTTATGACACACACTTTAACTTTAAGAGGGAAATTCTGTTTGGTTTGGGAATATATTTTGACAACATAAAGGCAAAACTTGATTCATGTCATTTTTGTGTCAACTGGAGTTTTTTTTTTTTTTTTTTTTTTTTGAGAGGGAAAAAATTGATTAAAATCATAAATCAATTGTTGTGGAAAAAAGTCAGGGATTTTATTTTTAGCCCATATCGCCAAGCCCTAACATGTGAAATAGGATCAGTCACTTCAGTGTCTCCCCCAGAAATGTACTTTACTTGGGCAGATGGGGTCACCTTGCGCTTGTTAATGCCTTGCTTGTTCACTGTCAGTCAGCAGTATGTTTCATGAAGAGTCCCAGATGACTTTACCTGTTTTAAAATACTTCACGTAATGTTGGAGCTGAGCTGTGACTGTAGAGGCTTAATATTGACGAGGTGATATATCTTAGCAATAATTGTTGCTAAGATAAGTGTTGAAGTGCAAGGTAATACTGGCATCAAACAGCTGTAGTTTTAATAACAGCACAAAATTATTATCTTAAATAACAAACATTGCACCATATTTGCTGAGAGTGTTCATGGACGCCTCTCTTTTGCATCGATGGTGATAATATCTGGATGTTTTTTTAATGTTAAGAAATATTCTTGGGAGCTGAACATGTATAGCGTGGTGGCCCCCCCAAGTATAACCTTTGTGTGGGAAGCATATACTCTTCATTTCAGTATGATAATTCCAAATATTATACCCTTACACTATTATGAAATATTATTTAGGGGTTGTATTGGGTTTTTGAAATAATTAAAAGGCAATACAGAATATACTGACCCTGATTTTTTCTTGGCCCCATATTGTTAATAAACATTAGAAACTCATTTCAAGAAACATGCAGCATTAAAGCCTCAATCTGAAATATATAACAATCTGTCTTTAAGCTTTGATTTTATCATGCAGCTACAAGTTGAATAAAAACTCCTTCACTAAAAAGCATAAAAGAAAACCTCTGAATGATATTTGTTCAAAATATGATCAAGAATCATCAAGAAACACTCAGCTTAACAGAAAAAGACTCTTTGTGGGTCACAGCTGTTTCTGCAAAATGAATTTGATGGTCATATGAAATCACATTACTCTGTAATGTGTAAATGCTTTAATAAACTTCATTTTCTTTCTATTCTCTGAGCTGTCTCTGTTTCTTTTCTACAGGATCTCAGGCTGACAAACCAGGAGCTGAGGACGCAGTTGGAGGACAAACTTTGTGAAGCTGCCCTGTAAACTCTGCCAGATAAAAATGCCTTTAGTTTATGAGAATGGAGTGGTACGTCGTGAATCATCTGTTTATAACTGCACTCTTCTGTGTTTCCACTGTTTTACCAGCCCTGTTCTGAATGATGGTGTAGGAGAAAAAGAAGGACCCCTCACTCCCCCGCTGTCCTTCACAGAGGAAATGCAGCTGCTGGCCTCCTCAGCTGGAGAGCAGACCATCATCCCAGACTCCGCCTGTAACAGACATGTATGTGAAGAGGTGATCCTTAAGTGTTAAACAACATAAACATTACAAATTTAAAGACACAAGTTTAAATAGATCTAAAAAAAAAAGTGCACCTGTCCTGGAGGGCGGAAAACAACAACAGTCAAAAAGGACTAAGAGGGAAATACTACAAAAAATAGATAGAAGATGGTTGAAAATAAAAACAGCAAATCAAAGACTGAATAACAGCTTCAACCTCAACAACCAAAAGAAAAAAACATGTAAAAAACACAACAAATTATAAAACACTGCAAAATAAGAGAACACAACAACCAATTTCAAAACAACTAATTAAAAAAACACAACAATAGACAAAAATACATATTAGAAAAAAGAAAGCATAACAGCAAATTAAAAGCCACAATTACAAATCAAGAAAAAAAACTATCTTAATTTAAAAAACAAAGTTCAATTACACAAAAACATACGAGAAACATGACAAATATTAAAACACAATAACAGGTCATAGAAAACAACAAAAGCAAGAACACAAGTTCTCATTCTTTGTTGTGTTTTGTGATTTGTTGGCATGTTTTTTTTTTTAATTAGTGTTTTGAACTTCTGTGCCACTCGCTGTTTTCATTTTCTGTTGTGTCTCAATTTGTTGCTGTTGGGTGTTTTAAGTGCTTTTTTAATTTGTTGTTGTGTTTTCTCATTTTTATATGCATTTTGCTCTACAGGACCACCAAAGAGTGCTAATATCTTTGCTGTATCTTTGTTTGGTTAAGGCAAGGAAAGTTTATTTGTCCAGTGCAGTTTAGCTTCACACGGGATATGAAAACATCACAAACGTGAAGAATGAAATTAGATCAGAATTTAGTTATTATCATGCAATAAACCCCACAGAACATAGAAAACAAGAAACACGGGAATAAAAGGAGATGAAAACAGTTCAAATATAGTAAAACTGTTGTGAAGAGTAACTTTTTACAATGCCTTGTTAAATTTAAAAAAATAATTGATTCAGATAAGTATATTATAAATGGCAGTTGTGACCTCATGCAGTGGATTTTAAAGATGATCTCTGAAGGAGAGTCTGTTCAAAGTTTTAGTTTGATAGCCTGTGCTTACAAAAGCAACCACTAGACTGCAGCAGTACCATACCCAGATTCAAAGCCTCCATGCTGAAAAGCTGTGTGACTGGAGATGCAGAGACGTGAACGTCAGTGATGTCTGACTTTATGCCAGCAGGAGGAAAGAGACGCTACAGAGCTGCTGGAACATGAGGGTCTCACAGCTAACACCCAGACCAGAAGGTACGGCAGTCTGACATAAGAAAAGTTTATCTCCAGATATCTTACTGAGGAAATGGATTGTTTTACTTTTGTCCCTGTGTTATGTCTGCCCCAGGTCTTCAGGTGGCTTCAAGAGAGCTGGACTGCTTCTGCTCTTCACCTTCGTGTTGGCTTTTTTAGTCTTTGTGGCCTCTGACTTCCACGCAGGATACACTTTTTCCATCAACGCGTTGTGGAGTGGAGCTCGTCTGATGTTGCAGCCCTACTGCAGTGTGCAGTATGGAGCTTTACCTCCAATTTGATCTGAGCCTCTTCTGATATATAGCATTAAACACCATTCATTCAGCAGATTCTTTTATATGGATTTAGATTAGGTTTCCTTTTCCTCAATTGCCTCATGGAGCTTTTCAGGGTGATTTGAATCATTTCCCATCAGTTTTCCTTTGGGAATTTTGATGTCCCACTAGATGAAAAGCTAAGAATCATAACTGTAAAAGTCTAATTTAGCAGACTAAAACTTGAAAGAATGAACCAGCATGTTCATCATTTACATAGAAATAAATTTTTCTACTGGTAATTTACGCCTAAAGTAAATTTACCTTTACTGCTCTAAAGTGAATGATTTTACCCTTCCTTTTAAAACAACAACAAGCCAGTGATTTGATTTTTCAAAATTTTATTTCAAGCAACAGCTAAATCCATGTACTAGCTCATTTACTTACATAATAACTTCTGTTACTTTTGTGGGCACAGAGGGAAAAAGCTGTGAGTGTTTTGTTCTTATTTGCATTGAAATAATCTTGAGGATCATAAAATAACCAATAACTTACAATTATTGCCTTATTGTTTATTAGGTATGCTTGATTGAAATAAACTCAGTAAAAGTTAATAAGTTAACAGTCCATTACATACAGTCTATTTCAGTTATTGTATGTCGGTTTGATGGCAGCGTTAGCTCAGTCTGTAAAGGCTTGGTCCGGGGACTGGGCGTTGCTATTCAAGTTGAAAACATACTTGGAGGTTGATTTGGTAGCTGGGGCACTGCCACCAGTTACGGCTGTTAATAACGCATCTGAAAGGTGTTGGTGTCCCTTGCCTCCAGAGCCTAGGGGTGTAGGATTTGCACCCTTCCACCTTTAAAATTCATTGCACTCAAACGCCTACAACTGAAGAAGGGTCAAAGTTGTTGGTGTCGCAGACGAGTTGTCAAAAATGATGAATGGCAAAGTGCCGGCACAGCATGTGCTCTGAAACCTGACCCGAGACAGTTAAGCCCATCAGGACATGTTCTATGTTCTCACTTTATAAAACGGAAAGCCAGTGTTTATAAAGAATTAACTTTTAATAGTTTTGCTTTTATTTCATAATGACTTCAAATGCTCATTTAAAATTGAATTTAATGCTCATTTCTTAATTTAGTTTTTGTTTAAAAAAAAAACAAAAAAAAAGTAGTGTGTAGTGTAGTGTAGTGTTCATGCTGTTGTATTGTCTTGGTATAATACATTTCAGAGAAAACTCAAGCAGCCTCTTTAAAAATACTTTACAGAATGTAGTGTACAAAAATGAACAAATGTTTCATCTTTTGAAGTGAGCATGTATGTCAGTTTTAATTTTTACTAGCTTATTTGGATTTGGTTTTAGTCCTCAAACAGAAATGTTCAATGGTTCAAGACTCCGACTAGTCATTTTGTGCCCTTTAAAGTTTTAGTCAACGAAACTCAAACATTTTAGTCCAGTTGAAGTCAACAAGAAGAAGTAATTACATTTAAGTCATCACCTTTGGTCAAAAGCATTTCCCCCTTTTAACTTGACTTAATCAGCCAAAGTCTTCTATGTATTATTGATATAACTGTATTTCACTCATATTGACGCACGATCAATAACTTGAACAATTTAGATAGAAATGAATTGATGAAAAAACAGAAATACCATTAATGAAGAACTTAAACTTTGGGTGGAGTATTTTTACCTACAAAGGAGGTTATGTTTTTTGCTAACGTTTGTCTGTGTGTCTGTTTGCATAAAACTTGAAAGGTTCAGTACAAATGTGGATGAAATTTTCAGGGAAAGTTGTTCATGGCACATAGAAGAAGTGAGAAGATTTTGGTGGTGATCCAAATCTAGACTCAGGAAGTTATTGTTAAGGATTTGTTAAGATTGTAAGATAGGGCAGTTTTCCACATTTTTGCTGATAACTTGGCTAAGAATGTCTGAAATACCTCGGCACAGGGTTGTGCTCTCAGAGCATTTCTGGTCTGTAGTTTTTATTTGATATGAATACTCTTGTTTCATCTCCCAAGGAAGTTCAGCAGGCATTTTTCAGTTTGCAAGATAACTGAAAATGTAAAGAACAGATTTTGATTACATTTTCAGAGAATACTGGTCATGGCACAAAGGAGGAAGTGATTTGATTTTGTTCTCTGAATATGGATGTGAATACATTCTTTAAGGATTTGTTAATATTGCACAATAGGGCAAATTTCAACACTTTACTAATAACTCAATGAGTTTTCAGTGGATATTGATGACATTTTAAGGGAATGCTGGACATGGTAGATGAGTGATTTGATTTTGGTTGTGGTCCAAATCTAGATGTGGATGGATTTGTTAGAGAGGGCAGTTTTCCACATTTATGATGACAGCCTGCCTGTCAGTGTTGGAAATGCTTTGGTGGAGGTTTGTGCTCTCTGAGCATTTCTAGTTAGTAATTTTTTAATAACAAGAATTAATTAATACCTCCGTCAAGGCTTTTCAAATTAAAGGTCCAGCAGTTCACATCTTGTATTTTAGCCTTTCTGCTTTGCAAAATGTCAACATCTGTTAAGTGTTAAGAGTTTTTATTATTGTAGATTTGTTTGTACCTTTTTAGTAACGCATAATACTCAATGTGCACCAGTATTGCATTATTTAAGCATTATAACAGACATTAGATATTTCTTGATCATTTATAAACAGAATGTTGCAGTGATGCAATGGCAAAGCAATAGCAAATACATAACTCATATGGAAGGCACTTATAATACATTTATATCTTGCTTACAAAACAGTTTATGATACTTTATCTGAATTAGTGCGGGGTTAGAGTCAAGTATAAATACAACTCAATCTGTGTTATAGATTATGACTAAAATATTAACTGAGGCTGAATAAATGGTTCAGATTTTCTCTGTAGAGTACAGTTTCGCATTGAACTGTTTTAATATGCCCCATCAATGCTCAGTTGCATTTTAAATTGTGTATACATATATAGATAGATATATATAGCGAGAGAGAGAGAGAGGGGGAGACGGAGAGAGAGAGAGAGATCAGTGATGACCATGCCCATCCGTGTTGCCATGTGCCTCCTGTCGCCCCACCCATCAGAAAGGCGCTCCCTGGTGGTCTTATCAGTGAATCAAGGAAAACACCCCCTTTCAGGCGGAGGATGATGAAGATTGGATCAGATGTAGGGCAAGAGGGCTGTGAAGATGATCTAAAACACGGGAGAGGCCTGTTTACGTGATGATTCATTCTGTTTGCTGGTATGTGTGGAGGTGAATGGTGCGTCGCAGCTGGATGCTGGGATGCTGAAGACGGGCCGGATCTTTTGAACCCTCACGTTTCGTTCATGGAGCCCAGAAGTGCAACAATCTGAAAATCGATAAACAGAACCAAGGGAGATCCAGTCCAACTCTAACCAGTCCGTAAGCAGGGACCATAGCGGCAGTGAACAGGACTGAAAGGGATATGTTCTGAACGGAGGAGGAGCGGCGGCGTCTGGCGGGATGAAGGCGCCGAGGAGACCGAGGCAGACGCGCCTCCTCCCGCGGCTCTGGGTCTGCGGAGTCGGTCTGCTGGCTGCAGCCTGGATCCTTCACCTCAATAAAAACACAGGTGCTGCTCAGGGACATGCTCTTTAGGCACACTCAGTTATTCATGTTACAGCATCAACATGTAAGATAATGTAATTCATGGTTTTCATGAAACATTTGGAGAGTATTTTAGCGCGACAGTAGACTGGGCTGGGCAGTATGTACCAAGATCTGACAGCATCTTACTTATGGCCATACATGCCAGTAATCTTTTCTTTCTTTCTTTAGTTACAGAAAGATATGGATGTCACAATACCAGAATCAGAAACTCAGACCTAATTCCAGTATCCATTTGATACTGAAATCGTATGCTCTAGGGATGCTCAGTACTGTTGGCATGGTATCCGCATTAGCAGATAATTGCTCAAAAAGCTGATTACTGTTATTGACAGATATTAACATGTCTGCCAATGTTTATATACAGTCAATATATCGGCTGTTATGAATGCACCATAATTCTTTACCTTATCATCACTTAATGTCTACATTTTATATCAGCCTGGTTTCATCCATTACAGAATTAAGTGTTGTTTTATTATTTGGCATCTGTTTCTAATACAAATGGACCATGAGCGAAACCGGTCAATTCATGTATGGTTGAGACTTTGAGGTCTTCACAAGATTATGTGCATATAAAAATGTGTTGAGGGATAAAGGCATATCAGATATAAAAAAAAATCTAATATGGTGCATCCCTGTGTTTTTTCAATGTTGGGCTCTTTTATTGTTTTTTTTTGTCATCAAAAATACCATACAAACTCCTGCCAACAGTCCAAACTATTCATTAACACAGACAACACTTCTTTAGTTTGGAGTAAAAGTTTTTAGTAAAGGCCATGTGTTTCAAAATGATAAATTCTTCATGATCTATAGTGACCTAAATTATTAGAAAGTTATATTTATTTATATTTTTACTCAAAAGACAATAAGTACTGTCCAAATTACATGATTTTGCAAATTCTTCAGATGTTTCAAACATGTATGTGCAATTGCTGACAACATGTCACTAACAAAACTGAGAACTTTGGTGTTTGGAGCTTCTATTGTTGCAGTCATTTTAGTATCACTTGATTTTTACTGATAATTGAATAGTCTCCAGTAAAAAAGAATAATAATTAACTACCCATACAGACTAACATTTCAAATAGATTGATGTTTTGGTTTCTGAGCAAATAGCTGTCAGTGGTAATTTTTGAAAAAAAACATTTTACCAAAATTAGATCTGGCTACTGTATTAATCAACACATGCATAAACATCAGTATCATCAACATTGTCTCTCCCTATGTCTGATTTGAAAATGCGCATATATATTTACAAAATGGTACACCGCCCAGCTCTGCAGCAGACTTAGAAATATTACCTTTTGTTGAGTTAATGACAATTGACTGTGTTCTACCAAACACAGCTCCAGCCCACATTACACTGTAAGTCATTATCAGTAGTGTATTAATTTATATGTCTATCCTCATTTGTAGGTACACATGGATTCTCAGTGGAGAAAGACATTTCCATATCTAAGAGAGGACTCATCCAGGAAAAGGAGGCCAACCACACTGACACTATTTCTACATCTGGTGAGACATTTTACCACTATGTGTCTGTGGGATAGAGTGTGCTTTAAGGAAGAGCAGGGTAAAGATGTACAAGGAGGGCAGCACTATTTGACAGTGGCCACCTGAAATGATCAGGAAACACTTCAGTAGAGAATTATGATTGAAGTTTTTCAGTGGGTGGTGCTTAGCTAGAGGCAAAGCAAGCTTCTGACCAGGTTAGAGCCTCTTCTGTTTAAAAGATGAAGCCAATGGAGATGTGTAGTTTTTCAAGCGTCCACAATGGCTGCCTGCAGATGTGCATACACTGTTTATGTTAAAATTCACCAGTGATGCCATGAGCTGTCTTCAGAAACACCAAAATAGTTTGAAATTTACCAAAGTAGTTAAAAGCATTGAGTTAAAGTTTAAGTTCTATCGTCTGTTTCTTATTCAAAGTGGTATCCCACAATGGTTGTTTTCAGGCCCTTTTTTAAATCAATTTGTTGTTTTTATTGATAGCCTGTGTATCTGAGTAATATTTGTATGCTTACAGTACAATTATGCATACTTCCTTATCAACTTTATAAAGCGCAACAAATGAATTACTGGTTGCAGTTAATGTGGAAACCTCTGCTTCACTAATGACTCAATGAAGCCTTTACAAGTGTTCATAAATGATGAACAAATTGATTATTCATGCTATATATGTAAAACAAGTACTTTTAATGCTCTAGTAAAACTAAATAGTGTGAATTTGTTATATGGTTACTGAAAATAAAGTAATTTAAAAGCAAGATGACATTATCAACCATATTAGGCTTAAATACGGTGACAAGTATGAAATCAATGTGATAATCTTCCTAACAACAGTGTGTGCTTGTGTGTGCCGTTTCATTCTTTCTCTTAATCTGTTTAAACCAAGTCGATGTCTTCCATGCATCGATCAGCCCCATCTTTCATTACTTCGAACTCCGCTCATCTAGGTCTTTAAACACAGCTAAGCCTTTGAGGGGACCCGGTTGCTAGGAAACTGAATGCTGCATTCGTGGCTGGGATGTGGTCCCCACGTGAAGCTGTTCAAAGTGGCTGCCCTGCTGTCGTAATGACCTCCTGATTAGCAGCTTCTCATCCCTTATGCATGCTTGGATCTCCTCGGCTGATTAAGAGAGAAACATCAGCAGCATCTGATGGTCTGATGGCAGATAGAGAGATTTACTGGTCAGTTACAGAGCATACTTGAGCTGTGTATGAAGCAAGTGAAAACACTGTAGGGAAGTAAAGTGCAGATAATGCTAAAGAGCCTCCAAGTTGTTGTCTTCCTTTCACTGATGTCATATTCTCAAGAGCTGCATCCTGGTTAAAACAGTTTGATAAGTGTACAAACAAAACCACGAGACAGTTTGTCAAACTGTCACACCATTCCTGCACGTGATGTCTCCGACTGCACAAAGATGCCTCTGAGCAGCAGCTTCTCTACTTTTGTCACACTTGTTTTACTCACACTGGCTAAGACCTGCTTTAAGGTGGAACTTTAGTAAATCCTAATTACAGCTTGTAAAGAACACCTTGTTGAACATCAAGGCAGCAATTTAAAGCACTTTGTGAGTACTGCCTCATAGTAAAAAGTTTTCCCTAGATTATCTATATGATTCTTTTGAACCTGATATCTGAAGAGTGCGTCACAGGATTTTCTTCCCACTCGTCCCTTAAATGTCAAACTTTGACTTTGTCCACTCTGACTCAAGGTTGGAGTTTTGTGGAGGCCACAAATATGCACAAATATCTACTTTACCATAAAGACAAATTTAATACATTTTGAAGGTCAAAGTTCAAGGTCTTGGAAGCTTATGTTCATCCAATAATATATGAGCAAGATAACGCAGTGACTCTTAAAAGGGTTTACTTGTTTATGGGTTTATGTCCTCTTCTGCTTAAGGATGTACTGATAAGAATTATTTTAAGGTCAAAGTGCAAGGTCATGGTGCCCTCTGCTCAGCCTTTGACTGTGAAAAAATAACTAAGTAACTATTGAAAGGATTTTCTTTAAATGTTGTCCCAAGTTAATGCTGACCCAATGATGTGCTAATGAGACTTTGGAGGTCAGAGGTCAAGGTAATGGAGCCCCATGTTTATTCTTTAATCGTGAATGTCATAACTCTTTGCCTCAGGCATCCTTGTTGGTGAACAAAGGATGTGCTAAGTATATTTAAGGGTCATAGGTCAAAGATTATTTTACTTAATGATCATCTCTTGCCAATGAACACAAAATCTCAAGAATGTTTTGAGGAGTTTCTGCCAAACTTTGCACAAATGGAGGCAGCATTTCTGCTACAGTGAGTTATTCCATTGGTTTGAGCTTTATTGTGAGACAGTGCAGTGTTACAAAACTCTCCCTTGTTGTTGGAAGGAGTGTGACTGTGATGCATTGTCTATCTCAACCAAACTGAATAGCAGTGAAGGCCGACTTTACGGAGAAAGAGCGTCAGCATTATCACCTGAGTGGATCTGGTATGAGGATATATGAAGAATCTTTGAAGAAAACAGCGGAAAACTCCATTTTAATGCAACTTAGCTGAATCTCGTGACATGACTCAATCTATCTGAGACACATTCACAAAAACCCCCACACACATATTTCACATTCATGTAATTGCATGTGACTGAATTTTCAGGGTTGAACAACGATCATTATTAGATACATTACAGATCAATCTGACGGCTGTTTCTCTTCATCCATTGACAAAGAAATGCCAATCTCAGTTTCCTAAAACCCAATACAGTGTCATCAAATACATGTTTTATCTGTCTTTGTATTACATAATAATGTTTTTCAAAGTGTAAATCCATGGGAGGGAGTTGAAAAACTTTTAGCAAAGGGTTGTGAAGGAATAACAAAAGTCAGCTTGTTACATTACCTGTCACAGAACCATTCAAATGATTGTTTATTTAGATGGAATTTATCAAGAAATATCAAAATCTGAAATGAATATCAAGAGATGAACTTTCTCAATTAGAAGTCTACTGTTTTTACTGGTGGTGGTTGCTTTTGTTTGTCATTAATCTGGGCTCTCTATTTTCATCTTAAAGCTTTAGGGGATTTTCCTGATGACATTTTCACTCTGGAGCAGAGGAGACACGGAGCTGTACTCCTTCACGTTCTCTGTGTAAGTGGATGCTTTACCTTTTTGTAGGCTTTGAACAAAAGCAGCTTTCTTTTGTCATGTTAAACTCACGAACAGACCCTGACAAACTCTTTTCCCTTACAGGCTATCTACATGTTTCACGCTCTAGCCATCGTTTGTGATGTTTACTTTGTGCCATCACTGGAAAGAATATCAGAGGTATGAACATAATTAAAAAATGTGGTTAAAGATAAAATAATGCAAGATATTGAACATTGTTTTTCATCAGAAACTGATGTTTTCATCATTCTTTGATTGCCAACTTAGGGATATTTTTAGAATATTTTTTTAAATTGGACCTTTGAAGTGATACTTAGCGCTCTCTGCAATTGTTGCCTATTATTTTAACTAAAGACTGATGTTTTATCAATAGATGAAAGTTTTTTTTGGTCTGTATTTGTTTGGAAAGCTTTCTTATTGCAGCTTAGTATTGTAGTTTTTAGCAGTCAACACTAACTGAAGTAAATCGTGTTTTTTGGGGGGAGATTGGAATAACTGTTTGCAAGTAGTGATTATAAAGTATGTCTTTGACCTTAATTCAAATCTGGCTGAATGATACTGGGAAGCGACTCTGCAAAATCTTCAATTTCTGCAGGATCTTATGCAATAATTAAAAATCAACAAAAAAAAAAAAAAAGTGGAGGTTCCCACAAACAAATCCTGTGAATTTGTGTTGGTTTAGGTATCTGCTGTTGACATTTGAGTTTAACAATCATAATTCAATTAATTGGACTCAAAGCAACATGTTTGTCTTGAATTAAAATATTTCAGGCATACTTTATAATACTATTACCAGATGGTATTTGATAATTACCTCAAATTTATAAATATGAGAGCGTCTAAATTGCACACAAATTTAGTAAGAAAGAATTACTTGATCACATTAAAAATTTGGTTTATTCATTGCAATAAAATTAAACATTGCTATGCATTTAATTTAAAAATAATCATTTATGATCAGTAATTCAGCCTTAATTCTGATTGTTCTCATGATTTAAATGACTTTATAATTAAAGTTAACAAGTTACAAGTGGAGGTGAGCAGTATGATGTGTGGGATACATGTACACATATGTGCACTACTTCATAATAATTACTGCAGGTTAAGAGATCAGCCACCATGTTATATCAGGCAATAGTGAAAAACCTAAAAGTAAAAAACAGTTGTACCACAGTAACCTCAGAGCTGCACAGAAACTGCCTGTTGTGAACTTCGCTGAACATAATCAAAATCATTGCACAAGACAGTTTAACCCCTTTTTTTGGGAAAGCCCTAAAACAGACTCTGACTTAAAAAATGCACTTCAAAGTAACTACGTACAGCTATGAGACGAGGAGGAATTAAGTGTAATATAATTTTTGCTCAAACAACAACATATTTTATTATGAAATAATTCATTGGAAAGACACTTTCCTCTGTGTACTTTATTTCCAGCTCTTTTCCTGTGGAGTCAAGCTTCACTAGTTTTTAATTTGTCTGTTAGAAAATGTATCACAAAAACACTCTTTTCTAACACCAAAGGAGAGCTATGCTAGACTGCAATGCCTTTAATAAAGTTTAAACCAATGCTGCCACTCACTGTGTCGTGAGACAAGGATAAGTGCTCGTCGTTTTGTGCCTCTTGTTTTTTTTCTTTTTTTGGCTTTGACAAAAAACCCTTAACATTTAGAAAATAATGACCGTAGGCTGTCTTCAATTTTGATTTGTATGTAATTTGAGTCCCCTTCTTAGAGATTTGTTGTCATCAAATGACTTAGTTAATCTCCCTGCCTTTCCTTTTGTCCGTTTAACACTCATCTTTCCTCCAGAACCTGCAGCTCAGTCAGGATGTTGCCGGGGCAACGTTCATGGCAGCTGGAAGCTCCGCCCCCGAGCTCTTCACCTCTTTGATTGGTCAGTATGGCACTTATCTAATCAGTTACTCATTTTAAGGCTTATAGATTGCTTCATGCCCTTTGATTAGCTCCAGTCGTAGGTTTCTTTACCGTGTGAGGGTAAAGCGTCTGGAGTGTGTAGGAGGAGGCACTGATTGGCCTAAATTCACACAAATAGAGGTACAGAGAACTGCGTCATACAGTTTGTGTCATGTCTGTTTTATCTCAGTATTGATGACTTAGATGTTTTTTTTTATATATCTGTATAGGTTTAGGAAAATTTTGATTTAGTTTAGAAAAACAGGCAGTAGAAAATGCAAGTTGTTTATATCATTTTGGAAATTATGGCCCAAGCAGACAAAACTCCTCCATCTGGTGGGGAAATAAACTGTTTGAGCCCAGAGATTTTTTATATATGTAAATGCAAGAACCCAGACTCCTGTGATTACAAAAGTTGCTTGCATGCCATGCTGATCAAGGACAATTCAGGATAAATTGTTTCTAAAATTACTTATCTTAATCACAAGGAAAAATGATGTCCATTTTTGACTAGCTAGCATAATTAATTGCATTTTTCAAGATAAAAGATGTGTGCACATCTGTTAGTGTTTACTGGCAAAGGATGCAATATGTCTGATAGAGAGTTTATGCCTTATGCTTTGTACTTTTTGGGTTTGGGGAGAAATATAAGTCTGTATAATATCGGTAAATGCTTTAGGTCATATTTGTCATTCTGTGTTTTAAGGGGTGTTTATAACAAAGGGAGATGTGGGTGTTGGAACTATCGTTGGGTCAGCAGTCTTTAACATCCTGGTCATAATTGGCATCTGTGGCATCTTTGCTGGACAGGTAAGTACACTGTAGTCACATCAAAAACCTTTTTCACCAAGAAAATGAGCACAAAATACATCTCACACCCCTTACTTGATAAAAATATAAAGATTTCAATGTGTGTTTCTGTCCTCTATCCTCAGCCCATCTCTCTCAGCTGGTGGCCTTTGTTTCGAGATGCCGTTTTCTACATCCTGTCCATAGTGGTGCTCATACTGGTGAAAAAGTTCAAAATCACTTTTTCAGTGTTAAGCATAGAAAAATGTTTGTATCAGTCAAATCATTAGAGTGAGGTCATCAACTTTACATTTAAATGGCAGCTTATACATATTGACACATTATAACAAAAGTATGGTGTGCGGGACACTTTATTCCTCCTATGTTCTTGTGTGACAAATAATTTAATGTCAAATCTTTAAACTGTAATGACCAGAGTTGCAGTGCTACCATTGCATACTACCCGTTAAGTTAATGCTACTTAGAATTTTGTCCTACGCACTGTGAATCATTGTTGGCACTGATAAAACATGCAAGAAAACATAGTCACCCCAACCAAGCAGGCAGGATTGGCAACATTTTTTGGCGGGTCGAGAGCTCTAATGAAGTTACCAAAAAAAAAAGTTCTCCAACAACTCTTTGACTTGTACTTACCAACACACAAAGTTGACTCAAATACAGATGAGGATGTAATAAGGTAATGATTGTCAATACTGCATATGGGTGGTTCAGTAATGTTTTTTGTTGTTGTTTTGATGGCTTGTAAGAAGCTAATTTTAGGGTGTAATACAATTATGTTTTCTTATTTCTTAGGTTATCTGCGATGAAAAGGTTGTGTGGTAAGGCTGTGCAGGCTCTTTTTGATGGTGTTTGTTCATCAGAATAGCTTTTGACTGATATTGATGAATCTGTGTAAGCTGTAATGTGGATGTTTCAGGTGGGAGACCATTGTCCTGATTTCCATGTATGGAATCTACATAATCATCATGAAGTGAGTCTCCTTTAAAATCTGGTCTTAATATTTTTAGCTGAGAGGCATAATGAATAATTTCCTGGTATTTTTTCTCTACAAAGTAAAAAATGATTGTCACGATATCATGTTTATAAATTGTGATCTGATTGTAGTTAAGATCAAATGATGTTGATACCTCTTTGATATTACAGCAACATGTAAGAAGTCCTAGTCACTTAATATTATGCATGAATCAATTCAGTCTATATTGATTAGATTAGATGACAAAAAAATCATATTAATTTGTCAGGAAAAAATGACCAATGTCTTGCTGGGACCCAAATAATTAAAGACTGAGAATTGCAACAGTTCTCTCAACAGGCAAAATTTGATCTTTAATGATTTGTTTTTCTGTCTTTTTGGCATGTCCTTATAGTGAAAACCAAGATGCTTCAGAGTCATTGTTTCTCAAACATCCCGTGTCTAGTTCTGCATCTGACCAAAACCCCACAAGCAATATAACCACCACCAGAAACAGTCATGGAAACTACTTAATAAAAAATAAAAAGTAATTTAAGCATTATTAACCTTTTTAAAAGTATATTCAAAATTCTCCACAGGTTGTAGTTAAGCTAAGCAGATACACAAAGTATCAACATAAACAAGAACGCTGTTTTCTTCTCTGTCATAGAAATAACCATCATAAAGCCAAGTGTCTCTTTTATAAGAAAAAATACCCTTTTTCTCAACCAGGTATGCCTTAAATCTCACACATTTTACTCCTTTTTAAAAAATTTACACAGGTCCCAGATGTCTCCAAAGAATGTTTTTTTGGAGGTATCTTGCTTACAAATTCGTTCAGATTAGAGCATGCCCATAAACCTCTCTTTTTCAGCCCTGCTATTAACAGGCTGTTTTAACTGCTCATGCTTTACTGAGCTTTCCAATACCATGCACTAATGTTTATTATGGCCACACAGACATGCTCAGACATATCGTGTCCAGTGGAGCAGACTTTGGGCTAACAAAACCCTGGTTTGGTGATTGTTTTCCATCTCGAGGTGGGGGGGTGTCATTGGTTCCACCAGTGATATCATTTGGGGAACATTTTTAGATGGCCTGTTTTAGCACACATTTTCTGAAAGGGGTGCAAGTAATAGAAAGACAGGAAGGATGTTTTCATGCTCATGTCAGGCCATGGAGACTGTTGTATAAAAAAATACATCAAAATGATTATTTTGCATGACACGTGTCCTGTAATCTAGGTTTCCTAATAGTTTTTAGCCAAAATAGAAAAACTCTGGTCAAAAATGTAAAGACCTTTGAGGCCAACATTAAACCATAAACACTAACCCCTACAAGCCCTTGAAATCTTTTTCAAAACAGGTCATTGAAAATAACCTATTTGATATAAATAATGTCAAAATTTTATAACTGTTTCTTCATCACCTGAAAGTTCAGACTCTGATAGTACCTTTATGGCCCCCCAAAAATGTTTCTTGCCTCAGCCAGATTAAGTAAATGATAAATAATTTAGATGAAAAATAACACCAATGTCTGCTATAAAAGACATGAAAAAAGTACATTGTAAGATGGATGGACTTTTAGCTCATCAGTAAAAGCAGCATAAAAACTATTTTAGACCCTTTACTATCTCAAACATATCAAATGTCTACTTGAAAAGCAAAATTAATTTGCGTATTTCAACATCTTACCTCTTTTGCTGCCATAAAAATGTGGCAGCAGTTTTAAAAACTCCTGTTAAAAATTTATATTAAACACATAAATACTCATTTAAAGAACAAGATGACCTATGCATTGTATGACAGTCTTTGACTCAATAACTTTATAGTTTGAGAGGTAAACTGTAGGGATTTATGTCTAATGCAGAGAGGGTATGAAGATAAGTTTTATTGTTTAACCTAATATGTCATTTCAAAGTATATTGATATACTTGAGAAACTCAATATACTGCCCAGCCCTGCTACAAACATGATCTTCTCATGACTCTTTGTCTCCTGTGCAGGTTTAACAGACCTCTGTACAGTCTGGTAGAGAAACACTGCAGCAGGGCGGGTCAGCCGTGTCTTGGCAGCCTGCGGAGGACAACGGCTGTGGGAAGCATCGGAGACTGTGACAATGACATGGTACCGCTGAAGCCAGGTGCAGGAGTTCGTAGTTGTACGTTTGCATGGTTCATCATCCATATCATCACATTGTTTCCTCAGTCTTTTAGTAGCTTCCAGCAGACCTAGTGACACAGTTAAGTCTGCCTTTCAAACCCATTTCTGTTCCCCCGTGGATTTCAATCACACTGAAATAGAAGTAGACACTTTGATGTAAGTTTCACCACTCTGTCCCTCATACTGTCCTCTTTGTTTTCCTTCATCATGTCCTCGTCCTCATGTTTGTCTCCTGCTAAACCACATGTAAATCCTTGCATTTTTACCAGATTCCAGTGTGGTGGCCGGCCAGGATTCAGGGGTGATGATGGTGGATGAGCTGCTAAATAGGCACCCCCACCAGCTCTCCTTCTCAGAGGCAAGCCTTCGCCTTCTCATCACCCCGCATTTCCCCCCCTTCACCCGCCTGCGCATGGCAGGGCGCATGGTCATAAATGAGGTACACTGCACGCTGTTCACACCGTTCACAAAATGTCAAGTTCTCCTGCTTTTATCGAGCTGAGTTGGTGGGTATTTGAATTCTGTTGCTTCACCCCATTTTGTCTTTCGATGAGCACATAACATCACCTATGTGTGCAAAGAAACCAAATACTGAGAAACAGGAATAAAGAAAGAAAGCTCTTTTATATCTTTATGTAAGCAACTCAGCAAAAATCCTAACCAATACAAAACTTTTGTAATTTTTGTAGATGATTTCAGTATACTAAAATATGTATGCAGAAAAATATAAATGTCTCCCAAGTATCATTTTCAAGCAGGCAACATTTCCTCTTGCAAATGGTATTTTGAATGTTGTTGATGAAAATGGTTAAGTAAAGCATGAAAAACAGTTCCTTAGAGAACAGGTAACCGTAAAGGGACACACAAAATGTCATTAAAAGCCACTTTATAGAATTTTTGCACACCTTTGGGTTAGTTTCAAGCTGACAGTACTTCCTGCCTTGTGAAAGTGTTCCCTGGAAAGACATAACATCTTTGTTGATTAGCAAACAAGTTAATTGTAGCAGTGCTTCTCTAACCATTAATACCGGATGGTGACCTTGTATTCATTGTGGGGCTGCGCAAATTCTTTCACTGAAGGCCATTATGGAAAAAAAGTATGAGGACTGCTGAGCCACTTGGGATACATCCCAACTTTATGGTAGTTAACTTTGTAAAACCTGTCAGGGTTTGCAAATCTGAGGAAGAACTTGGAGCTGAACCCAGATGCAGATTTTCAACAAGAAAAAGATTTATTAAACTAAAACAATCTCCAAATACGAAACAAAATCCTCTCTCAAAAACTCAAAATCAAACTATCTGTCTACAAAGAAAAACACTCAGAGCACAAGGGACTTAGGGTCAGTCCCAATTGTACCCCTTAGCCCTTGTTTTACCCCTTAGTCCTTGGTTTTGTGCGTTCACGTCTAGTGAAGTGGTATCCCAATTCTCTGTAAGGTTAAGGGGAAGGGCTACACAGCCCATGAAATGGAAGACAAACCGGGACCTCACTTGAAAGGAAGGGGTAAGAAGTTTCTCATAATACACCGCGCCCACTGACAAGAAGGCAGAGCAAAGACCGAAGGAAGGGCATAATTATAAGTAATTATTAAATCATCAAGTAAATCTTAATCATGTTTTGAATTGTTGGTCGTATTTTAAAATTGCTCGTTATAACGAGCTAGCTTTCACAGCTGTAGCTACGACTATTGTCGCATCTGTCTACGACACGGCCAGCGAGCGGCTCCGGGTGATGGTGTAATGGGAATCGAGTGGTGTCTTGTTTCTTAGGGAAGTGTTTTCACCCCTTCCTCTTCGACCTCAAAACATAGGGCCAAGGGGAAGGGGTAGACAAAGGGGTAAGACGAAGGGGAAGGGCTAAGAGGTACAATTGGGATTGACCCTTACACTAGGGATGCAGAATGGAAGACGTATGAACAGACAAAGACAAGAAGGAACACAGAGACTATATTCACTGTGGATAAGGAGACACAGGTGAGACAAACCAGGAAC
This sequence comes from Cetoscarus ocellatus, assembly GCA_037902135.1. NCBI lineage: Eukaryota > Metazoa > Chordata > Actinopteri > Labriformes > Labridae > Cetoscarus > Cetoscarus ocellatus. Next base: position 13,477 of record JBAMNC010001011.1, on the reverse strand, counting down.
AGGTGTGACAATTTACACGGCTGAACTAATCAAGGCAGACAAGACAGGAAGTAAAACAAGAAATGACCCATGCAGAGGACGAAGCTACAAAAGAAAACAGGAAACATCAAGGACTAAACTAGAGAACACAATACAGAAATTTTAAACTAATAAACAAAAGAAACACACTAGAGTAAAACAGGCACACAAGGCAGGAGAAATGGCTGAATAAACCGAAAGAAAAACTCATATCAGCCGACATTAAAGCCCATCATTAGTGGCTTGGCAAGGCAAATAACCAATTGTTGAAGACGCTGGGGAAACCAATTAGATTTCAGAAGGCCTATGTTAGCTGAGCTATCATTGGATCCATTCCTGTTTAAAGGGTGAATTGCGCCCTGTGCAGGAGAGAGAGGAGGTGATAGGCCATTTCGGCAACCAAATATAAAACCATGATCACACTGTACAAAGTGGACAGACTTTGTGGGAGTGTTGGAACTTTAAGAATAATTGGCAATATGTTTTCTAGTTTGGATTTCAGATAATGAGCACAGTTCATGTTGCTGTGCAGCCATGATCGAATGATTTTCATTCATCATTTAGATTTTTTTTCATCACCATCACTGTGGTTGTAAATTTGCTAACCCTTTTCATTGTCCCTCAAATTTAGCCTAGAGATGCAACTAAGATGTTACACACAGTCAAGCACAAACTGAATTTCCCAATGCGGGGCCATATTTCATTTTATTTTTAGAGTTAGCCCAGAGCCAATAACAATCTGAACACAGGCCACAGTTGGCTCCCAGGCTGTAGTTTGGCCACCCCTGGTTATGACCAAAGCAAACACTGTGAAATGTAAATATGTCTCCTCTAACTTATTTTCTAAGACTGGAGGTATGAACAGCAAGGAAAGCTCCAAACTTACAAAGAGAAAGCAGCTGAACTGAAGCCCTCAAAAAGTGCAAATGCAATTGCATTATAGTGAGATCACTGGAACTCCAGATGTGATTTTGCACATGCGCTAAAGTATGTTTCTCAATGTTTGAAAGTTTTAGATAGTGTATTTTACAGAATAAGCATTAAGAAGCTTCACCTACCTCTGCCTAAAAATTAGACAACCATATGTGCACCTTGTTTGTCCCATTACTTTGTTTTAAGCATCAACCGCATTGTTTTTGCTATGCAGAGCTGTTAATGCTGTTTTTCAATCCCCCAACTACCCCTCCATGGGTCTATTAGCTGTAGCTCACTTTGAGGCTGCTGTTCAGCTTTTACTTTTATGATTCCTCAATTGGTCTTTGCAGTGTTGATATGATGGACTTTAAGGTTAATCAACTCAGAGATTCTTCTCAGGTAAACAGGAAGATGCACCTTTTATAAGCTTACAAAGAATCGTGGAACAACAGACACTTTTATGAATATTACCCCAGATATTATTCCTGCCTCGCTGTCTCTGCTCTCCTGCATGTGTGATTACCATTTTCATTCCCAAATGAAACTGTGATTGCCGATGCTGCCCAGGCTCTTTGTCCTAACCCTGACCAATGCCTCCCACCTTCCTGCTGTTGTATGTGACTCGCTGTCTGATCACGCCTCTCAGTGCTGCTTATACTTTTTTGTGACTACAGTCAAAAAAGTCACTGAAATGGACTTCCTGCAGTGTCTTTTCACCTAATTTAATTTGCCTCTTCCATTTTCTTGACCTTCCTCCATCCTCTCCCTCAGAGGCAGAGGCTGATTCGAGCACGGGGGGTCTCAGAAGAGGGAGCAGCTTCAGGGGATGAAGGCATGGGTGCTAACGGGACTGTGGCTGAGGGAGACAAGCAGCTGCCAGAGGGAGAGAGGGAGAGAGGTAAAGAGACGCTTGGAGAAAGAGACACAGGAGTACAGCTGAAAGATGAAGAGGAAGAGGATGAGGAAGAACATGAGGAGGGAGATGAGGAGAACGCTCCTTTTAAACCCTTTGTCTTCCCAGGTAAGTACCTGATGACAAGAAAAGAATGTTGTAGGAAAACTAAGACCAGATGCAGAGTGATTCTCTTGGTAGAAATATTTAAATCTCATTTGAAGTGGACGTATGAAAAAACACTGTTTTGTATTTTTCTACCTATCATGCAAATTACTGGTTTGTCAGGTTTTTAAAGTCAAATGAGAAATTCAAAGACGAAGCATTGCCCTTATATGACATCCCTGTGAGAGCAGCAAGACACTACAATGCTCAGGTTCTGCCCTGCTACTGAGACTTAAAGAGATAGTTCAGGATTTTTAAAGTTGACTGGTATGAGGTACATGGCATTATTCTGAATATAAGCCACAGTGAGAGAGGTCTGCTCTGCATCTGCACAGAAATAATCGGCATGGAAGCTAAGGCTATACACTGCTGCAGGTGGTGACATAGAACTCCTGTAATTTAACGAATTTTCAGTTAAAACAAGCCACAGAAGCATCTTATGGTGAATAAACATTGATAAAAAAACATGTCCCTCTGGCGGCAGCTTAGTGGTCAAAATACATTCTGACTATAATTTTGAAGAGTAGACAAATATCACTACATCACAAATGAAGATAAGTTCAAATCACAAATGTTTAAATATTATCCCGCTGATCAAGCACAGTAATGTTGATAAAGTTTGTTATTCCAGCTCAGTTTGCCTCTTCAACAACAAACATACATTGTGTTTTCTTCAAGTAAAGTTATCACTGAAAACATCCCTTCTGTCTTTACAACACTAACAGTCAGTATAAGATTAACTTTCATTTGGCTCCTCAGGTTTTTCCTTTGAGTGAACAAACATTTGGATCTTTACTGTACAAGTATAAATTTCTTTACAGCAAGAAGGCTCTGCACAATGAAAGCTGCAAACTGCAAAGGTACATATAAAAGCTGTTGGTATCCTCTCACCCTGAAATTGTTGTCACACTCTATATCATCCAGCTTGACAACATGAGTTCAAGTATCCCATGGCAGTTTTCTTGATTTTTAATTAGACCTATTGACTCTTTATCTGCAGAAGTTTCTCCTGTGTGCACTCCAGTTCATGTCTGCAAGTATTCCTATATATTCAGAGTGAAAGTTGATCATATTTGCTCCAAAAATCACCTATTAATCAGTTTTTCGAAGCGGTTGTTCCTCTTGTGAAGCCTGCAAACTATGGATGGTCGACACAACTGGAGGAAGGACACATTTGCAGTGGCAAGTAGTGTCCAATCAAAGAGGCTTGCATGTAGAAAAGTGAGTTGGAAATGTTTCAAATATAGTGTGCAATCACCCTGTGCTGTTTTTGTGGCTTGTTTTCACCTTTTATGCAGAGTAAGTGGCACCGCCTGCAGCAGTGCATAGCCCTAGCTTCCATGCCAACTATTTCTGTACAGATGCATAGCTGATCTCTGTCACTTTGGCTAATGTTCAGATTAATGCCATGTACCTCCTACTTCGAAAATCTCAAACTATCGCTTCAGCTACACAGTGCTTACAAGGAATAAACAGCACAAGACTGAACTTAACAGAATCTGTTTCCTGTAATTATGTCAAACATGCATGCTGGTCATATTATGAATCAAAAGGGGCAGAAAAAGATTGCAGTTGTAGCTTCAGTCTTGTACTTCACCAAAGGACTTGATGTCTTTGTTTATCTGAATTAGATGTTGTTTATTCATTTTTGATACTGTAGCAAGAATTCATATTTAACTTTATTCCCACGCCCCATCAGTGATCATTGCTAATGCAGCTAATTAAAAAGTGATGATACTCTGAGGGCACATGAATCATTTAAAAGTTTAGATAAATCTGCATCGAGCCCTGTGGAGAGACGTGTGTGTATATGTTTGTGTGTATATCTATTCCTCAGATGGTTGGTGTGTGCGTGTGAAGTGGCTGCTCTCATGGCCAGTGAGCGTTCTGCTTTACTGCACCATCCCTAACTGTACACAGCCGCTGTGGGAGCGCTGGTACCTGCTCACTTTCCTGTCATCTACACTCTGGATTGCTCTCTTCTCCTACCTCATGGTCTGGATGGTAGGACACATAACCCCGTACCCTTGAACACCACCAAACACATTCTTTAGCACATATTTATACACAGTCTCATATCTCTGTGTGTCTGTCCAGGTGACCATCATCAGCTACACACTTGGGATCCCAGAAGTCCTCATGGGCATCACTTTTCTGGCAGCTGGTACCAGTGTCCCCGATTGTATGGCCAGCCTCATAGTTGCCCGACAAGGTGTGCTTTTGTCCGTGTGTTTCAGATTCAGCATTATGGGTGGGCCATGCAGGTCATATTTAATTCAGAAGACACTCTTTATTGTTTTCATACATAAATATGTGTACATGGCTTGCCCACAATCAAGCTGCTCGCTCCCTACACACACTAGGGATGCAACAATTCTCAAAAAAATATCACACAGTTTAGTACAATATTTTTGTTTTTAAGGACAGTTATTGAAATTTCCTGTGTACTTGCTCTGCTGAGTTTGAGCCTGTCAATCAGCCAAGCAAACGTCAATCTACTGCTTAACATATGTCCACATTTGCATTGTGAGGGAGCACTGAGTTCAGCATTTGTCAAACCTGAATATTATACTGATATCAAGTCCCATGAGGCCTGTGACAGAGCATCAATTTATTATTAAGCTGCTGGAGCATAACCTTTTATTAGGTCTTGCGGAAGGAACATGGACTTCAAGCCCATATGCCTTGTGCATAAAGATAAACGATAAATGTCTTTCATTCATTTACTGTGGAAGTTGTCAATAGTTATGTTGGTTAAGAGTTGTTATCTATTTTAAAATTCTCACTGAAAGGCAGGATGACCGCTTAAAATAAACTTAACAAGCCCCAACAACCCTTGAGGAGTGGATGTTAATGGTCAAATTATGTTGTGTTTAGTGACAGCACAGAAAAAGAACAACTTAACAAATAATCAAAATCAAACAAAACTTCATGATAAGGAAATTTTAGTTTTTGCCCTAAGTCTTTAATAAAACAGAGTTTCATGTTATCTGTAATTATGAAACAGCTGTAATTGATGTTAGCTAGGGTTTTAAAAGGGTAGATGGTTTTTTTTTTAATTTGAGGTCGGACTGCATCTGGAAAGGTTTTTTTTTCTTAAAAGTGAAAAAAGACTATGAATTAAAATGATATGTGGTAATGCTGTGGTGGTAATATTTCCCTAAGACAACTCAGAATAGAATAGAAGTAACATTAAAATAAAGCACTCCAAATCGCCAAGGCTGTCAAAACTGAATTCAGCTGCAAACCATGACCAAAAATCAAGGTACACACTGAACTGTGGACAAAGGGTTTTGTTGGTAAATGGGCTTATATATTTTTTCTAGTCTCTTTGACTACGCAGCTTTACACCACAGGTCATACATACCCATTCACACCCATTCACTCCCACATCCACTAGCTGATGGTTGGAGTGTCTGTGTCAGTTGTCCATCAGTATTAGCTGACGCATTCACACTCTTTCATGCCCATTAAACGCCACTGGTGCGCCAGTGGGAGCAACTTTGGGTTAAGTGTCTTGCCCAAGGACACATCGCCATGTTACAGCCAGAGCTGGGCTTGAACCTTTAACCCTCTGACTACCGACCATGCCCACTATCAGACTGCATCACTGACCTGTGTTGCATCCCTTACATACACAAACATGATAAAAGTCCTTCCCTCTGATCTGGCCCCACCTTTTTAATCTGTGCTCAATCAGCCTGTTTGAAAATTTCCCTCTTATGATGTTGACAGAGCATAAGCCATTCCCCCAGGTGAGAAACTCTCCCTCAGCCAGGTGTTTGTTCATCTTACAGAAAGCTGCTGGGAAAGGAATGCCTCTGTCATTTCATTTCTCTAAATGACACAAATGTGTAATCAGCATGCGGAAAATTAGGTGAAACTTGCCAAAAGCTTTCTCACCCCTGTTTTTCCATGAAGTTCTATCTAATCTATTCCAATCTAATCTAATCTAAACCTCATAAACAGTTAATCTTCTGGAATATTTCTAAAGACAAGGACGTTGGAAATAGTAAAAGTCATGTAGTATCATCCATCTTAATGGTTTATTTTTGATAAGGAAATAAACATGTCCAAAGGCTAAGCTGTCTGTGTTGATATTTGATGTCTCTAAACTTAAACTGGCCTGAACTCTGTTGTGTGTTTGTCTCTGATATTGCAGGGATGGGCGACATGGCAGTGTCTAACTCCATTGGCAGTAATATTTTTGATGTGCTGCTAGGTCTGGGCTTCCCCTGGGCGCTGAGGACTCTCATTGTCAGCTATGGATCAGTGGTAACTCCAATTGTTTCCCCTTCCTCACATCGTATTAAGTTTAGTGCTGTTAGTTTTATGGTTTGAGATTAACACATTGAATTATTCAGTCCTCTAAAACTGCATGCTATTTAGTCTTTTAAGGTTCACTGTAGTTGAGCTGTGATAGTAAGGCAGCAGTTGAATGTTATTGACTTTAGTGCCGTACTGCTCAAAGGACTGCACCTTTAAAAGTCTCATTCCACTTGAAAAATAAAACCAAACCAAGAAGACTCTCAGGTGCTCATGGAGGGGATACTTCAAGAAAAAGTAGAAAAAAATGACACTGGTATAAAAAATCATAGTCCAAACCCTCAGAACAGTTCTAAACATATAAAAGATTTTTTCACTCAAAGGACTAGAAACATTAAAAATGGCATCAATGGATATCACCTTTATTTAAGTAAACTTCTAATTAATTCTCATACTTATTGTACATTTATTATTTGCTGTATCTTACATTGTGTCTATTAACATGTGATTCACTCATATGCAGTAATTTTATTTTGGTTTCATAGGAAAGGTTGTCATGTTTTTAGACATTATTTTACTTGTATTTATTATGTCAATTATGGTACAACCCAAGAGACCAGAGACCTGTGCACACCTGAGGAGGGGAGCAACAACTTCTCTCTTAATAAGATACAAGCAGATATACACTGCCTGGCCAAAAAAAAAGTCGCCACCAAAAAAAGAGGTCACACACTCTAATATTTCATTGGACCGCCTTTACCTTTGATAACAGCACACATTCACTGTGGAATTGTTTCGATAAGCTTCTGCAATGTCACAAGATTTATTTCCATCCAGTGTTTATTTCCAACCCAAAGATTCTCAATGGGGTTAAGGTCTGGACTCTGTGGTGGTCAATCCATGTGTGAAAATGATGTCTCATGCTCCCTGAACCACTCTTTCACAATTTGAGCCCCATGAATCCTGGCATTGTCATCTTGGAATATGCCCGTGCGGGAAAGAAAAATCCATTGATGGAATAACCTGGTCATTCAGTATATTCAGGTAGTCAGCTGACCTCATTCTTTGGGCACATAATGTTGCTGAACCTAGACCTGACCAACTGCAGCAACCCCAGATCATAGCACTGCCCCCACAGGCTTGTACAGGAGGCACTAGGCATGATGGGTGCATCACTTCACCTGCCTCTCTTCTTACCCTGATGCACCCATCACTCTGGAACAGGGTAAATCTGGACTCATCAGACCACATGACCTTCTTCCAGTCCTCCAGAGTCCTTTTTTTCTGGTTAGCCTTACTGATTGGTGGTTTTCTTAAGGCTACACGGCTGTTCAGTCCCAATCCCTTGAGTTCCCTTTGCATTGTACTGTGGAAATGCTTTTATTTTCCTTATTAAACATACCCCTGAGTTCTACTGTTGTTTTTCTTTGATTTGATTTGGCCAAACATTTAAGTGATCGCCGCTCACGATCATTCAGGATTTTTCTCCAACCATATTTCTTCCTCGAAGACGATGGTTCCCCACTATCCTTCCAGTTTTTAATGCGTTGGGCAGTTCTTAACCCAATTTTAGTAGTTTCTGCAATCTCCATAGATGTTTTTTTCTGCTTGATGCATGCCAATGATTTGACCCTTCTTAAACAGACTAACATCTTTTCCACGAGCACAGGATGTGTCTTTCGACATGGTTGTTTAGGGAATGAGAAGCTACTCATTGCATCAGCTGGGGTTAAATAACTGGTTGCCAGCTGAAAGATAATCATCAGTGCAGTAATTCTCCAATAGGAGGCTTGTACCTATTCGCTAAATTAAATCCAGGTTGCGACTTTTTTTGGCCAGGCAGTGTACTTGTATTGATTTTTTAAATTCTTCCAGCTGCATGAGCTTAAGACCTTTTTTATGTTTTAAACCATCCTGAGTACCAACTTTATTTAGTTTTATGGGATTTTATGGGACATTTTTGTTGTTTTTTAATTATTTTGTTTCAAGTTTTCTGCACATTTCATGTTTCATTTCACTAACTTACTTTTCCCTTGAGCTATTTTAATTTACTATTTAATCAGTAAAAATTTAGTTCTGTTTTTTTTTCAGTGGGTTTGCAAGAGGCCCATGGCACCTGTAAATATGATTGCCAATAAAGGAACTTGCAAGCTTTGTCTCTGGGGGGTGGACGGTAGCCGGTACATAGCAGTACCACGTAATTAACCCACTTACAGGTTAAACCACTCAAAAAACATCAGCTCAACAATACGATACATTAAGATTCTTTACAGCTTTTAACTTTTCTTGGACAAAGCCCCTGTGTTTAGAACTTTTGTATGTTGGGATGAAGGGGTTATGTATCCCTCCATCGTCAGCTGGTCAGGTCATCAGAAGAAACAACAAAGATTAACTTCACTAAAACTGAGCTGAAAATGTGCGATTTGACTTGCCATTAGTTGTGGGAATGAGAGCATATCTTTATGAACTGGAGTACAACGAGGAAGAACTTTAGCAGATCGAGTCACAGGTAGAACAGAGGAGCAGGACAGATCACAAGTTACCCGGTGGTGCAGATGCAGGACCTGTGAGCCCATGTCCACAAACTCGGAGGCCCATTGCTGTCACTAGTGGGACCTAGTAACACAGGCTTCTCCTGGACCTTTCATCAGAGCCCTTTAATTTTGGTCAGCCTTCAAACAGCTGTCAAGTGTTGTAGTACTGATTGGTGAAACAGGCACTGCAAACACAACACTTTGTCGCTGCAGATGGATGACTCCTGATGTCTATATTTAAAACAACAAGACAAGGCCCACGTCACGAAACAAAATGCTATGAGATCAGAAATTAGGCAATTGCTTTAGGTTTTTTTATGCATCTGGGAAAAATACAGAACGACCCATCTTTCCATTAGATTTACATCAGTTTGTCCTCCGCTACCTGACCCTGCTGAAGCACTCTGACCTGATCTAATGAGAGGAGTTGGCAGAAGGAAATGTAGTCCTATGTTGCATCACAAAATAGTTCTAAACACAGGGGCTTTGTCGAGGAAAAGTTCACTGTAAAGAATCTTACTGTATCGTATTTCCGAGCCGATGTTGTTTTTTTGAGTAGTTTAACCTATAAGTGAGTTAATTACGAGGCTTTCAGTGGCAGCACGTACTGCTTTGTACAGCTATTGTCCGCTCCCAGATATCTCCTGCCTGGGACAAAGCTTGCAAATTCCTTTTATGGCATTTATTTTTACAGGTGCCATGGACCTCTAGCAACCCCACTTCAAAAATGAACTAACCCTCTAATGTCTTTTAAATTAAAAGCAGGTTTTTTTTTATCCAAACAGGTTAATTTAACACTGTCTCCTAACAGAACACAAGTGTTGGCAACAAAATCCGGATGATAAGTTTGAATCAAGTGTGAGTGTCCTAACAGCCGGTGAGCAATGCAGCGTAAAGATGTGCAAGACAGTGCGCATTTTTTTTATTTTATTTTTTACCCTGGAGTTAGAGCTAAAATAAAGGACAGGTACTTTATTGGCTTAGTATAAACCTTAGCAGGATCATTTACACTGTGAAAGCAGTTAAACTGGAATGCACAGCAATGTATTTGTCACTTAAAGGGACAGTTTGAGTTTTTTGAAATAGGGTTGCTGAAGGCCCATGGCACTTGTAAATATAACTGCTTATGAAGCAAATGGCCAGCTCTGCCCCTGAGGGGAGACAGCCAGGTACGGGCTGTTGGTGATGCATAGCAGGCCTCACTTTTAGGGTAAAACTACTCAAATAACTATGTTGGCTCAAATAGATGCTGCAATAAGATTCTTTACAGTATTTCATTTTTTTTTGTCAAAGCCTGTGCTGCAGCGAGGTCAGTGAGCAGTCACTAGAGCACAAACTCACATAATTCTAACTCTCCTGAATATTTAGAAGATGGGTTGCTCCTGTATCTATCCTCTATGTAAAAAAAACAAGTGGTCACAGTACCAATTGCAGTTGTGTGATGTGGGTCTTCGCTAACTTAAGCCTGTTGTTTCAAATTTGGACATCAAGTTTCCTCCCTCTGCATCATCTGAACACTGTATTTGCAGTGCCAAGTTTTACCCGTTTTATAACCAGTTTTAACCAGAATTACCCATTATGATCAGAAAAGGTCCAGGAGAAGCATTGCCACGAATTTCCTCATGACACCAATAGGCCTCTGGGGTTCATGTATCTGCACCACTTGTGATCTTTCCTGTTCCTCAGTTTTCACAACAGTTTTTCCATCCCTCTTTCTATGCATGGCTTCATCTGCAAAAGTCCTTCTTCTGTGTACTCCGGATGACCTGAACAGCTGATGAGAGGAAACAAGCGCGTTGCACTTCAAAAAACCCAAACTTTCCCTTCAATAAGCACTTTGAGGCTGTGTCCTAACCCAAAGTCAGTGCATTACAAATTTTAATTAAGTTAGTTTCTAACACTCAAACTTTTCTCAAGTAGATGTTACTTGCTTAAGATGATCCTTTCTAAAATTAACAAAAATGTCACTTTTTTGAAATAGAAAAACAGACCAAACTCACTGTTTTTTGAAGTTTCAAATTTTCATGTACTTTTTTGTGTAACGCTCCCTGACTTTACAAATTCCTGTTTCCCCACATGAAAAAAATGCTTCTGATTAAATTATGGGTTTGAATTGAACCCCAACGACTTATCTAACAAAATACAGTTTTTTGTTTTGTTCAGTTCAGCCTAAATAGTCTTTTTAAATTGTTCAGACCCGAGAAACTCACCATATCGCTGACATTTCCTCCCTCCATTTGTTCAAGAAAAACAAAGTAATCCACAATACTCGAAAAAAAGAAAACATGGCGTGAAAAAAAGAATATACGATTGCAAAAGTACTGGTATACTGGTTTTCTCCCTTTTGTCTATGCCACATCCTCCTTATAGAAACTTTGTTCATGACATTAATAAAATATTTTGACCCACATACCTACTTTTTTAATTTCACAGGGAATATTAATGAACTACAAAGACAAGAAAATCTTTCTTTCAGTTTTCAGCACATAATTTTATGCACCGCTTTTACTTATTTATTTATTTTTCAATTAATTACTTAGGTGACAACATCACAAATGATATCTTTGTATTTTATTTTTCCTACATATCAAGGAACTGGCAGGAATTGCGTCACATTGTCAATGTGGACTGTTTTAAAAATATACACATAATAATTTAAACCTCACTGAAACTATGTTTATCACAACCAATCAAATCAATCAAAGAAATGAGTAATTTATCACAGTTTGAAAGTTTTATCATCTGACAGTCCCACTGAGAACATGTTGCTTTTTGTGCTCTTTGCTTTGTAGGTTACAATCAACAGCAAAGGTCTGGTGTACTCGGTGATTCTGCTGTTAGCCTCCGTCACTCTGACTGTAAGTGCATAGCTCATCTGTGCAGCTCTTCTCTCAAATGTTTATATTGTTATGTAAAGTACTGATTTGTTTTGTCTTACTCTGTGAGGTTGTTTTAGTGGCAGCACACCAGGGACTCAAGATCTTTTTCTTTATTCGTCTGTCCAATCCTCCATCTCTCCGCAGGTCCTGTGTGTCCATCTGAACAGCTGGAGGCTAGACCGCAGGCTGGGACTCTGCCTCCTTCTTCTTTACGCCATCTTCCTCCTCTGCTCCATCGGCTTTGAGAGGCTTTAGCAGACACAGATTCCACCCTCACTGCTTCCATCATTCATCAGATTTATGGACAAGTGACTTTTTATCTCCTCTCTCCCCCTTAAAGCCGTGTTGTTTACCTTTGATAAAGGAGTATTTTCAAAGTTTTGTACCGAGCACTCACAGCCCAGATTTTATGAAAATAAATACAGATGATGATGTACTATGTCTCCAAAAATGTAAAAAAAAGTATTAAATTCTAAAACTAAAGTATTGTATAAGAAACCCAGGAGAGTGTTAGTTTACTTATTAACTCTGTGATCACCATGAATAACCTCAAACACCAGATGATTCTACATGTGAGTTTATATTGTTGTTTTCATCCTGCATTTATCAACATCATAGCATGGCTGACCCTCACACTCCAGTAAATTGCACTAAGCCACTGTTGTCATGGCGATTTTCCTAATGTAGCCACCCCCCCCTTCCTGAAAGCTTTGCAGCACTGATGGTTGTGTTTTTGTGAAGGAGCACAAGCAGCTGTACACTTGAGTTTGTTTTTGAATGCCCATATCTGAAGAGGGCTCTTGAGTGTGTGATGTTGAGTGCAATAAACTATTTTGTTCTGTGTTCAAATTTCTCCAATCTGACTGTCCATATTCTGTATGCTCAAATTCTGTTTGATTGTCTGAAATGTATTGAGTCTATCACTAAACTACTAAAAAGGTTGCATTTAAATTCGTAAAATATTAATTTTAATACACTGTCACTAGTTTATGGCATGGGTTTAAATTGACTGAGTGATTGATGGATCTATGTCTATTTCAAACATGTAAAATTCAAATAAAAGCATGAAACTAGAAACAAAACCAATGAACTGAAGAAAACAAAAGATGTAACTAACTGCAAGACTTGAGCATCTTAGTTTACATGCATCCTACCCCTTTAGTTTTGTATCAGTTTTGATCAATAACTCGCCTACTAGTCATAAAATTGACTCAATATTAGAAGAAGTTTTTTCTTAAACAGAGTAGAAATGCAGTTGTGTGTTTGATTCAAATGAATTGAGGTGTGTTTAAAAATGTGAAAGCAGTTTAGCATGAATAAATATTTGAGCATAACTGCATTACAATCGCAATACGCACAAAAAAATAGGGGTATCAATTTTGCACCTTAAAGTACATAAATCATAAATGTACCCTGTAAGGTACAAAAATGGCCCTCAAAGTGGATAAAGGTGGTCCATAAGTCAATTTTCAAGCCAAATATGACCAAACCATCTGCACTAGCATTTTTTTTGGCCTGTTTAACACCTAATAAGTCATGTTTGAGCATGTTTTTTGTCGGAGTCTGGAATGGACAAAAAGTCATATGTTAGCCTTAGTGTTTTTCCAAATCCTGAGCTGAGAGATAAAGGCTTATAAGTCCATTTTGAAGTCAAATATGACCAAACCGTCTGCACTAGCATGTTTTGTGACCTGTTTTACACCCAATAAGTCGTGTTTGAGCCTATTTTTTGTCGGAGTCCAAAATGGAAAGAAAGTCATATGTTAGCCTTAGTGTTTTTTCAAATCCTGAGCTGAGAGAAAAAGGTT
>JBAMNC010002217.1:0-80371 GCA_037902135.1 Cetoscarus ocellatus | reverse complement strand
ACCGCTTTCACACTAAAATCCACGGGTCAACGCTGGTTTTTTCAACGCTGGTTAACCCGCGAGGGACTCCTTTACCACTGCCAGCAGACCCGGGTCTACTCAGCAGGAGACAAGCTGCGTGGCTGTTTTTTTTCCTCTGGCGCATCAAGCTGATGTCATCACGTTGATGACGTCATTGGTGCGACAAAACACGACCACGTAAACAATGGAAAAGAGCATTGACGCCGTGGACACGGTTTTCTGTACTTTGTACTTTTGTCCCTCTTTAAAAATGTACAAACTTGGCGCTGATGATACAGAGGCAGATGGAATTTGTTGCTGAGATGGTAAAGAGTCACGTAAGTTACAGACAGAGGGGACGGGCGCGATATTATGTCATGAGCACGTAACGCCGACATCATCTGTAACTTAGCAGCTTGACTCGGGTGTGATGTTCATACTGAAGCCGGTCGGAGACGAGCCCATAAAAACCCATGTCACTTGCAGGGTAAGTCGACCCAGGTCAAAATGCCGAGTAGACCCTTTGAAACCGCGGACAGGAGCCGATTGTTGGAGGATTTACACGGGTTTTTTGGCCAGTCTGAAAGGGGTATAATAGTCCTCTGGTGTGACAGTAGCTATGAGGCAACAAGTCAGGAGGTGGAGGGAGAACACAGGGGGATCCCAGTTCAAGCTATGATCGCAGATCGTAGGCTGATGTTTATGTGAGGTTCCCAATGGAGTAAAACTCCCAGTTCTTTTACTGATCAGGTGAGGACAACGTGGAATCAGTGACCACGGAGACAGACAATATGGTGGAACCCAGCAGTTTAATTCAACACTCTTTTACAAGGACCAGCAGACACAATCAATTAAAAGGTGTTAAAATAATTCTAAAAACGTCCATAAAACCTAAAAGCGAGAGTCTCTTAAAAGGGCAAAAAAAAGCTAAAAGGCGAAGGATATTAGGGAGATTACAAGTCGATCACTCTAGGGGCACGCAGCCTCTGATCTGGCGTGGCTGCTCCACGTGTAGGTTCCGCCACGCCGCCGCCGTCCTCTTCCGCCTGTTCCCCTGCTTCTGTGTCACCACGCTGCCGCCGTTCTCTTCCCTCTGTTCTCCTGCTTCTCCGTCACCTGCGAGGACAAGCAAAAGGCCGCCAGTACTTTGTATACGCTGCTAAAAGTCGAGGAGCCACGCTTAAAGCACCAGAGTGATACTATATCCCAAGGTTACTCACCACGCCGGCAGAGCTCCTCACTCTGCCGCTGCATGTATTCCACATCGTAATACTCTGGGTTTTCCACGTTCGATACCAGCCGTCAGCTCTGCAGCGTCCCTTCCTCTGCGGTCGTGTCTCTTCTTCCTCGATCGTGCCCCCCTGCGTCTGCGTTCGACCTGCTTTTCTGGCTGCCCTGAGTCCTCTTGCGCGCCTCTGATTGGCCGCTGCAGCGGCTCCTTGCTGCACCTCGCAGGTGCTCTAATTTCCCCCCTCTCCCCGTGTGCAGCTCCAGGTATGTGCAGTCAAATGTTGGCAAGGCAGAGTGGTTAAAAACATGCACTAAAATCACAATTAAAAACAGGTAAAACCCACACTTAAATGCAATAAAACCTGTATAAAAACACAAAGTATAAAAACATGCAATTAATAAACTCATCCCTCTGCCTTGTGACATTTAACTATCAGGAACATTTGTGCTCTCACACTACACACCTGGTTTAGTGTCATAGAAAAATAAAGATTTAGGTTGTGGTCGGGTAAAGGAATCACTGCTTCTGTAAAATAATGGAGGAGGAAAAATTACAAAGCTTTAAAAAACACAAGATGATTCCAGTTAAGAAAAGCAATTGAGATTTCCGACAACAATTAGATAATTCAATTAGTGGTTAAAGCTTCTACTAAAATCACAAAATCAATACTTTCCAGACTTTATCAGGGTATTGTTGTAAACTTGGGAAATACCACAGATTATATTAAAGAAAGGTGGGAGAAGGATCTGGAAGAGAGTATAACTAGTCAACAGTTGGAAAACATGTGAGACTGCTTTTTCTACCACTTGCTCTGTACTGGAGTGAATTCAGTTTGAAGAATCTTGTGTGTTATTTTATTTCTCCTAAAATGAAACCATATATGTCACAACAAAGATGTTGGAGAGGCTGCAGGGATGATGAAGTAAATCACCTCCACAGCTTTTGGACTTGTCCTAAGATTCATTTATTTTGGAGAAATGTCTGCACACACTTACAACAAGTACTTGGACAACAGATCCTGTTATCATGTTTGGTTCTCTATCTGGGTGATATTCCAGGAGGGATGATTAAAAGTGACAGATACCTCCTGAAAATTCAGACTGTCACTGCTAAAAAAAATCACTCATAAATGGCTGCAGTCTGACCTACAGTGGATGAACGGCTCAGAATTTTTGAGGAGATCCACGAGATGGAAAGATTGACCTTCCTGCTGCAGTTGAAAAGTGATTTGTATGCTGCAAGATGGTCAAAATGGACGTCTTTTTGTCTAAGTAAGACATAATGGTGGTCTGTCTCCTCCCTTCTGTCTCTAGTAAGACGTGGCTCTTCATCTGGACTGTTTCCTTCTGTCCAAGAAAACTATGATACGACAGTGTGAATATTGATGAAACCTATAAAGCTGGTTTAATGAAGACATGACAACAACTGTTGTGGTGCTGTGACTGTTGTATACGTTCTGTACTTTGTTGTAAAAAAAAAACAAACAAAAGCTTTAAGTATAGCTATACATAAAAAAATAAAATAAGTGCCTCCAGCATATGAGCCACTTTAAGCATAAACTCACGAACACCATCTCCCCTCTTTACATCTATAATACATACAGGTAGGGCTGCTCTGTTATGGAAAAATTATGATCATGATTATTCTGTTACTGACATCATAACTGTGAAGCACGATGACTTATTGATTTTACAACATTGTGCAAGGATTTTAAATTAGTAAAGAAAATAAATCATGATGAATAAATCACTGAGATGCAGCAACAGCTGTGTAACAAAACCTGAAAATTATCAATAGGACTGTAATTTGAAGAGCAAACTGATGAACTAAATCATCATTAATATAAGAAATAACATGTTTAATCACTGTTTTATGTTAGAAGCTGTAAATAAATGAGCAGAGATATTGCTGGATGAGGCAGTCTGGTGTTTGTACCTGAGCATGTGGACCACAGTCAGAGTCTTCAGGTCCCTGGTCCTCCCAGTCCTGCTGTTCTCTTATGAGTCCTGGACACTGACTAGAGACCACAGATGCGGTCTGGACTCCTTCAGGACTTCTTCCCTTTGACACATTTTTGGGTCTCATGTGCAGGACCATGTGTCCATGCTGTCATGCTCAGGAGGACAGGAATGGTCAGGGTCTGCTGCTGGATAGAGGACCAGGAGCTCCTACAGGGACCTGGAGAGAAGAAACAGGAGCTTTGGCCTGGCAAAGGCCTGGACGATGGCTACCAGGAGGACGGAGCAACACAGGGCCCAGGGTGACACCGCCAAGTGCTGACCCAACATCTGCTCCACCTGATCTGACCTGAGCTGGAAAATCAACAACAAACAGAGACTGTCATATCTGTACAAAGGTGATTTTAAGTGTTTTTAAGGTTTTCATGAATTCTGTTTCAAGGGAACGATCTCACTGACATTAAAAACATGATCTAACTGACATACAGGTACAAAAACAACTGCAGGTGAGAAAAAACGGACAGGAGGGTGGAGAGGGAGATATCGAATTAAACATCACAACTATCATAAATAACTCACATCATTTAAACAGTGTGTACGTCACCTTGTTGATTTAAAGCTTAAGTTTTGGTGCAGGCATGAAAACGGGTCAGGTGTGAAAAAGGTGAGGAGTTAATAACCCCTCTAGGGGGGTTCGGGGGCATGATCCCTGGGAAGAAAATGCTGAATATTTAAAAACATCAATCTGATGCATTTTGAGAGAAAAATGAAGCAGAATTACAAGACAGTATGAATGTATAATAATGTACCTATTAAATTCTGGGGGTGACTCTGTCCTCTTGCTGGAAATGCATAAAAGCTTTTATCAGTTAATTTGGGAAGTGGAAGGAAACATTTATTTTTTCACTTTTTAGATAAAACATACAGTGAAGCGATGGCTCTTACAGCTCTATTCTGAGAAACAATCACCATCTTAACAGTCATCATGACCCAAATCTCAAAAAGATCAGCCACTTTAATTTATTTAGTGAAAAAATGTGTCAGTTTATACCTCAGATGGAAGAAAACATATTATTTGTGCAATGAGACTGGAGAAAAAAATGTTAGAAACGCCAAATAATAATGAGAGCACTGGGAGATCATACATCCATAAATCTAAGTCACTATTTTTCCCATCATATATGTTGGTTGTTTTCTGATATGTCAAGTCAAACATTTATCATGGTTAAAATCCCAATTTCTATCCTAAGACGACAGGATATGTCGAGATCCTGAGAGAACGACTAATATTTACTTGATACAGCACACTTTACCTGATTTATACACCGTCCACTGAAAACAGCTCTGAGACCAATTAATCATTTGGAAAAAGTGAATACAAGAGCTGGACTGCTCAGGAATGTTCAGTTTTAATTAACCAAAAGGCTGACTCATCATTTTTTAAATAGTTGTGTTCACTTAAACCGTGCACATGAGCCAACGAGACACTGCTTGAATTATAATAAACACATAAAGTGATTCACGACCCTGTGTGCTAGGCGTCTTTAAGCATCTTTATGCTCACCGACACACAGAGACGCTGAGCGATTCAGGAGTTATTTAGAGAAAATGTTCACATAGACATTGGCTGAACTGCAAAAGGACGTAACTGACAGACAACAGCGGGAACAGCCACATCTTAAATGAAAAATATCATGCCTGTTGTCCACAGAGCGGATCGTGGCTGCATCACTTTGGATATGACGAGGATGAAAATCTCTTTTTCTTCACGTTTTCTTTCCTGTGTGAAAGCGTTACTTAAATGAGTGAACGCTTCATTCATGTTTAGCAATGTTTAACTGAAAGCAGAGTTTATTTTGTTGAATGTTCATGTGAATGATCAGACTTAGAGTGGGAGGGAGTGGATGGCTTGTGCAGCGTAAACGGTCAGACGTCAGGCTGGACAAGAGCCAGCATGAATTTAAAACAGTAAAACATCAAGTCCACACATCTGCCTGTAGCTAACATTATATCTGTGTCAACAGAGCTCCTGGGTAACTTAAGCAGGGTACACACATAAAGATTATTGGGCTGTTTTTGTCCCGACTTTCCCCTTTCCCGACCAAGGACGACAAGTGTCCGATTATCTTATGTCTTATAAGATTATCCTATGACGTGTGTTAAGAGTGACTTCGTCCTGTTAATCGCCGCAAAAACGGGTTGGGACCGACAATCATAAACATTAAACTTGTTTAATATTTACGTCCAAAAATCTTCATGTGTGTGGGGAAAACCGGACGACTCCCAAGTCATGACTCTGCAAATTGTGACGTGAATGTAGTCAATCAAGAAGCGAGCTGACTGAGGAACAAGGAAGCAGGCGTAAATAAAAATAAGCACAGCCGACCTGAAACATAAACATAAAGTTCGGTGGACCTAAGAAACGGAGGACCAGCTCATGTGTTCACACTGTCTCCAGGATTTTTACACAGTCTTTCTTTTATTTGGTTCCCAATTTTCCGTCAAAAATAGTCCAAATACAGACCATCATTCCCTCTTCTGCTATGTCCTCTCCAATGTTGCGTGTTTTGATTTCCGGTTGTTTCTATGTTTCTTCTTCTTCGTTTCTGTTAGATCAGGTTTGATCAGATTTCTGTCTTGGAGGACTAGTTTCTAGATCAGTGGTGGGACAGAATGGTTATGTGTGTGGTGTGCTGTGTTGAGATTATCAGGGCACACCACACACACTACGATCAAAACTATTCAATGCCTGATTTTTTATCTTCATGTGTGGGCTCACTAACTGATGAAAAATTCTTCAGATTTAGAAAATCCATGTGTGTGGACCGTGCTTTAGATAAACCATAAAATATTGAAATTATTGAAACCATCACTCCCCAAATTTAGTCAGGCAACTAAAGTGGGCTATATTCCACTCTCCAAATAAGCGAGGATCTTCTTTTCAGCTTCTGAATGCATTGGCTTGCACAAGTGAACTGCTTGAACACTTCACAACCAATCAGGTAGCAATATTCCCCAACCTTCCCAGAGAGAAAACATGTGATGTGAGGCCCTTCATGCTGATATTTCCAAGCTCTCGTGCTTGTAGAGTGAACTTTTTTATCATGCCCACAGATTCGCAGTTCACTGATAATCTCTGGTACACCTCAATGTGTCACAGGGTGTGTGTGTCGGTCAGCAACTCGCTTGTTCCTCTCTGCGGGGTCGATGAGAGCGGTTCAGACATCTCTCCACACCTCCTTCACTCTCAGCATGTGTGCACCAACGGAGGGAACAGCAATCTCTGCCTCCCGCTCAGGGAAAAGGGGAGGTTGAAAGCCGTAGCAAGCTAGGAAAGGGGACATACCCGTAGCCGAACAGGAGAGGGAGTTGTGGGCATATTCTATCCAGGAGATGGATGCTCCAAGAGGCCAGATGGTGGGCAGCCACACAGTGAAGCACACTTTCCAGGTCTTGATTGGCCTGCTCAGTCTGGGCATTGCTCTGAGGGTGAAACCCCCGAGGACAAGCTGGCAGTGGCGCCCACTGCTTTACAAAACTCCATCCAGACCCGGAACGAAAACTGGGGACCTCAGTCTGAAACAATGTCACTAGGGAGACCATGGAGATGAAAACATGCAGAGTGAGCAGATCAGCAGTTTCGAGGGCTGAAGGTAACTTTGGTAATGGTACGTAGTGAACCATCTTTGAGAAATGGTCCACTACGGTAAGAATAACTGTGTCACCTTGAGACGGAGGGAGTCCAGTGACAAAGTCCACGGCAATATGTGACCATGGGCAGTTGGAGATGGGTAGAGGGTGCAGCAGTCCTGCAGGGGATTTATGGGAGGTTCTTCCTCTGGCCCGGACTGAGCAGGCGGCCACAAACTCCCGGGTGTCCCTGGCCATATTGGGCCACCACAAGGACAGCTGGAGATATCTTGAGGGTGCAATTGGCTCCAGGATGACAGGATAGCTTGGACAAATGTCCCCACTGCAACACCACAGAGCAACAGCCGGTTGGGAGGGCCGATACCCGGATCGGGCTGGTTCTTTTGAGCCTCCCTGACGGCTCTTTTGATGTCCCACCTAGTGGCTCCTAAGATGCAGGAAGCAGGAACGATAGGGGAAGGTGTAGTGGTCTATGAGGGAGGTAAGGAGACTCGGGATAGGGCGTCAGGTCTAGTGTTTTTGGAACCTGGTTGGCAGGTGATGGTATAGTTAAACCGACTAAGGAAAAGGGACCACCTAGCCTGACAGGGATTTAGTCTGTTGGCTGAGCGCAGGTACGAGAGGTTCTTGTGGTCAGTCCAGATTATAAAGGGTAACTCCGAACCCTCCAGCCAGTGTCTCCACTCTCGAAGAGCCCCCACCACCACTAAAAGCTCCCTATTGCCCACGTCATAGTTCTTCTCGGCAGGTGAAAGTCGACGAGAGAAAAAGGCACAGGGGTGAAGCTTTTGGGTCTTGTTGAGAGAGGATGGCTCCGAGGCCTGAGTCCAAGGCATCAACCTCAGCAACAAACTGGAGAGCAGGATTAGGGTGGAGAAGGACAGGTGCTCGGGTGAACAGTTCCTTTAATCTTGAGAAGGCTGTGTCTGCTTCCTGAGACCAGACAAAGGGGACATTAATGGAGGTTAACCGAGTCAGGGGGGATGCCACCTTACTATAATCCCTACTAAAGCGGCGGTAGAAATTGGCAAAGCCCAGGAAGCGCTGTAACTCCTTATGAGAGTTAGGGATGGGCCACTCCGCTACTGCCTGAATCTTCCCTGGGTCAGGATGAAGTTGACCAGCCTCCACTATGTATCCTAAGAAATTAACAGAGGAAGAATGAAACTCACACTTTACAAACAGGCGGTTCTCCAGAAGGCATTGAAGGACCAATCTCACATGCTGTTCGTGTTCTTGAAGGGATTGAGAGAAAATGAGAATGTCATCCAGGTACACAAACACAAAACTGTTCAGCGTGTCCCTAAGAATGTTGTTCATGAGGAACACAGCTGGGGCATTTGTGAGTCCAAAGGGCATCACTAAATACTCAAAGTGGCCTAGGGGGCTGCCTTCCACTCATCTCCTTCTCTAATTCGGATGAGGTGATAGGCATTGCGGAGATCCAGCTTTGTAAAGATCCTGGCATGACAGAGGGGCTCGAATGAAGGGTCAATGAGACGGATGGGAGATTTGTCCTTTGTGGTTATTTCATTGAGTCCGTGGAAGTCAATACAGGGCCTGAGAGAGGAATCCTTTTTACTGACAAAGAAGAAGGCTGCACCAAGGGGGGATGAAGAAGGCCGAATTAAGCCTGCTGCCAGAGACTCTGTGATGTACTTTTCCATAGCCTCCTTTTCAGGGCGAGACTAGTTATACAGGCGACTGGTTGGGAGAGGGGCTCCAGGGAGGAGATTTATTGCACAGTCATAGGGAAGGAAGAAGAGAACGTGCCAGTTCTTTACTGAAAGCAGGAGATAGATCATGATAAATCTGGGGAATCTTAGTGAGATCAGGAGGTGGTGGACCACAGCTAGGGGCTGAGGACTCTGGTGAGGCGGAGCGCAGACAAAGAGAGTAACAATTAGTGCTCCAACTAACAATTGAAGACTTAATCCAATCAATGTGTGGACTATGTAGTCTAAACCAGGGGAGGCCAAGAATTAGAGGTAAGCATGGTGAGGGAATCACAAAGAACCTGATCTGTTCTCAATGGTTACCAGAGATTAGCAGAGTTAAAGGGACAGTGCAGTGAGTGACTGAGGTGATCAAACGGTCATCGAGAGCATCCACTCTCTTGGATGTAGGTAGGGCTTCTATGGGAATCTTGTGTTGTGTCATCTGCCCCAGAGTCTAAAAATACGGGGACTTTAACCGAACCCTGGTACTAGAACAAAGTGGAGGGGAAAGAAACTCTTTGTGAAGAGCTAGGGGAGGAAGATGTCTGACTCACCATTACGCTCTTCTTTAATGGTGAGCCCGATCTTTTGGCTGGTTAGGGCATGAAGGAGGGCATGATCATTCTCTCCACAGTATAAGCATAATTGTTGATCCAAACGTCTCTGTCTCTCCTTCAAACTCAGTCGAGTTTTACCCAGTTGCATGGGTTCCTCCAGAGCGACAGGGGGAGCAGGAGCAGGAGGAGGAGGCAGAGCAGGAGCCAGAAACATTTGGAGCTTTTCTTGGCCATAAGGGGGAGCTGTCCGGTGAGACCTCGCCGCTCTCTCCCTATTCCTCTCTCTCAGACGATTGTCAATCTTAATACAGAGAGTGAATAAATCCTGAAGAGATTTTGGGTTATCCCTAGTTGTCAATTCATCTTTAAGTTCCTCATTTAAGCCTTTAACAAAAACTGCTTTTAAAGCTTGATCACCCCATCCACACTCATGCGCCAAAATCTGAAAATCAACGGAATAAGTAGCAACAGATTGAGAGCCCTGAGATAATGCCAACAACCTCTTGGCGGTGTCTTGACCCTGAATGGGATGATCGAAGACCCTGTGTAACTGAGTGGTGAATTGATCAGAGGAGGAAAGAACACTAGATCCCCCCTCCCATAATGCTGTGGCCCATTTAGCTGCTCTACCCCTCAGAAGGTTAGTCATATACGCCACCTTGGCTTCATCCGGAACTGGAAGGCTGCATTTTGAAAACCACTTGACAATTTAAAATAAAGCAACCACATGAACCAAAATCCCCCTAATAGGGTTGAGGAGTTGATACGAAGGGTTCTTTAACTGAAACAATGGTCTGAGAGAGGAGAGCAGGGGCAGGAGCAGGAGGATTACTCACCGGAGGGGTTGCAGCTACAGAGAGAGTGAGATCATTGAGCTGAGTGTTGATTTGGAGCACCTGGCGAGTGAGCTCCTCCAGAGATCCAGCTACTCCACGCAGCATGTTCTCGTGTTGACCCAGAAGAATCCCCTGATTAGCCACTGCCTCTTTTACTTGGTCCACCTTGGGTGGTTCCATTGGTACGGGCCAGTGGATTTCTGATGATCCTGAGTTTTTAATGTTGGACCCAAAAGCTTCAAGGAGGAGGCGGGTAAAAAGTTGACAATGATTTTATTAAGGGACAATCCAGAGTAGGGTGCAAACAACAGTGTTCCAGTGACGAAGGTGAGTATATACAAGGTGACAGCGGTGGTGAGAGCTCGTGGAGATCACACTTAAGGAGTGGAATCCCCCGGCGACTGAGAAGAGCCACAGAGCCGGTTAAATAGGGTGCAGTGATAAGGTTCAACAGGCTGCAGGTGTGTGTGGCTGCCGCGGAGAGGCTCCAGGAAACCACACCTCCTCCCAGAGCAGCTGAGAGCAGGAAGGCAGTGAGGGAGAGGGGAGAGTGAGGACAGAGAGGGAGGAATCCTCACACCTTATCTCCTTAAACCTATACTGTCTTCATCCTGAAAGCTATTAGTGAGAAAAACCAACAGAAAGAGGCATTATGTAAAAGAATACTGACCGTAGTCTTTCTCTCTGTCCTCTAGGACCTCATGAAGTCCATCATCTCCTCGTGTACTCTTCCCTCTAAGAGTAAGGCGTTGTGTCCCAATTCAGCAGATTCATCCCTGAATACAGAGCATGTCACGACATGGAGGTCTGGACTTCAGGAAACAGGCAACGTTGCAGCTCACAGGGTCCAGGGCTGATTTCTATGAGGATCATTTTCACAGGAAGAAAAAAATTATGAAATTAATTTTAAAAAATCATTGTAATTTAGTCGAAAAACATGAGGAAGCAAGAAACAGTTACAAGCTAAAAACTATGAAATAAAAGGCAATGTCATTTAAGAAAGACCTAATAGATAAATCCAACATTAAAATATGAGACACATGGTCATTATTATTGAATATGAAGATAAAAACATGAAATAAAAAGTCCAAATGATAAGAATACTGATCATAATTATAGTAGTAGTACAGTAGTTGAAAATTACGATAGCAACGTTCAGAATTGTGATAAAAAAATGTAAAAATGGAAGATAATCTATATGTAAGAAGAAAAAAAGATACGATTTATGACATTATACAAGTAAGTTATAATATAAGTCAAAAATTTACAAGAGGTTGACACTAGAAGATACAAGGTCATAAGTAGGGATGCACAGTATTTGCATTTTTGCCAATATCCAATATGCTAATTTCTGAACTCATTTTCGCCGATTACAATATTTTTCATCAAGGGCACAAAGTCTTTATTTGTGAAAACATAATGTGACTTGTTGCTTTAATGTGTGAGTCTATTTGTGTCATGAACAAACATTAAGCAAGAAAAACAACATTTAACTCTTGAAAAAAGGAAACTCTTGATTTTTAAATGTACCGGTGCAGTGATAACAAGTTCAAGCATCATAGAAAATGTGTGTATTTTGCTGATATCAGTGCTGATATATGGCCAGTATAGATGGTTGATGTATCAGCTGTGAATATCTGCAAATATTTCAGTATCAGCTGATATCAATATCATACCAATAACATCATGAGTCCCTACTCATGAGTCTAAACTGTAATATAAGAGGTCAAACTTACAAGAAAAAAGGAAAGATTAAAAAGAGTAGCTGATAATACGAAAAACTTCCACTCATCTCCTTCTCTCTCTCTCTCTCTCTCTCTCAATATATATCTATCTACACATATATATATATATATATATATATATATATATATATATATATATATATATATATATATATATATATATATATATGTATATATATATATATGAAATAAAAAAATAACATTTCGGAATAAGCCATTATCACAAAACAGTGGAAATTGTGAGACACTTGGTAATAAGGATAATGATAAATTCATTTTAAATAAAACAAGTTATTATTCAATAAAAGTTCAAAAGTAAAGGTACTTGGCTACAGTTGTGAGAAAAAAAAAAGTGAGATATTTAATTCTAAATAAACATTTATACTTAATGGAGACAAAAAATTGATGCATTTGTGGTCTGGGCACCCATGAGTTCATCACTACCATAAATTCTTATTTTCAGTAAGACTTTCATTGATTATACTTCTATAAAATTATCACCACAACCACACAGACATGAGGACCCTCCTGAAAACAAGATGTAGCATCTCAAGGGGCAAACCTCTAATAAATTTGTTTGCAGCAGAAACAATTATAATAAAGACAGGTCTATGATTGGTCCATTGATCTGTCACTAGCTTTACTTCTTACTTTAGTCCACTTGTCTCCACTTACCTCCCTCCCTTCCTTTGCCCACACACCCAACACAGCATCGTGTGGATTTGCTGTTCATCATGAGACTGGGGTCCACATTCAAGATTTCCTGCTGCTTAACAGAAGGTTTCTTCTTGAGCCATGATGGAGGGATTCATGATTGACTATATGGATTCATGTTGGGTGTTGGATGTATATATTTGTATATATATGTATATGTGTATTTTATATATGTATATATCAGTGGCGGCTTGTCAATAGGGGGCGCTGGGGCGCCTCCTCCAAAATTCAACAGAGAAAGTCTACTTAAACACAACATAATTTGTCTTTAAATGATAAAAAATAACGGATAAAAACATTTATTTTTACCACACAGTAATAGTCTGTCAGCAGCACCCGCCACCATTCAATAAAAGGTGTTTCACAATGTTTTTACGTAGTAACTCTGTTGTGAATACATAGTTTACGTACAGAGGGGCGCCGGCCTAATGGGTGTCTATGCAAGTCCTTAAACTTTTGCTCAGCATGTGACCTGAGGCGTCTTTGGGATTGGCCGCTTCAACTTTGCCCCCGGGGCGCAGACCAGTGCGCCCCGCACACTCCCACTTGGACTGGCAGCGAATCAGTATTGTTTCGGTGTTTCTTTTCGTCGTGTGACTGGACAACGAGCGCTGTCAATCATATCCACACGTCACCGCAGCAGATATGATTTACTCATGCGCAAGTATCTCACGTATCCTCACGCGTCCGACTGATGCTCCCATGCACCGAGGAGGCGTCGTCCAGAGATCAGTCAGAGGATCACAGAAGAGGTGAGATTGCATTGGAGAAGAAAATCAGTAAGAGGCTATGCTGCACTGAAGATTAGATTAGGATGTGTCTTTCCTAGTAGACATAACATAATTCAAGGGGCAAAGTTTTCCATTTTATGTCACACATGGCACTAAACCATAGATCAGGAGCCACAAAATGAGTTTGCCAGGAGGATATAAATGATTTGTTCAGTAGAACATTATCCTTTTACAGACTTAAGTTCTAAAAAATCTATATTTTTTAATTCTTGCATATTTTTACAAAAACAACATACTTTTAGGAGTAATTGGGGCTTTTATTGGGTGGGTAAGTTTGTTTTTACCCTACTAGAAGTTAATTTTAAATCTAATTGACAAAATTGATGCATTATTTTGATTATAATATTATATTAAGGGACCTTTAAAAATATATTTTAAAAAATCATGGCAAAGCAGGAACAAGATAGGAGAAATTGTAATACACAAATGCATGCAGATTATTGCAGAGGTTTATTGCACTGCTCATTAAATATTTCTGTCACATTGTGTTAAAGCCTTTGAAAAATTACAAAAAGAAGACTTGATAATGCTATCAAGTTATGTGTTGCAGTTTACTGGTGAAAACAGTGGGTTTTATTAGCCCCAAAAGTGTAAACATCTCAAGTTCTTTACCTCTTAGGTGTATGTCCATTACAGAATTATTTTTTAATCCACTGGAGCTTTTAGATTTGACACTTACCTTGTGCCTTTCCAGCTTGTACCACTGTGAACAGTATAAAATCAATGAAAACAGACCAACAGGATGTATCATCTTGTCTTTAAATGTTGTAGTTTTATTATGGCAACTAAACATGTGATATAAAATAATAAATATCAATATAAATATATATAGTATTGTCATTATATATAATTGTTTACCATATGTTTAGTTGCTGTAATAAAATGTTCTATTTGGATACAGACATTATACATTCTGTTGGTGTTGTTTGCTGACTGAATACTGCACATAACGGTACAAAGTTAAAGTATTCAAAAGCTTTAGCATATGGAAACAGACTCCTGTAATGTAAAGTTTATTTTTTTGACTTTTTAAAATCTGAAGTTTTGCTGAAAACTATAAATGTCATCCAAACACTGACAGCCTCCATTTCAGCTGTGAGAATCAGTCAGCTGGTGTGAGCCGTCTGCCCTTTGTGCTGCATGCTTGTATCTGATTTTTTTTTTCTTATTTGTTTTTTTTTCTTATTTGTTTTTTTTCTTATTTGTTTTTTTTCTTATTTGTTTTTTTTTCTTATTTGTTTTTTTTTTTCTTATTTGTTTTTTTTTCTTATTTGTTTTTTTTCTTATTTGTTTTTTTTTCTTATTTGTTTTTTTTTTCTTATTTGTTTTTTTTTCTTATTTGTTTTTTTTTCTTATTTGTTTTTTTTTCTTATTTGTTTTTTTTTCTTATTTGTTTTTTTTTTCTTATTTGTTTTTTTTTCTTATTTGTTTTGTTTTGTTCATACTTTTTACAGTTAATCTATACAAAAACTATATCACATAGTTTTACCTTTAGTTTTAAAGCATCAGTTTAGTGGTACATAAGATTCTGTTTGTGTTTACAATCTTGAGCCATGAGACATCATGTATAAGATAAGACACTGTTCAGTTGACACAAGAAATGTTCATAAAATAGTGAAACTGACATAAATTACAGCTTTATTTTATGGGAGCAGGTTAAGCTTTGGCTGTTTTATTGATTTTTTCCACTAAATACTGATGTTAACTTTTGGTAATAAATGTGCTTTTCTATGTATTTTTAATGACAGATTCACACAGTACCACACCATGTTTCCTGAAGATTCTCTCAGCAGCACCTTGAAGGCCGACCCAGTGCTCAACTAAAGCTGAAGACAGAGCTCAGTCTGAATCTACAGCAAGGAGGAGTTCAAGGCCTGCTGTGGAGCTGTGGATCTTATCCAGTTGTTGATGGAAAATAATCTTGGAGAGGTATTTTCAGAGACTGTCACTCTGCTAAAGGTCCTCATCACCACACCCATGACCACTGCAGAAGCTGAGGTGCTTCTCAGAACTTTCCTCAGAAACACCATGAACCAGGACAGGCTGAATGCACTGGCCATGCTGTCAATGGAAGAGAGACTGGTGACGGAGATGATGGACTTCAGTCAGAGGGTCACTGAGAAATGTGCAGCCCAGAAGGAAAGGAGGGCAAAATTTCTGTTCAAATAGTGCATTGTTCAGAGTAGGTTGTATTGTGATTATGTTTTGTCTTTAGTTTCTTTTCACTGTAGTATGGAGCGCTTCTTTGGTTTGTTTCCTCCAAAGCTGCACCCCCCTTAAAATTTTTGGCACCAGCCGCCACTGGTATATATGTATATATGCATATATGTGTATCCATAATATGAAGAGCTTTGTTTTGTAAAGTGTCTTGAGATAGCCCTCTCTCGTCTGCAGTTAGTCCAGAACGCTGCAGCACTGCTTTTAACAGGGGCCAAAAAGCAGGAACACATTACCCCTATCCTCGCGCCGTTGCACTGGCTCCCTGTTAATCTTCATATTGATTTTAAGATTTTATTGTTTGTTTTTAAAGCTTTAAATGGACTGGCCCCACAGTACATCACAGACCTCATCCAAATCTATGCTCCAGCGCGTGATTTGAGGTCCGAGGGCCAGTTCCAGCTTGTGGTGCCTAGGGCGAGACTTAAAACCAGGGGGGACAGGGCCTTCTCTGTGGTCGGCCCCAGACTTTGGAACAGCCTCCCCCTCCACGTCCGAGCAGCCCCCACAGTGGAGTGTTTTAAGTCTCTTCTTAAGACCCATTTTTATTCCCTGGCGTTTTAATCTTGTATGAGTTTTGTGGTCCTCTGTGTCTTTTATTTGTTTTACTAGATCTTTGATTTATTTTACTATGTTTATCTGCTTGATTTTATTATTTCATAGCATCGTTTTAGATTTATGCTTCGATTTGATTATTTATTGCTTATTGTTATTTGGAAATGTTTGTTTTATTGATTCTATGTACAGCACTTTGGAGAAGTGCACTCAAGTAGCAAGGCCCCATTTCAGTTCAATGTCTGATTCAATTAAATTACAGACTGATCATATTAGGGAGACTTCAGTTACTGTATCAGATTTGTTTGCATATGAACGATGCTTTGCTGCCTACTTGATTAGGGCTACATGGACGAGGGCAGAGAACATGAAACTACCGGACTGATACTCATGTGACGCTGTCGAGAGGGGTCACATGCAGAGGATGCAGGAACTATGGGTAAATAAACACATTTATTGAGGCAGTGCTGCCCCTTCCTAAACGCAAAACACGCACTGTGCGTAGGGCCCCGCGATCCATGGGGGCCCCATTTTGCGCAAGGGGACGCATTCTCAGCTGTCTGATGCAGCCACAATCTGCTCTGTGGACTACAGGCCTGATATTTTCCACTTAAAGCGTGACTGTTACCGTTGTTGTTTGCCATTTTGCAGTGCAGCTGATGTACTCGTGAACATTTGATCTAAATGTCACCTAAATTGCGCAGCGTCTGTGTGCACGCTCCTCCATCTGCCGGTGAGCGTAAAGACGAAGATAGCTGCGCATCACAGGGACAGTGAGGGATCATCAGTCACTTTGTGTGATTTTATAATTCAAAAGAGTCAGCCTTTTGATAAATCAAAACTCAACTTTCTTCATCAGTCCAGCTCTTGTTTTCACTCACTCACTGTTTTCTAAATAATAAATTCATCCTGAGGTTTCCTCTATCACATATTGTCCATGATATCAGAACAATTTTTGAAGGATCAAGCTTCAAATACAATCTACCATTGCAGCGGTTCTCAACCTGTGGGGTCTCAGAGCTGTTTTCAGTGGACGGTGCATAAATCAGATAAAACTGTGGCTAACATGTCTTCATTGTATGGAGGCCCTAAGAGGACAAACATCCATCAGAGTGTGTCAGACTATTCCCACTAGAATAAACCTAGATGTGGACTGGAGATTAAACTTCCTGCGGCCCTGATTATCATTTTTTGAATGTCTTGTTAACTGCATATACATTCATCTCTGTTGAAAAAGAAGTGGTTAATAATTGACCAGTTGGTGATCGTATGTTGGGCCAGGTTTATAGCAGGCTGTCCATAGATCTGATCGGCTATACTGGATTGACTTAATGATTTAAATAGACATACTGCTCCCTCTTGTGATTGGATCAGTGATCGTTTTTCAAACTTACTAATCAGGGATCAGCCCCAAAATCTTGATTGTGTAAAGCCTAGTAAAGCCTAGCTCCAAATAAAATTCTGCTTAGGGCCCCAATTTGGGGTTGCCCTGTACTGAGGCATTTATTTTCAAAATATATTTTGGGCTCAAAGGGTGATAGAGAGCAGGGGTACAAACAGGTTTAGGAGCAACATGCTGCCATCCATCTTTTTCAGGGACGTCCCTGCTTATTTCAGAGACATGAAGACACATTCTGCTCTAGTTACAACAGCGTGGACGAGACTGACCTGCTGCAGTCCACACCTGTCTCCTCTGAACAGGGACTAGACTGACCTGCTGCAGTCCACACCTGTCTCCACTGAACAGGGACTAGACTGACCTGCTGCAGTCCACACCTGTCTCCACTGAACAGGGACTAGACTGACCTGCTGCAGTCCACACCTGTCTCCACTGAACAGGGACTAGACTGACCTGCTGCAGTCCACACCTGTCTCCACTGAACAGGGACTAGACTGACCTGCTGCAGTCCACACCTGTCTCCACTGAACAGGGACTAGACTGACCTGCTGCAGTCCACACCTGTCTCCACTGAACAGGGACTAGACTGACCTGCTGCAGTCCACACCTGTCTCCTCTGAACAGGGACTAGACTGACCTGCTGCAGTCCACACCTGTCTCCACTGAACAGGTGAGGAACATTATGAAGATGACGACAGAAGCCTCGGACTGTTGAGACACTGAAGTTGAACATCAAGAAGAATGAGAAAGAATTCACCTCCAAAGCTTTTTTGGAATGTGTTGCAGTCATCAAATTCAAAATGAGAGAATATTTGAAAAATATAAGTATATCAGTTTGAACATTAAATATCAAAAATGTTCCTCTGCTCTCTCTCTGTCTCTCCTCAGAGTCTGGACTTGATCTTCAGTGTCTCTCTCTCAGCTCAGGCTCAGACCTTCCTCCTCTCAGCTGGACTTTATCTAAAGCTCTGTCCTGGACCAGCAGGGGGCCTCTGAGCTCCGTCTGTCTCTCCTGCAGCAAACATGAAAACCCTTCTCCTGATAACTGATGATGCGTCTGCAGCTCGGCCCCTGATTGGCTGCTGCCTGAAGAGGAAGTGAAAGTAAAGAGCAGGGACTTTCTTTGGGCGCTGCGTTCAGGCGTCTGCTGACAGTCGGTCAAACAAAAACCAAACAGCAAAGTGCAGAGCAGGGACGCTGCACACACACTCACAGAGTCAGCTGTTGTTCATGTTTTCAGATCAGGTTTCTCTTCTTCATGTGTTTTCTCATTTCAAAGCTTGACACTCACTAAAGATCAGATTTATCCTCAAATATGAGTCTGATCTTCAGCCTGCCCTCAGTGAAGGTCCATGCTCTCAGAGAAGGAGCTTCAGCATTTATGAGAGGATTTAATGGACCCTTCCACCCACAGAGCATCCATCCATCCATCCATCCATCCATTAATTATCTTCTTCCCTATCAGGGTCTCCGGGGGGCTGAGGCCTCATCTGTCAGTGGGCGAGAGGTGGGATCCACCTTGAACTAGTCCACAGCCAATCACAGGACTGACATGTAGAGACAACTTACACCCCCCCTGAAGAAACATACAGAGCCAGAGTGCTGCAGACAGATTCATGTTCAGGTCAAGAGCGTGTTCATGCGTATGGACAGAGAACATTTTAACACTAACTGATCTGTCCGCTGTGAGGAGTCTTCATCTACAGCCGAGCTGTAGATGAAGACTCCTCACAGGTAAAAATGTGCCTAGCATTTCTGTGTGGACAACAAATACGAAAGCTCAGAAAGTATGGTGTCATAGCCCCACCTCTCACTTAAACCGTAAGCACCAACACTGACTACAACAGAAACAATGTACAGTGTCCCATTTTTTATGCTTCTGAGCTTTTTTTGGCTGTAACAGTAAAATCTTCTGCTCCTCTACGACCACGAAGAGCAACAAGAGAGCACAGAACAGCAGATGACATGTTTGTTTACATTTATTATGATGTCTGAGCATGTTCCATGTCTTCTTCTCTGGTATTGGTGTCTGTCTGCAGCAATGTTACAGTGCCACCTTCAGGCCTGACATATGTACAACTGTGTTTTCAGAGTTTTCGTGGGATGGACATGTTTCTTGAAACAATGCCGTCTTTACAGAGAACATTTTAAAAACATTTTTGACTTGGCCTCAAAGGCTGTTTTCATACACAGATCATTTGGGAGAGTTGTTCTGATAAAAGTGTTTCCTGTTCAGCTCAGTTTGTTTGAATTTATATGACCACATCAACCACTTCCTGTTATCAGCAGCTGCACCAAGCTCACCTGACAGAGGTGGTCTCTGCTCTCCTCCAGTCGACCCCTGGAGCGGCTTGTGTCCTGGTTTTAGTCTGACACCTGAAGGCATCATCAGTGAGGACAGTTTCTGTGGTGAACACAAAAACAAGAAGTTCAACTTTCCAGACAAACCTGTTTACCATGAACCAGAGTCTGTCTGAGAATTCTTCATCAGATCATTTTATGATTATGACTTTTGTAGATTTCACTTTTAGATCAAATTTGATCAGTCAGAAATCTTCACTGTTCATGTTTGTTTTTTTTATTAACATATTTTATTAATTTTAGGTCAACAACCACAGAGCAAGTCAGCACAGAATCCATCAAAATACAAAACTAAAGAAGAGAGAGAGAAACGAGAAACAACATACATGGGTCAGAAAAAAAAATTAGAGGGTGTTTCCATGGGAAAAACTTTAAATACCTCTCTATACCATTGCATGACTGAGGGAGGCCTATGTTGAATCCACTGAAACAGAATACATGGTCTTGCTAAAAGTAGTCATTTTCTTAATAATATAAACCGTGTAGTTGGTAAAGTCACCTGTTCTGTTGAGATGTCTAAAAGAAACAATGCTGGTTCTAATTTAACTGTAACATGAAGAATTGAGCCAAGCTCTTGAGCAATATTTTTTCAATACCTGAATATCAGGGGACATTGACACATACAATGACAGTAGGTTCCTGCCTCTTTTTTACATTTCACACAAAGAGGAGAAATCTGTGGATTAATTTTGTTCAGAAAGTATGGTGGTCGTTGCACTCTGTGTAGGTTTCTATATTGGCTCTCTCTGAGTCTATTACATATAAATAATTTCTTAGAGGACGTAAAAGCATCCAGCCACGCCTCAGCATCGAGTTCAACCTCCATATCCCTTTCCCAAAATTCCCTAGTTCTGTCGAAATTACTGCATTTAATATTTTGTAGTTTATCATAAAATAGAGATATTTAAAAGAAAATTTAAATTAAAATTAAGTAAGAATCTTTCAATTGAACTCAACAATGGTTGGTCAGATACTATATCAAGACTAGACTTAACAAAATGCCTGACTTGAAGAAAACCAAAGAAATGGTTGTGTGGTATTCCGTATTTAGTTTGAAGTTGACAGAATGACATAAAATTACCATTTTGAAATAAGTCAACAACAAATCTTAGGTTCTCTGAATACCAGTCAGTAAATATACTTTTTCCCACACCAGGAGGGAAGACTTTATTTTGAATTAAAGGTTGTAATGCTGAAGAGAAACCTCTGCGGCCCATATGTCTGGTGATATCCCTCCAAATTTTTAGTGTGTTTAGGCATAATGTGATTGGATTTAACTAATGTTTGGAGCTCACTAATATCTATATAAAGGAGGCTAAAAAGAGAGAAAGGGGCACAGCACCATGCATCCACCGGGGGTTGCCCTTGGTGTATGAAGTGGTTTAACCAACTTGATATTACACGACCATGGCAAGCCCAATTATAATACAATAAGTTAGGGAGCGCTTGACCCCCCTTTCAACTGGCAGCTGTAAGGTCTCCATCTTTTACCCCGGGTTTCCTGCCATTCCAAATAAATTTCTAAAGAGACGTTTCAATATCCAAAATAACTTTTCTATTTATCTTTAGCGGGAGCATTTGCATTGGGTACAAAACCCTGGGGAGCACATTCATTTTGATCAGACTAATCCTACGCATCCATGATAGTGGGAGATTAAACCATCGCGCAAGATCATTACCTCCGCCAACGAAGTTATGTTTTTGCCAGCGTTTATCTGTCTGTCTGTTTGTTTGTTTGTTTGTTTGTTTGTGTTCAAAATAACTTGAAAAGTTCTGAATGGATTTGGATGAAATTTCAGGAATTGTTGAAAATGGGATATGGAAGAACTGATTAAATTTTGGGACTGATCTGGATCACCTTGGCGGAGGTCTGCGCTCTCTGAGTGCTTTTCTAGTTTTAACTGATTTCAGAGTTGGTGTGAAATTTAATTTATATAACTCTCTGCTGAAACTTTTATCCCGAAGTAAGTGAAATCTGAAACTGACCATCTGAACGGGAAACTGGGAAGACTGTCCCGGTCTTCAACGGTACCCTATGGCAGGGCCTCTGATTTGTCGTAGCTGATTATGTACCCAGAAATTTGGCCAAACTGATTGATTATGGATATTAGATTAGGAATGAATCTCTTTGGATTAGTAATAAATAACAATATATCATCAACATAAAGCAAGATTCTATATTCAGAGTCTCTCAGTGTGACACCAGACACACCATTATGGGTTCTTGTAGTCTGTGCCAATGGTTCAAGGGTGAATAACAGTGGTGAGAGAGGACAACCCTGACCAGTGCCTCTGTTCAGTGGGAAGATATCAGACACTGAACCACTAACTAATATTCTCTCAGATGGACATCTATAGAGAAGTTTAACCCAGGTAATAAAAACAGATCCCAAACCCAATCTACTAAGGGCATCGAATAGATCCTCCCACTCCACCCGGTCAAAGGCCTTTTCCGCATCCAATGAAACAGCAAGAATCTTTGTTTTAGAGATTTGGGAAAATTGTATTAAGTTTAAAAGCCGACAGACATTGGAGTGGGAGTATCTATTTCTTATAAACCCTGTCTGATCTGGCTTTACCAAAATAGGCAAGACCTCCTCCAGTCTTCTGGCCAGGAGTTTTGATAATATTTTGTTATCAACTCCAAGTAAACTTATGGGTTTATAAGATCCACAGCTATCTGGGGTTTATCTCTCTTAAGAATTAAAGAAATATGGGCAAGACTTAGGGTGAATCCCAATTCTACCCCTTAGCCCTTCCCCTTCGTCTTACCCCTTCCCCTACCCCTTCCCCTCAGCCCTCTGTTTTGAGGGCCAAGGGGAAGGGGTGAAAACACACTGCTGAGAAATGAGACACCACTTGATTCCCGCTACATCATCACCCAGAGCCACTCGCTAGCTGTGACGTAGGCAGATGAAAACAGGTCAGGGGTAAAAAAGGTGAGGAGGCAATAACCCCTCTAGGAAGGTCCGCGGGCATGATCCCTGGGAAGAAAATTTTGAGTATTTCATGTTTAGAAGCATCAATCTGATGTATTTTGAGAGAAAAATGAAGCAGAATTACAAGACAGTATGAATGTATAATAATGTACCTATTAAATTCTGGGGGTGACTCTGTCCTCTTGCTGGAAATGCATAAAAGCTTTTATTACCAGTTAATTTGGGAAGTGGAAGGAAACATATTTTCACTTTTTAGATAAAACATACAGTGAAGGGGCGGCTCTTACAGCTCTATTCTGAGAAACATTCACCATCTTAACAGCCATCATGACCCAAATCTCAAAAAGATCAACCACTTTAATTTATTTAGTGAAAAAATGTGTCAGTTTATACCTCAGATGGAAGAAAACATATTATTTGTGCAATGAGACTGGAGAAAAAAATGTCAGAAAGACCAAATAATAATGAGAGCACTGGGAGATCATACATCCATAAATCTTAGTCACTATTTTTCCCATCATATATGTTGGTTGTTTTCTGATATGTCAAGTCAAACATTTATCATAGTTAAAATCCCAATTTCTATCCTAAGATGACAGGATATGTCGAGATCCTGAGAGAATGACTAATATTTACTTGATACAGCACACTTTACCTGATTTATACACCGTCCACTGAAAACAGCTCTGAGACCAATTAATCATTTGGAAAAAGTGTTGTCTGTCATTTTGCAGTGTAGCTGATGTACTCGTGAACATTTGATCTAAATGTCACCTAAATTGCGCAGCGTCTGTGTGCACGCTCCTCCATCTGCCGGTGAGCATAAAGACGCAGATAGCTGCGCATCACAGGGACAGTGAGGGATCATCAGTTACTTTGTGTGATTTTATAATTCAAACAGTGTCTTGATAGCTCATGTGCCCGGTTTAAGTGAACACAAAGACTTCAAAAGTGATGAGTCAGCCTTTTGATAAATCAAAACTCAACTTTCTTCATCAGTCCAGCTCTTGTTTTCACTCACTCACTGTTTTCTAAATAATAAATTCATCCTGAGGTTTCCTCCATCACTTATTGTCCATGATATCAGAACAATTTTTGAAGGATCAAGCTTCAAATACAATCTACCAGTACAGCGGTTCTCAACCTGTGGGTGGAGGCCCATAAGTGGGTCTCAGAGCTGTTTTCAGTGGACGGTGTATAAATCAGATAAAACTGTGGCTAACATGTCTTCATTGTATGGAGGCCCTAAGAGGACAAACATCCATCAGAGTGTGTCAGACTATTCCCACTAGAATAAACCTAGATGTGGACTGGAGATTAAACTTCCTGCGGCCCTGATTATCATTTTTTGAATGTCTTGTTAACTGCATATACATTCATCTCTGTTGAAAAAGAAGTGGTTAATAATTGACCAGTTGGTGATCGTATGTTGGGCCAGGTTTATAGCAGGCTGTCCATAGATCTGATCGGCTATACTGGATTGACTTAATGATTTAAATAGACATACTGCTCCCTCTTGTGATTGGATCAGTGATCGTTTTTTAAACTTACTAATCAGGGATCAGCCCCAAAATCTTGATTGTGTAAAGCCTAGTAAAGCCTAGCTCCAAATAAAATTCTGCTTAGGGCCCCAATTTGGGGTTGCCCTGTATTGAGGCATTTATTTTCAAAATATATTTTGGGCTCAAAGGGTGATAGAGAGCAGGGGTACAAACAGGTTTAGGAGCAACATGCTGCCATCCATCTTTTTCAGGGACGTCCCTGCTTATTTCAGAGACATGAAGACACATTCTGCTCATGTTACAACAGCGTGGACGAGACTGACCTGCTGCAGTCCACACCTGTCTCCTCTGAACAGGGACTAGACTGACCTGCTGCAGTCCACACCTGTCTCCACTGAACAGGGACTAGACTGACCTGCTGCAGTCCACACCTGTCTCCACTGAACAGGGACTAGACTGACCTGCTGCAGTCCACACCTGTCTCCTCTGAACAGGGACTAGACTGACCTGCTGCAGTCCACACCTGTCTCCTCTGAACAGGGACTAGACTGACCTGCTGCAGTCCACACCTGTCTCCTCTGAACAGGGACTAGACTGACCTGCTGCAGTCCACACCTGTCTCCTCTGAACAGGGACTAGACTGACCTGCTGCAGTCCACACCTGTCTCCACTGAACAGGGACTAGACTGACCTGCTGCAGTCCACACCTGTCTCCACTGAACAGGGACTAGACTGACCTGCTGCAGTCCACACCTGTCTCCACTGAACAGGTGAGGAACATTATGAAGATGACGACAGAAGCCTCAGACTGTTGAGACACTGAAGTTGAACATCAAGAAGAATGAGAAAGAATTCACCTCCAAAGCGTTTTTGGAATGTGTTGCAGTCATCAAATTCAAAATGAGAGAATATTTGAAAAATATAAGTATATCAGTTTGAACATTAAATATCACAAATATTTCCTCTGCTCTCTCTCTGCCTCTCCTCAGAGTCTGGACTTGATCTTCAGTGTCTCTCTCTCAGCTCAGGCTCAGACCTTCCTCCTCTCAGCTGGACTTTATCTAAAGCTCTGTCCTGGACCAGCAGGGGGCCTCTGAGCTCCGTCTGTCTCTCCTGCAGCAAACATGAAAACCCTTCTCCTGATAACTGATGATGCGTCTGCAGCTCGGCCCCTGATTGGCTGCTGCCTGAAGAGGAAGTGAAAGTAAAGAGCAGGGACTTTCTTTGGGCGCTGCGTTCAGGCGTCTGCTGACAGTCGGTCAAACAAAAACCAAACAGCAAAGTGCAGAGCAGGGACGCTGCACACACACTCACAGAGTCAGCTGTTGTTCATGTTTTCAGATCAGGTTTCTCTTCTTCATGTGTTTTCTCATTTCAAAGCTTGACACTCACTAAAGATCA
The DNA here is from genome assembly GCA_037902135.1 of Cetoscarus ocellatus. NCBI lineage: Eukaryota > Metazoa > Chordata > Actinopteri > Labriformes > Labridae > Cetoscarus > Cetoscarus ocellatus. Next base: position 54,796 of record JBAMNC010002217.1, on the reverse strand, counting down.
GATTTATCCTCAAATATGAGTCTGATCTTCAGCCTGCCCTCAGTGAAGGTCCATGCTCTCAGAGAAGGAGCTTCAGCATTTATGAGAGGATTTAATGGACCCTTCCACCCACAGAGCATCCATCCATCCATCCATCCATCCATTAATTATCTTCTTCCCTATCAGGGTCTCCGGGGGGCTGAGGCCTCATCTGTCAGTGGGCGAGAGGTGGGATCCACCTTGAACTAGTCCACAGCCAATCACAGGACTGACATGTAGAGACAACTTACACCCCCCCTGAAGAAACATACAGAGCCAGAGTGCTGCAGACAGATTCATGTTCAGGTCAAGAGCGTGTTCATGCGTATGGACAGAGAACATTTTAACACTAACTGATCTGTCCGCTGTGAGGAGTCTTCATCTACAGCCGAGCTGTAGATGAAGACTCCTCACAGGTAAAAATGTGCCTAGCATTTCTGTGTGGACAACAAATACGAAAGCTCAGAAAGTATGGTGTCATAGCCCCACCTCTCACTTAAACCGTAAGCACCAACACTGACTACAACAGAAACAATGTACAGTGTCCCATTTTTTATGCTTCTGAGCTTTTTTTGGCTGTAACAGTAAAATCTTCTGCTCCTCTACGACCACGAAGAGCAACAAGAGAGCACAGAACAGCAGATGACATGTTTGTTTACATTTATTATGATGTCTGAGCATGTTCCATGTCTTCTTCTCTGGTTTTGGTGTCTGTCTGCAGCAATGTTACAGTGCCACCTTCAGGCCTGACATATGTACAACTGTGTTTTCAGAGTTTTCGTGGGATGGACATGTTTCTTGAAACAATGCCGTCTTTACAGAGAACATTTTAAAAACATTTTTGACTTGGCCTCAAAGGCTGTTTTCATACACAGATCATTTGGGAGAGTTGTTCTGATAAAAGTGTTTCCTGTTCAGCTCAGTTTGTTTGAATTTATATGACCACATCAACCACTTCCTGTTATCAGCAGCTGCGCCAAGCTCACCTGACTGAGGTGGTCTCTGCTCTCCTCCAGTCGACCCCTGGAGCGGCTTGTGTCCTGGTTTTAGTCTGACACCTGAAGGCATCATCAGTGAAGACGGTTTCTGTGGTGAACACAAAAACAAGAAGTTCAACTTTCCAGACAAACCTGTTTACCCATGAACCAGAGTCTGTCTGAGAATTCTTCATCAGATCATTTTATGATTATGACTTTTGTAGATTTCACTTTTAGATCAAATTTGATCAGTCAGAAATCTTCACTGTTCATGTTTGTTTTTTTTATTAACATATTTTATTAATTTTAGGTCAACAACCACAGAGCAAGTCAGCACAGAATCCATCAAAATACAAAACTAAAGAAGAGAGAGAGAAACGAGAAACAACATACATGGGTCAGAAAAAAAAATTAGAGGGTGTTTCCATGGGAAAAACTTTAAATACCTCTCTATACCATTGCATGACTGAGGGAGGCCTATGTTGAATCCACTGAAACAGAATACATGGCCTTGCTAAAAGTAGTCATTTTCTTAATAATATAAACCGTGTAGTTGGTCAAGTCACCTGTTCTGTTGAGATGTCTAAAAGAAACAATGCTGGTTCTAATTTAACTGTAACATGAAGAATTGAGCCAAGCTCTTGAGCAATATTTTTTCAATACCTGAATATCAGGGGACATTGACACATACAATGATAGTAGGTTCCTGCCTGTTTTTTACATTTCACACAAAGAGGAGAAATCTGTGGATTAATTTTGTTCAGAAAGTATGGTGGTCGTTGCACTCTGTGTAGGTTTCTTTGTCTCTCTCTGAGTCTATTACATATAAATAATTTCTTAGAGGACGTAAAAGCATCCAGCCACGCCTCAGCATCGAGTTCAACCTCCATATCCTTTTCCCAAAATTCCCTAGTTCTGTCGAAATTACTGCATTTAATATTTTGTAGTTTATCATAAAATAGAGATATTAGTTTCTTGTTAGAAAGAAAATTTAAATTAAAATTAAGTAAGAATCTTCCAATTGAACTCAACAATGGTTGGTCAGATGCTATATTAAGACCAGACTTAACAAAATGCCTGACTTGAAGAAAACCAAAGAAATGGTTGTGTGGTATTCCGTATTTAGTTTGAAGTTGACAGAATGACATAAAATTACCATTTTGAAATAAGTCAACAACAAATCTTAGGTTCTCTGAATACCAGTCATCAAATATACTTTTTCCCACACCAGGAGGGAAGACTTTATTTTGAATTAAAGGTTGTAATGCTGAAGAGAAACCTCTGCGGCCCATATGTCTGGTGATATCCCTCCAAATTTTTAGTGTGTTTAGGCATAATGTGATTGGATTTAACTAATGTTTGGAGCTCACTAACATCTATATAAAGGAGGCTAAAAAGAGAGAAAGGGGCACAGCACCATGCATCCACCGGGGGTTGCCCTTGGTGTATGAAGTGGTTTAACCAACTTGATATTACACGACCATGGCAAGCCCAATTATAATACAATAAGTTAGGGAGCGCTTGACCCCCCTTTCAACTGGCAGCTGTAAGGTCTCCATCTTTTACCCCGGGTTTCCTGCCATTCCAAATAAATTTCTAAAGAGACGTTTCAATATCCAAAATAACTTTTCTATTTATCTTTAGCGGGAGCATTTGCATTGGGTACAAAACCCTGGGGAGCACATTCATTTTGATCAGACTAATCCTACGCATCCATGATAGTGGGAGATTAAACCATCGCGCAAGATCATTACCTCCGCCAACGAAGTTATGTTTTTGCCAGCGTTTATCTGTCTGTCTGTTTGTTTGTTGGTTTGTTTGTTTGTGTTCAAAATAACTTGAAAAGTTCTGAATGGATTTGGATGAAATTTCAGGAATTGTTGAAAATGGGATATGGAAGAACTGATTAAATTTTGGGACTGATCTGGATCACCTTGGCGGAGGTCTGCGCTCTCTGAGTGCTTTTCTAGTTTTAACTGATTTCAGAGTTGGTGTGAAATTTAATTTATATAACTCTCTGCTGAAACTTTTATCCCTAAGTAAGTGAAATCTGAAACTGACCATCTGAACGGGAAACTGGGAAGACTGTCCCGGTCTTCAACGGTACCCAATGGCAGGGCCTCTGATTTGTCGTAGCTGATTATGTACCCAGAAATTTGGCCAAACTGATTGATTATGGATATTAGATTAGGAATGAATCTCTTTGGATTAGTAATAAATAACAATATATCATCAACATAAAGCAAGATTCTATATTCAGAGTCTCTCAGTGTGACACCAGACACACCATTATGGGTTCTTGTAGTCTGTGCCAATGGTTCAAGGGTGAATAACAGTGGTGAGAGAGGACAACCCTGACCAGTGCCTCTGTTCAGTGGGAAGATATCAGACACTGAACCACTAACTAATATTCTCTCAGATGGACATCTATAGAGAAGTTTAACCCAGGTAATAAAAACAGATCCCAAACCCAATCTACTAAGGGCATCGAATAGATCCTCCCACTCCACCCGGTCAAAGGCCTTTTCCGCATCCAATGAAACAGCAAGAATCTTTGTTTCAGAGATTTGGGAAAATTGTATTAAGTTTAAAAGCCAACGGACATTGGAGTGGGAGTATCTATTTCGTATAAACCCTGTCTGATCTGGCTTTACCAAAATAGGCAAGACCTCCTCCAGTCTTCTGGCCAGGAGTTTTGATAATATTTTGTTATCAACTCCAAGTAAACTTATGGGTCTATCAGATCCACAGCTATCTGGGGGTTTATCTTTCTTAAGAATTAAAGAAATATGGGCAAGACTTAGGGTGAATCCCAATTCTACCCCTTACCCCTTCCCCTACCCCTTCCCCTCAGCCCTCTGTTTTGAGGGCCAAGGGGAAGGGGTGAAAACACACTGCTGAGAAATGAGACACCACTTGATTCCCGCTACGTCATCACCCAGAGCCACTCGCTAGCTGTGATGTAGGCAGATGCGACAATAGCTGTAGCTATGGCTGTGAAGGCTAGCTCGTTATAACGAGAAATTTTAAAATACGATTAACAGTTCAAAACATGATTAATATTTACTTGATGAATTAATAATTACTTATAATTAAGCTCTTCCTTCAGTCTCCACTCTGCCTTGTGTCGGCGGGCGCAGTGTATTATGGGAAATTCTCATAACCCTTCGTTTCAAGTGAGGTCCCGGTCTGTCTTCGTTTCAAGGGCTGTGTAGCCCTTGGTCTTAGCCCTTGGTCTTAGCCCTACGGAGAATTGGGACACCACTTCACTAGACGTGAACACGCAAAACCAAGGGGTAAGGGGTAAGACAAGGGGTAAGGGGTACAATTGGGATTCACCCTTAATGTTGGTGGGAGTGTTCCCGTTTCAAAAGACTCAATATACATGTTTGTTAAGGGACCCGCAACTAACCTGGCCATCTTCTTGTAAAATTCAGGCCCAAACCCAAACTGTAATGATTTAATTGTGTCAAGGACTTCCTGTGTTGTGATCGGTCTACTGAGGTCAGTTCAGTTTTTTCGGACAATGTGGGAAGGTTTATTATATCAAAAAAATCGTTCTCTTTGCGGTGATGTATTTTCACATTCAGAGGAGTAAAGTTTATGGTAAAAATCCTTCATTAATTTACTTATAATTTTTGTATTAAAATGTTGTTGACCATTCCTGTCTTTAAGTGATGGAATTACACGGGGCCCTGTGCAACCTTTGGATAATTGAGCGAGAAGTCTGCCAGGTTTATTTCCAGATTCAAATAATCTATGCTTTGCAAAAAATATTGCGGATTCTGTTTTTTGCATTAAAAGATTATCTAAAGCAGAACATGCTGCCTCTAATTTCTTCAAAATAGCTGTTGAAGAAGTGCCTTTGAATCGTCTATCTAATGATGTAATTAATTGCTCAAGCTTTAATTGTTTTGCCAAAGCATTTTTCCTCTCTGCTGCTGTATAAGAAATTATACCATCCCTAAGAAAAGCCTTGCCTGCTTCCCACAAAGTAGATGCAGACACATCAGATGTGTCGTTGGTGGAGATAAACAGTTCCCATTGTTTCTCTAAATAAGTTATGAACTCAGAGTTACTGAGAAGAGATGGAGTTAAACGCCAGTGTCTTGATGGAGGGTCACAGTAAGGTGGAAAAAGCTCTATAGACACAGATCAGTGGTCTGAGAGAGTACATGTATCAATTTTGCAGGATGTAGTCCTATCAAGAACTGATCTTGAAACAAAAATGTAATCAATTCTTGAAAAAAAGTAATGAAGGCGCGAGAAAAATGTGAAATCTTTCTCTCTGGGCTTAATGGTTCTCCAGGCATCAAAAAGGCTCAGATCTGTACAAAGCTCTACTGTGGCTGGGGACTATAATCCATGTCAGGGGCCAAGCCACAGTTGAAATCTCCTCCTAATACTATGTAAGATGGGCAAATTGAAGACATATCAGCCAGTAACCTTAAACAGAATGAGTTGTCATATGTGTTGGGGGCATAAATGCTTCCAAAAAGAACATGCTCTCCCTGTAAAATCCCAGTAATTAAACAAACCTTCCCTCTGCATCACTGATAACTTTTTCCAATGCAAAACTCATATGTTTGTGGATGAGTATTGCTACTCCTCTGCTTTTTGAGTTGAATGAGGAATAATAAATCTGACCCACCCAGTCACGTTTTAGCTTTAAATGTTCCACATCTGTAAGGTGGGTCTCTTGTACCCCATCCTTTTTAAGAATAGAAAGCAATTTACGTCTCTTCAACACATGATTGATCCCCTTGACATTTAATGTGATCATTTTTACCTCAAATAAAACCCATTGTGTGATGAAAAATCAGTATTATTCGTTATATATATAAAACCCTGCCCATCAAGAACGGATGGACAAACAGAACAAGCCTCCTCTACACTCAACACACCATGAAAGTACAGAGGAAGCAAAATAGCATAAAAATTGAGATAAACTGAGTTAAGTAATAAACCAAAAGCTACCAAAAGGGTAGTACTGAAAGAACATGTGGTGCTAGAGGGAGTCGTCACCTCTGGAGTGAGACAAGAAAAACAAACTCCATATCTCACCCCCACCCCCACAAAGTGAAATTATAACATGTTGGGTATCAATGTAGTCTGCCTAATATACATAGAACTTCCACAGCCAGAATATCAATAATCAGATAAAGTAAAAGACAATAAAAGCAATTATTAAAACAATAAAAATAATAATAAAAGGGGGAGGGGAGCAGGGGATACCATACACCCCTAAAATATTTATAATTTTACAATAATTAAAAAAATAGGTCATGTTACATTCCACAGTGGGAAAAGAGGGGAAGGTTTTGTTAGATAATAAGTAAATTAAACCTATTACAAAGCTTGGTGTATAGAAAATCTCTCAGGAAACAAAATAATCACTACAACCAAAGATCTTAACTAGTTGTCCATGTAGTCCCCTCTTTTAAGTAAAGTGAAATGTTATGTTATCAGTCATCTGTACTGACCAGATTTATTCCAGAGTGTTGACAAAGTTCTCTGCATCTCTCTGCGTGTCAAACCTTTGCTCCGTGCCGTTGTGGTTCACCATCAGTGTTGCTGGGAAGCGCATGTTGAACCTTACGCCTTTTTGGATCAGAGCTTGGCACACGCCGTTAAAAGCGCGTCACCTTTCTCAAATAATAGAGGACAAATCTTGATGTATGAAGATCTGTTGTCCTTCATATTGTAAGTCTTGTGTTGCCCTCACTGCAGCCATTATCTTCAATTTGTCCCTTGAATTGTGCAGACGGATCATCACCGGACGAGGACGCGCCTCGCGGCCCCAGGCTCCGATGCGCACGGTCAATTTTAATGCGGCGCTTGTTGCCAGGGCTCGCCTCCAGTTTAAGTACAGTGGGTAGCCAGGTTTCAGAGAAGTCTATCGGGCGTTTCCCCTCCACACCTTCTTTCAAATTGAGAATCCCGTCTGCTCCGGTTTTCCATGTCATCCAGGCTATCGGCCATCACCCTTAACTTCTTCTCTGCGTCGGCAAGCCTCGTCTCCAAGCCGGTTACCGTATCCTCCACATCCGATACCCTCTGCTCAGCCACACTGATGAGCTTAGACTGAGCTTCAAGCGTTGAGGATATTTTCTCCAAAGTCTCAGACATCTTTGAAAGCTTCTCTTCCAAAACATCGCTGAAGTTTTGAGATACCTCGCGAATCAAAGCTGTGGTGTCCATCGTTGGTATCGTATCACCTTCGACCACGATGCTAGTTTGGCTAGCAGTAGTAGCAGTTGTTGTCCTCCGTGGCTGGATTTTTGTTTGTTTCGACTTAAGCTTTTAATCCAAAGGGCTCTTCTCCTTTCACAGCTTATTATACCACACAGTTAGAAAATACTGATCACAAGTGGGCACAATAAAGCAGATTAGAAAATATAAAGTAGAATGGGGGCAGGAGCTCAGTGAAGACACGGCCTCTATCCAGCCATGATCACGTGATTCCTCCACTGTTCATGTTTGACCCCCTCAGAAGGACAGGCATGCACAGAGGGGGGAGCCTCCAGAGCTCCAGGGTCTGCCCCTGATCCCTTAAGAGTTCCTCATTGAAGTATTTTTTAATGCTGCGTTCCAGGCAACCCGTAACTCGTGTTTTTCCCACCTGTAACTCGTGAAAGTGCACTGGAACGGCAGTCGAACTCGTAACTTCCCACCCGTGAACTCGTACCAGATCGATGTACTCCGAATTACGACTTGTGACGTCACTTCACTGCCTAAACAATATGGCAGCCTCTAAGTAACGACACATACCGTAAAATTTCAAGTATAAGCTTCTGTTACCTTCTGCGCCGTTTCCCTTCCTCCGTTTGACTCAAATGATCAAGTTGCAGGCATCTTTGGTGATTGAAATGATTAAGCATAAATCTTATAATGTCTGCCATGTTGTTTTGTTGACATACCAGAATTCCTTGTGCTCAAACTGAAGTTTTGATTTAATTTCGTTTATTAATTAGTTTAATTTATAATTAATTTAGTTTAATTTCCCTGGAATGCTTTCAGGTCGGAACTCGAAGATTTCAACTGGGAAATTTCCGAGTTACAGGTTGCCTGGAACGCAGCATAATTACTTTACATCATTTGAGGGGGTCAGTGTGCAGGCCTGTTTTTGCCTCTGTTACAGAAATCAGAAGAACAATGTCAGCATGAATGTTTCCATTAACAAACAAACAAACAGTTTAATGAGCTGTTAATTATGATCTGAATGACGACTTTGATCAATCATTTCCTGCACTCGTGCTCCTGAACACACAAATAAAACTGATTCAGTTTCTTCTCCAGAGAGGCTGAAGATAAAATGAAACCTGCCGTGACCTTAAGGACCAGAACACACATTAAACTAGCATGTGACCTCTGACCTTAGTTTCTCTCCTCTCCTCAGGCATGAAGGCGAAGTCTCCAAAATGAGGACGAAATGGTTTAGGTTTAATTTATTATCATCTTTGGAATTATGTCATTACTGTCATTATTTATGTACCTAATGTGCTCTACTGTCACACACTTGCTGTCATTAGGCGTGGATAGACCATCTGGCGTACCGGGCATGGTCCAATGGGTCGACGTGCCTTCTGGGCCTACCCAGGGCAAAGGCAGCACTCACAGAGACAGAGAGGTGATGATTGATTGGCCTGGTCAGTGGCCTGACTGTCAAGACTACATGGCCTCAATGAGGGGCTACAGAGGCCCGGGAGTCCCACCAACACATGTTCTAGCCCCCCCTCGTCCAATCGTCTTTAATGATGATGAGCAGTCAGTCAATAACGAGAGAGAGGGACAGAAACAACAATGGCAGCACAACAAAAAAGATGGAGAGCACAAGCAAAAAATGAAAAGGAGGTTCAGAGAAACTTTGAGAAAAGATGCTGCTGCTTCACCTGTCCGTCACAGCAGCAGGTGGTGTCAGGTTACACTGCCAACAGTGAGCAGGAGGAGGAAGAGGAGGAGGAGGCAGATGAATTTAATGTTGACAAAGGTGAGACTGTTGTCAGCAAGTGTGCCTTCAGCATTGTGTGGATAAACATTCAGTCTAATAAACAGTTCAGAGCGGTTGTTTAACTGTCTATGAACTACATGACATAATAAACAGCAAACACGGCGTGGTGTGTTACAGCTAAAACTAGTTCTCTAAAGTATTGGAAAACAATAACTGCACTGATTCATTGATTAGTTGCTTTTATTAACCACTTAAGCCTTAAATAAAGTTTATGCTTTATATATTATTTTCAGTCAGTGTTTGTGGTTTAATACATTTTACAGTTAAAATAAATAAAACACTAATTAACTTTAGTTACAGTAAAACATCTGCATAAATATTATGCAGATGTATTGTCTATACATGATGTTGAGCTGTACTGTCTGTTGTAAAATAAAAATTTAAGTGTTTGTCTATTTTTCCAGATCATTATACTATTGTTTTCCATACTTTAGCCAACTAGTCAAAGTTATCATTGCATGCAGACTCATTTTTTGCATGTAATCTTGCTCAAGCCTAATCCACACTATTCCTCTAGTTTTCATGTCCAGATTTGTGAAAGGCAGCAGGCCCAGAGCAGCCTCTCCTGCAGAGATGATCCCACCAGAGACCCCAGCAGCCCAGTGAGCCCACCCACAGATAAACAAACATAAATACACCATAAACAGTCTTGAATCTTAAATCTTTATTCCAGTATCCTTCTTAAGAGCAAGTGAGCAACACACTGTATATGTATCATTTATTTATTCAAGGCTTCAGAATATAAAGGGATATTGTTCAGCATAGCGGTGTTATGAAGGGCTTGTGTGTTTGGTACATCGGTGGTGAGAGTTGGCACAGTACCTGTCCGTGGACAGTAGTGGGCCGGTCTGGACCAAAAAGTCCAGGACCAAATTTTTGTCCCAGTCCACACCTGGCTGTCATATTATATTCATATTGTAAATATTTTTATTGTTAATCATGCAAATTCCTTGGCCTTTTTCATGGTCTTTTGCTTATTTTATCCTTCACAAGGAAGTCTATACATCTTAAAGATTCTGCATATTGCAACCTGCTTACATATTAATTTTTTTATTTCCTATGCTCTAATCTATTTAATGTCTTTTTTTTATAGTCTTGCTGCTATACTGTGTATAAGAACAACTGAAACAACTGAATTTGCCCTTGGGGATAAAAAAAAGTATTTCTGATTCTGGGTTATATATATATATGTATATATATATATATATATATATATATATATATATATGTATAGAGCGGGTAGAGCGATGGGTTGCCGAGCGCTATTGCCCTCCTCATTACATGAGTGCGTTAAAACAGAAAGTCACACCGGCTCAGACGTCGCCCGGGTTAACAAGGTCTGCGTCACATGCTGAGGAACCAGGGCATTGTGATGACAAGAGGGCTTCTGGAACAACACAGAGAAGGCAATGGACACGAGACGAGAACAAGGCTCTGTTGGAATGCTACTACTCCAGTAACCCTAGCCAGTGGGGTTACATGAACAGACTGTGGGAGAAATGGTTACTTCGATACCCACAGTCAATACTAACGCCGAAACAACTAGTAGCTCAGTATTCCAACATCCACAAACGGCAGCTGCTATCACGACTAGAGATTGAGGAGATACAACACGTTAATGCTACAGCAAGGGGGAGCCAGGACGAAAGGTCAGATGGGGGAGTTAACATTGACTCCCCCCCAGAGACTGGGTACCAAGCCCCAGAGTTGAGCGAAGAGTTGACTGACCTGAGAGATAAGATCATGGCTAAGATGAGCGCCTGTCAACCCCGACACCGACTAGCGAGGATTAGTGAAGTACCTCCGGAGATCCTAGCCAATGTAAATGCAGTGGTAGAAACAATTCCCACTGCAAACATCACTGAGACCAATGAGCTGATATACAGTACAGCAACAGTGATCCTCGAGATGCTTGGACACCAGATGGGTAACATGAACAAGAACAAAGGGCAGTGCCCACCATGGAGGAGAATGCTGGAATTGATCCATACATACTGGCTAAAGAGGCTGACCTCACTCCATGAGCGCCTGGCAGTACAAATGAACCAACTGCTGAGAGATGGGACCCATCCTAAGTGGCTGACCAAGGGCCGTACAGTCCTGATTCAGAAAGATCCCCAGAAGGGAACAGTCCCATCCAACTATCGGCCAATCACCTGCCTCTCCACAACATGGAAACTCCTGTCAGGCATCATTGCGGCTAAGATAAGTGGGCACATGGATCAATACATGACAGAGACACAGAAAGGCATTGGTAAAAATACCAGAGGAGCAAAACACCAGCTACTGGTTGACAGAACAGTCGCTCGAGACTGCAGAACCAGACAGACCAACCTGTGCACTGCCTGGATTGATTACACGAAAGCCTATGACTCGATGCCACACACATGGATCCTGGAATGCCTGAAGCTGTACAAGGTCAACAAGACTCTAAGAGCCTTCATTGCAAACTCAATGAGTCAATGAAACACCACCCTTGAGGCCAACTTCGAGCCAATTGCACAAGTCTCTATCAAATGTGTCATATACCAAGGTGATGCTCTGTCCCCACTGCTGTTCTGCATAGGACTGAACCCCCTCAGCCACATAACCAACAACACTGGCTACGGATACAGACTCCGAAATGGGACCACCATCAGTCACCTCCTCTACATGGATGACATCAAGCTGTACGCTAAGAGTGAGTGAGACATCGACTCCCTGATCCACACCACCAGGATCTACAGCAGTGACATCGGAATGTCGTTTGAGAGTCAGCTCAATGGCAGAAACAAGGTTCAGGCCATTAACAGCTATGCCCTGCCAGTGATCAGATACCCAGCTGGAATAATAAGCTGGCCAAAGGAGGAGTTTCAGGCCACAGACGTCAGAACTCGGAAACTGCTCACCATGCAGGGGGGGTTTCACCCCAAGTCCAGTATCCAGAGGCTATACACTAAGCGCAAAGAAGGAGGCAGAGGGTTAGTGAGCATCAGAGCCACTATCCAAGATGAAACATCCAAGCTCCATGACTACGTCAGGAAGATGGCCCCAAGAGATGAAGCGCTTAGTGAGTGTCTCAGACAGTGGAAACTGACAGGGAAGGAGGAACTAGAGGAACCATCATGGGAGGAGAAACCCCTGCATGGGATGTACCACCGACAGATAGCTGAAGTGGCTGATATGAACAAATCCTACCAATGGCTAGAGAGGGCTGGACTGAAGGACAGCACAGAGGCACTAATCATGGCTGCACAGGAACAGGCCTTGAGCACCAGAGCAATAGAGGCCCGGATCTACCACACCAGGCAAGATCCCAGGTGCAGGCTGTGCAAAGAGAGCCCTGAACAGTCCAGCACCTAACAGCAGGGTGTAAGATGCTGGCAGGAAAAGCATACATGGAACACCATAACCAAGTAGCCGGTATAGTGTACAGGAACATCTGTGCAGAATATGGACTGGAGACCCCAAGGTCAAAATGGGAAGCACCTCCCAAGGTGATTGAGAATGGCCGAGCAAAGATCCTGTGGGACTTCCAGATACAGACTGACAAAATGGTAATGGCCAACCAACCGGACATTGTAATCGTGGATAAGCAGCAGAGGAAAGCCGTTGTGATTGATGTAGCCACCCCAAGTGATAGCAACATCAGGAAAAAGGAACACGAGAAACTAGAGAAATACCAAGGGCTCAAAGAAGAGCTAGAGAAAGCCTGGAAGGTGAAGGCAACAGTAGTGCCTGTGGTCATCGGGGCACTCGGGACAGTGACCCCCACACTGGAGAAGTGGCTCCAACAGATCCCTGGAGAAACATCAGACATCTCACTCCAGAAGAGTGCAGTCCTAGGAACAGCTAAGATACTGCAGGACCCTCAAGCTCCCAGGCCTCTGGTAGAGGACCCGAGCTGAAGAGGATGAACAGCCACCCACCCCACCGGGGAGAGAGGGGTGGGTGAGAGAAGAGATTTTTTTTAATTATTATATTCATAAATAGGCACACAACATAATCAGTATGATATATTTTTGTATTGACAGAAAAACCTCTGCTGATATTTTGTCAGTACATATTGGGCATGCATATTCCATATATTGTCTGTAATATCTGCAGACTGTAGAGATGCATCTTAGTGGTTTAGCTCATTATCTCTGATGTCCTTTTTTTAAATCAAACAAGTTATTAATTAAAGAATAAAAAGTTGTTATTTTGCTTCACATCTGCTTTTATCACAGGTGGACTGTCACGCTGAAGAAAAAGGGCAATTTTAGCATTGGTATCAATATCAGCATCTATGATTATGAGAACAGAAGTACTGCCATGTTGGATGTTTGCAAAAAAAAAAATCAATCCGTGAAACCTTAATTTATAAATCTGTATAAAATCTAATCTGATCTGCCCCTCTTTTTCAGAACACTAATGAACAACGTCTCTGCAGGCTGAAGAAGCCCTCATAAGATACTGAGGTTCAGTTTACACTTTATTACACAACAACAATAATATTAATAATAATATTACTACTACTACGAATAATAATAATGATAATAATGATAATATAAAATAATAGGAAAAATAACTATAATTACAATATAATAATAATGATAACCCTTTCTTTTCATATTTATGGAGATAATGACTTAAATTCTTCAGTTTTAATCTGAAGTTTAGTTTCTTTGGCTCCTCGGTCAGGATTGGTCCCTCAGTTTGGGTCTAAATCTCTGCTTCCTTTACGTTATAATGAATCTGTTTTCATTCTTTTCTGTTTGTTGGTTGATTTTCTCCTGAGCTTAAACATCATTTGAAGAACTGAAGTCCACTGATTCAAACATTTTAACAGCTTTAACTTTACCTTTAATGGTTTGATGGATCTCTAATTGATGGCTGTGATGATAATCAGTAGAAGTCGACACAGAGATAAAATTAAATCAAATGAGTTTATGTTTGATGAGCACTTCCCCAAACTTCAGCAGGTCAGAAGTGGAACAATCACAGAGGGAAATAAAAGGTCCAGAGATCCATCAGCTGATGAATCCTTCACTCTGTGACTGATGAGAGACTTCAGATCAGATTTAACACTCACACTGAGAAGATTTTTTACTTTACTTTATGAATTCCTAAACCATCTGCATTATCAAAGCATAGATGTTCTCACTGTTTTACGTATCATGAAGTTGATTTTTACAGATTTAATGATGATCGTTAATATCTAACCATTTTTCCATTTAGTCTTAAAATGATCCCAGACTCAAACATTAACGCGCAATATAAATAGTTCTGGTCCAAGGACTGACCCTTAAGGTACCCCACAACTGATGCTCTTTATTTTATTAATGATATTTTATTTTAACTTGTTTTTTTATTTTCTAACTTTGATGAGCAGCTCTTTTGATTCTTATTGAGTCTCATATTCATGTGAATAAATAAACACACTAAAGGATATTAGTATGACATTGTTATAACAATTGAACTTGACTGTATTTTTCTGCTTAAAACTGACAGAGTACAAACTTACCATTAAAAATCATACACTGAGCTAAATGAGAGCAGCACTTCTACAATGATTTATTTTTCATCTCTTTGAAGGACATTTTCAATATAGAGACTGATATTTGGTCAAAATTCTGTTAACAACTGAAAAAAAATCAGTTATAAGAAAGTGGGGCAGAGTGGACCCCCCACTCACAAATGATGGACAGACACAGTAGAGGACAAACAGTCTAAGACAACCAGACACACAGATGGAGGACATGTGGGGAAAATGGACATTATCCAGGACTAAAAACTGTTGAGTCTTGACTCCTGAACAGTTCACTGTTCTTTTTTTTTTATTTATTTATTTGTCTACTTGTTCTCCTGTGGACTTAAGAATGTGAAATAAAGTTATATATATAAAAAAAACAATAAGAGCTGTAAAAGTGAACATTTAAATTAAATTTGAATATAAGCAATGTTTGAAGAAAAACATTAGATTAATATCACATAAAGGTAAAATATAAAACTGCCAATTTGTTCTATTTCATTGGATAAAAACATTTTTATATTTGACACAAAAGTGTCATTGAACTTTAAGTTAAAAAAAACACCTCAAATGATCTTAATTGTCTGCAGACCTCACACACAGATCATTGATTATGGATCAGATGATCAGGTCTTCAGTTCATGTTGAGCAGCAGCAGTCTGCCTTCACCCGGTAACCAGTGACGTCACAGCGCCTGATTGGTTGATTTTCTGTCTCAGAGTTCAGCTGCTGAAAAGTTTCTGTCAGACCCTAACAGACCAGTTCAGGTCTTACTGAGAGTCCAAGTCCTCAGGCAGGTCTCAAAGTCCTCAGACAGGTTCGGGTCGGATCAGGTCTACAGCTGGTTCAGGTCTGCGAAGATGAAGATGGTTCTGGTTCTGGTTCTGTTCGGTGTCCTGGCGGTCTCAGCTGACTGTAAGTCTGTCTCTGTAAACATCTGATCAACAGTTTGTTTGTTTACTGCCTCTGAACAAACAAACAAACAAACAAACATGATGTGTCTGTCTCTGTGTCCTCCTCAGTTTTTCATGAGGACATTGGTTACACTGCCTGTTCAGACACTGATAAAGGCGACATGTACGGTCTGGATGATGAGGAGCTCTGGTATGCTGATTTTGTAAAAGGAGAAGGAGTCTATGCTCAGCCGGACTTTACGGATCCCCTTGGTTACCCTGATTTTTTTGCCAATGCTCAGGCTAACCAAGAGATCTGCAAAAACAACCTGGAGAACAATCGTAAAGCCCTCAAGGACCTAAAACCGAAGAGAGGTAAAGACAAACACACCTCACTCTCACATCTGAAATATTTTAGATTAAAAGCCATTTTACTAAATCTCAAAGAAAATCATCCCTGCACTACGACTGAAATTTTAAAATAAAAAATCTAAGGGTAAAACTGTGGTTCAACAGTAATGTGATTTTCTGCCAGATGATTTCTTTTTTGTTGTAAACTGTTTGACTTGGAGGTGGAGTTTCTAAACTCTAAAAACAGCAGAGCACATTTCTACCCCCTGTCAGGGAGGTCATGTTTGTCTGTTGGCAGGTTAACTCATAAAGTTAAAACAGTTAAATTACGTTTTCACATTATGTTAGCCATCGTACAGGGAAGAACTGCTTCTTTCTTATATTTCTGTTGTATCCTGCAGCTTCTGTATATTTGGAATTCCCCCCTGTGGGACTAATAAAATAATATCTTATCTCCTGCTACTTAATTATTTGTTGTTCTGAATACAGATTCAGCTGCTGTTTTTCCTGACAGTGTGTAAAACTAATTCTGGTCTGTATATGGGCATCACAGCTACTGCAGACTCAGTAAAGTACTGGTGTAAAGCAATCCAGCACTTCAGTGGAAGGCATAAAGTGAGCAAGCACTCGTGTTTTCGGGAGCTTGTGTAGATTAGACATTACGGTAACATAGGGCAGGGAAGAATTGAAAAATAAAATTGATGTACCACTTCTAGTCATTTGAAGATAGCTTTCCGCGGATTTCAAAATGAAAGCTGTCTAAATATTAATATTTTCAGGACATTGCATGAGACTTATGAATAGAACCACAGAAACAAAACGTCATTTTCCACATACCCATTCCACAGTTTCAGATTCTTATTACAGTAAAACTGCTAGTTTCCACAGGCTCATTCCACTTCAGTCTTGTAGTAGACCACGTCAGGAAGCCCCCACTCAATTTGGGCTCAATTGGGCTCGACCAAAATGTGTATTTAGTTTAAATGATTTCTTTCAGTTAGGCAATACGGTGATTTGTTTTGTTTTACAAAGGGCTCACAGCTCTCACAGAAAATAGCCTACAGACCTGACAGGCTCATGTTTGGACTGGGGTTTTCTACCACTGTGCTGCAGCACTCCGTGCCATGAAAGCTTGTCAGGTGTGCCTTGAAAAATGATCCAATATCACTTAATTGGTAAAATGCTGCAAAGATAAATGGTTTGTAATGGTCCTTAGAGGATGGCTGTGTTTTCATTGTGTTCTCTGATCTTAATATACTTCCAGGTCAGCAGGTGACCGTGGTGACCAGTAATGATCACCATGTCAGTTTAAGACAGTGATGCATGTGATATTCAACATTAGAGATGTGCTGCTGTACAACATGTGAGTGAAACAGGATCACTAAAGTGTTTTGATCTCACAGATGTGTGTCCATCTCTCTAGAAGAAACACTCAGACCAATTACCTCAGACTTCATTATAAACCACTACATTCTCAGTGAAGCGAAAACCTGTACAACAGCATGTGAATGTGATCAGCTGACATCAGGGGGCAACTTTCATGAAAAACTCAACAATGACTGAGCAAGTGTGTTATAAAAGCTCTCTTATAGAAGGAAAGGCCCTGTCCAAGCTCAGGTCCATGCTCTGTTTACCATTAACCCTATGAATGTCTTCTTTAGAGGTGTCCAGATAAATTGATGCACATCTAAATTAAATCATATTCAGAAAAAGATTCAGAATAAATACAAAGCCATCAATAGATTGTTATACAAATTTTTTAAACAGTTGAATTTCACATAAAGAACATTTTCACCAGCAGACCAACACAGCAAACTGTTTATTTCATTTGTCCAGCCTCTCTCTCCTCTCTCTGCATATTGAACAGGCGGTGTGCTGTTCCTGCTGTTTTCTGAGTCTTTCTAGTTTCCATTTTAAATCTTTTTAAACACCAGAATAAATGTTAATGTTTTATTTTAGGTTGTACAAAGTTTATCTATTTTCTTCTATTTAACTGATACAAACATTACAAATACGTGAGCTGTCTATCTTCAACATAATTCAGGTCCTATAGTAAGCACCTATTTACGACAAAGTGAATTGGCTTGAATCTAAATTGGTTTTAAAATTAAAGCCGCACTAAGTAAGATTCCAGCTTTCAGCTCTCTGGGGGCCTCTATGGTCGTTGAGTGTAACTGCACTGTCGTAAAACAGAGCGCCTCACACCAATGTGCATTAGTTGACACACAGAGGGAGGAGAAGTGAGCCGACAGGACGTCCCGAGAGAAAAATAAACCATGTGGACTGATAAGGTACAGTCTGATCATGTTTCTTTATGAATATATCGTTTTTCAAGCGTCAGCAGTCAGTTGTTAGCTCACTGTTTGCGTGTGTGTTCTGTAACTCTGACCAGAGCTCTTAGGCTGGGGCAAGTGGCTAATGGCTACTCTAAGCTAAGTTGAGGGCTCTCTCAGACATGACTGTGGTATGATGACTTTATGCTCTTGTTAAAGCTGCTAAATGTGAGACAAAACTGTAATTATTACAGGGCAGAGCGATACGACAAAGCAGTTGTAGACCATCATCTGTGGAGAAACACAAAGCAATTAAACTCCTTCAGCTGTGAAAACATACAACACCTACGAGTTAGACAGTGAAGGCAGCTGGTAAAAAGTTACGTTGTAACGTTGTGTCTGTTCAATTCTGTAATTTTCTCCTTCCATGTGTGGTAGATACAGGACTGAGCCTCCACTACAGACCACTGAGAAGTTAGAGGATCAGGAGAGTCGAGGAGGTCTGAGGAGAAGTCAGAGGATCAGGAGAGTCGTGGAGGTCTGAGGAGAAGTCAGAGGATCAGGAGAGTCCTGGGGGTCTGAGGAGAAGTCAGAGGATCAGGAGAGCCGAGGAGGTCTGAGGAGAAGTCAGAGGATCAGGAGAGTCGAGGAGGTCTGAGGAGAAGTTAGAAGATCAGGAGAGTCGAGGAGGTCTGAGAAGAAGTCAGAGGATCAGGAGAGTCGTGGAGGTCTGAGGAGAAGTCAGAGGATCAGGAGAGTCCTGGGGGTCTGAGGAGAAGTCAGAGGATCAGGAGAGTCGTGGAGGTCTGAGGAGAAGTCAGAGGATCAGGAGAGTCCTGGGGGTCTGAGGAGAAGTCAGAGGATCAGGAGAGTCGAGGAGGTCTGAGGAGAAGTTAGAGGATCAGGAGAGTCGAGGAGGTCTGAGAAGAAGTCAGAGGATCAGGAGAGTCGAGGAGGTCTGAGGAGAAGTCAGAGGATCAGGAGAGTCGTGGAGGTCTGAGGAGAAGTTAGAGGATCAGGAGAGTCGTGGAGGTCTGAGGAGAAGTTAGAGGATCAGGAGAGTCGAGGAGGTCTGAGGAGAAGTCAGAGGATCAGGAGAGTCGTGGAGGTCTGAGGAGAAGTCAGAGGATCAGGAGAGTCCTGGGGGTCTGAGGAGAAGTCAGAGGATCAGGAGAGCCGAGGAGGTCTGAGGAGAAGTCAGAGGATCAGGAGAGTCGAGGAGGTCTGAGGAGAAGTCAGAGGATCAGGAGAGTCCTGGGGGTCTGAGGAGAAGTCAGAGGATCAGGAGAGTCGTGGAGGTCTGAGGAGAAGTCAGAGGATCAGGAGAGTCCTGGGGGTCTGAGGAGAAGTCAGAGGATCAGGAGAGTCGTGGAGGTCTGAGGAGAAGTCAGAGGATCAGGAGAGTCCTGGGGGTCTGAGGAGAAGTCAGAGGATCAGGAGAGTCGAGGAGGTCTGAGGAGAAGTTAGAGGATCAGGAGAGTCGAGGAGGTCTGAGAAGAAGTCAGAGGATCAGGAGAGTCGTGGAGGTCTGAGGAGAAGTCAGAGGATCAGGAGAGTCCTGGGGGTCTGAGGAGAAGTCAGAGGATCAGGAGAGTCGTGGAGGTCTGAGGAGAAGTCAGAGGATCAGGAGAGTCCTGGGAGTCTGAGGAGAAGTCAGAGGATCAGGAGAGTCGAGGAGGTCTGAGGAGAAGTTAGAGGATCAGGAGAGTCGAGGAGGTCTGAGAAGAAGTCAGAGGATCAGGAGAGTCGTGGAGGTCTGAGGAGAAGTTAGAGGATCAGGAGAGTTGAGGAGGTCTAAGGAGAAGTTAGAGGATCAGGAGAGTTAGAGGATCAGGAGAGTCGTGGAGGTCTGAGGAGAAGTTAGAGGATCAGGAGAGTTGAGGAGGTCCAAGGAGAAGTTAGAGGATCAGGAGAGTTAGAGGATCAGGAGAGTCGTGAAGGTCCGAGGAGAAGTTAGAGGATCAGGAGAGTTGAGGAGGTCCGAGGAGAAGTTAGAGGATCAGGAGAGTTAGAGGATCAGGAGAGTCGAGGAGCTCTGAGGAGAAGTCAGAGGATCAGGAGAGTCGTGGAGGTCTGAGGAGAAGTCAGAGGATCAGGAGAGTCCTGGGGGTCTGAGGAGAAGTCAGAGGATCAGGAGAGTCGTGGAGGTCTGAGGAGAAGTCAGAGGATCAGGAGAGTCCTGGGAGTCTGAGGAGAAGTCAGAGGATCAGGAGAGTCGAGGAGGTCTGAGGAGAAGTTAGAGGATCAGGAGAGTCGAGGAGGTCTGAGAAGAAGTCAGAGGATCAGGAGAGTCGTGGAGGTCTGAGGAGAAGTTAGAGGATCAGGAGAGTTGAGGAGGTCTAAGGAGAAGTTAGAGGATCAGGAGAGTTAGAGGATCAGGAGAGTCGTGGAGGTCTGAGGAGAAGTTAGAGGATCAGGAGAGTTGAGGAGGTCCAAGGAGAAGTTAGAGGATCAGGAGAGTTAGAGGATCAGGAGAGTCGTGAAGGTCCGAGGAGAAGTTAGAGGATCAGGAGAGTTGAGGAGGTCCGAGGAGAAGTTAGAGGATCAGGAGAGTTAGAGGATCAGGAGAGTCGAGGAGCTCTGAGAGGATCAGAGGAGATGTGTGAGCTCTGGAGGAGCAGCAGTGTTTTGGTCAGAGAGAGCCAACTGACCAGAGGAGACCTTCTAATGTGTTTCTGTACTGATGTGCAATACTCACAGATTTAATATTGTTTAACTCATTTTTATTATTAAAGTTATTTTCACATATTTCAAGGTTTAAGTGTTTGTTATGGTGACGAATAAAACTGCAAACCATCTCAATTCAATAAAAAAGACTTTATTTGGGCACAACAGGCGATTCAAATCTCCTGAGCCAGTTGGTGCAGGACACTGAAAATCAAAAGTCACTAGGAAATAGAATAAATGCACTGAAAAGCAAATAGAGACACTGAAGTATTCAGTGGTATGTTATGAATTTAAGCACAGATAAATGTTTTCATTTAGTTCAGAAATTTTGGATATTTACTCACATGATAAAAAAGCAATATTTTCCTGTGTATGTCTTAGTGTTTGATATTGTGCAAAATAAAACTACTTACCATCGTACTATGACTTAGTGCCAAATACAGAAAAATGTAGGAGATAATAAAACTGAATGGCAGGCTTAAATAGTTCAACAGAGGTAAAGATCGAATTGGCAAATATAAAAATGCCTAAAAGGCGACAGAGAAAAACGTAGCACTGGGACACTGAACAGCAAGTTATATAAGCACTTAGAAATGTTTTATTCAGAGCAAATATTCAGGATATCAGACATGATTGAAGAATATTCTCATGTGTCAATACTTCAGTGTTCGCTAATGTGCAAAATAAAACTGCCAAAAATCTCCCTCTAATTTACTGTAATATACAAAGAAAGAGCCTGAGTGGAAATGAGAGAACTGGATCACTGAAGGCCCGGTCCACTTTAAATCCTCATAAGATCAATGGCTTTCTGAAGGTCTTGGATGTAACTGTACTCTTTTGTGTCTTTAAAAGTCTACAAACTCCGGCTCTGGGATATATTTGATTGCAGTCCTGTTGATACCTTGAAAGAGACAAACAGTTTATTTCACAGTTGTTCATTTTACATCTGTTTAGTTTGTAGTTGGGACAATCAATCAATCAATCAATCAATCTTTATTTGTATAGCGCCAATTCCTAACAAGTGTTATCTCAAGACACTTTACAATAGAGCACAAAGCTCTTCATATTATGGATACACATATATGCATAGATACATATATACATATAAAAATACACATATACATATATATACAAATATATACATCCAACACCCAACATGAATCCATATAGCCAATCATGAATCCCTCCATCATGGCAGCAAGAAAAAACCTTCTGTTAAGCAGCAGGAAATCTTGAATGTGGACCCCAGTCTCATGATGAACAGCAAATCCACACCATGCTGTGTTGGGTGTGTGGGCAAAGGGAGGGAGGTAAGTGGAGACAAGTGGACTAAAGTAAGAACTAAAGCTAGTGACAGATCAATGGACCAATCATAGACCTGTCGTCGTCAAATTTGTTTCTGCTGGAAACAAATTTATTAGAGGAGGGTCCTCATGTCTGTGTGGTTGTGGTGAAAATTTTATAGAAGTATAATCAATAAAAGTCTTACTGGAAGTAAGAATTTATGGTAGTGATGAACTCATGGGTGCCCAGACCACAAGTGCATCCCTACCATATTTGTCTCCGTTAAGTATAAATGTATTAATGGTAGACCTCTTGAGATGTGACACCTCATTCTCAGGAGGGATCTCATGTCCATGTGGAGCTAGAGATAGTTACTATAGATGTATCAACCATGGATAGAAAGATCATGTTAATATCTACATTAACAGCTATAATGATTATGAAGTGGAGTGAGATGGCCAAATATGTGTTATGTCTGTAATTGTAGTTATTGAGGCTTCGTGACTCCACAGCAGCAGGCAGTCTCCACCAAGGATCCCAGGCCACCTACAAGACCAGAGCCAGAGCAATCTGTCTCATGGAAGGGCAGCTAATGAAGAAAATACTAAAATACTGTGAAAAGTATAGAAACCATGGCCATGTTTTATCCAAGAACAGGGAGCTCTGAATGATTCCTTCAGTAAAATGAGTGAGTTCTGCAAATAAAATTTAGTCAAATACCAAGTAATTCGAGTACATTCTCGGTGTATAAAGATTAGATGGATTGTAATCAGGGGCGTTGCAAGGACATTGAAGGTGGGTGCGTCCCTGTGTGTGCGTGTGTGAGTGTGTGTGGGGTGGGGTGGAGGGGTATCATATGACACCCCCACCCCCCACTCCCACCCCCCGAACACTTTGAAGCAAAACGACACAATTTCCTGCATTTGAGTGCATTTTAAAGGTGGTGTAATCTGTTTGATCTATAAGTCCATATCCTTCCTGTCTACAGGTTTGTTTAAGCTCAATCAGTACTTCCAAGAGTGGTATTGGGTGGTATTTGTCAATTACACCATATGTGACCTAACAGAATTTCTTTGCTCACCATAAACACTGGTCTGATCACCACTACAGCAGCTTTACAAAAACTGAAAGATCAATTCAAGCTCTAAAACTCAAAGAAATACTTTAAGGAATAACCAAACTACATCAAACTATTCTTCAAAAACGTTTACCAAACTGTCAACAAGCAGCAACAAAACAAAATCTGAATATGTCACAAAACTTAAAAATACACAAACCCTTACACAATTAAATTATAAAGTGTAACTGATTATGCGTAAAAGGCCTAGATTTAATTTTCTCTTGGTAAATGAAAAATGTTTTGGCATGAATGTGTAGGCTACAAGTCCAAAACATTACAGACTAAATATCCAGTATAAAAGCATCTGACTTGAAACTTAATGTGAAAAGTGGTGATTTTAATTGGAGGACAATAAGGATGGAAATTAACAGATAGAATGTCATTAGAAACTAAGTGAACATCTAAGTCAAAGTTATCAATACTTTCTTTTAAAATCAATAACTTTAGATTAGAAAATTATCTCAAAGTAATAATAGCCTACATAAATGAATTTATAAATCTGGAAGATAATATCTCACTAGAGAAATCTAAAACAGTGTAATATTTGTATCATAAATTAGAGGATGAGGATGTCAGACTCTGTCACAGGCACAGCCTGTATCATCAGACGGAGGAGAGGCTGTTGGCAGCAGGAGTGAAAAACTCAATTCACAGACTCACTGCAAACCAATGAACAGCTGCTGGGGGGGGGGTGTTGGAATCTTTCAATAGTTAAAGTTGTCAAACAATGTGTTTTTAAGTAGCGTGACTCGTATGTACAAATACACTACAAATTATGTACTGAATTTGACTGGAAAATGCCCAAAATGATGGTAAAAGTGGGTGGGTCCAATATTATTGGACCCCAAAAGTGAGAGGGACTTGACCCACTCACTTGTAATGGTTGCGACGCCCATGATTGTAGTGAGTAAACTGTTTGTTATTTCAGAAAAATATAATCAGAAAAATATAATCAATAATTATTTCACCCAAAAAAGAGAGCACTTTGTTCCTATAAATATGGCATGTAGAGCAGAGAGATCAGAAATAATATACTTTGTACACTATTTGAAATTATAGTTTTACATAAGCAAACTGCATTGTACCAAATTATCATTGAATACAAAATATAATCTTCTAAGTACTAACACTGTTCTTTTTTAACTATTTTGATAGAACAAGCACACAGAGGCTAATTAATGACAGTAAATAGTGAAACTATAAAAAGAAACTTTCAGTCCTGCAGACACTTCAGAAAACATACCTGCTGTAGTGGTGTTGGTGTCTCCTGTTGATGCTGATCACCTGAGCTGAGATACTGCGGTGAAGATAGTTTCATATTTAACATTCCCCTTTTTTCGCGTCAACTACCTTCAATAGCTCTGAGTCAAAGCATGAATTTCTCACAGTTTGGGGATATGTAGGAGAGCAGATTAAGGCAGACGTTTCACAGTTTTGATGAACTTCAAATAACCAATAATAACGATGCAGCGGGGGTCGCAAAGAAGTGAATGTCTGTCGAGTGTGCCGGTGACCATGGGCAGAGTTAGGGACTGTCACCAAAGTGCAATACGGCTCATTCTAATATTCAATAACTTTTTTGTTTTTCAACATAGACGTCTCAATCCACTGCTATTAGAGGAGGTGACAGCCCTTAACATTTCACAATTAATACTAAATAAAAATAAAAATAAAGTCGGCAAATCATCATCATCAATAACATTTTGCCTTAAATAAGGTTAAAATTTAAATAGCTTTCTCATTTTTTAATTAATTGACATCAAATCACCTCTCATGTGACCTGTACATCCTCTCACAACTTTCACAGCTCTTACTTGTAGGAAATATAAGTTTTTTTTTTAAATTGTGACCAGTCAAAGCACTTTACACTGCTGGTCTCCTTCACCCATTCACACACTGATGGCGGAGATTGCTTTGGTAGGGGACCGTCAGTTTAAGCTAATATATTCATACACCACTGACCAACAGTGGGAGCAATTTGGGGTTCAGTGTCTTGCTCAAGGACACATCAACATGTGACTGCAGAAGCTTGAATCAAACCCTCAACCTTCTGATTGAGAGATGATGACTCTACCACTGAGCCACAGCCGCCCTTTTAGAAAGTATGTTAAGGTGGTTGGAAACATTTAAGGTCTTTTTGAGTAACCAAAAGCTGTGAAAGTTGTGAGAGGATGTCCAGGACACATGAGAGGTGGTGATGTCAATAATTCAAAAATGAGAAAGCCATTGAAATTTTTACCTTATTTAAGGCAAAATGTAATTGATGATGATGATTTGCCGAGTTTCTTTTTATTTTTATTTAGTATTAATTTTTGTGAAATGTTAAGGGCTGCCACCTCCTCTAATAGCAGTGGATTGAGACGTCTATGTTGAAAAACAAAAAAATTATTGAATGTTGGAATAAGCCATATTGCACTTTGGCGACGGTCCCTATGCGCCTATAGTTACCGGCCCATTCGTCAGACATTCACTTCGTTGCGACCAGTGTTGGTCATCTTACTTTAAAAAAGTAATTAGTTACAGTTACAAATTACTTCTCCCAAAAAGTAATTGAATTAATAACTCAGTTACCTCATTGTAAGAGTAATTAGTTACTCAGCAAAGTAAGTGTGACGTTATTTTTCATGTTCTATATGTTATTATTGCTGACCCGAAAAATCGAGCGTTGCTTGTCTTAACAGAGTGGCTCCATCTCCCTCGCTGGCTGCATTTGGGCTTGGGTTAGCAGCAGGAGCAGCAGCAGCAACAAGTGTCGTGTTAGCATGTGTTGATGTGAGGTGCTTCATAAGGTTCGAGTTGCTTGAGGCAGACGTGGATAAAGTCTTTTTTCCTGGACATATCGTGCATGTTACATAAACATTCTTGCCTTTAACTTCAATGAGCGAGAAGTGATGCCGGTACTTCCAGTTTGAGAACGCTGCCTTTGAACATCCCGGGCTCGACGCCATTGTCGCTGTCTTGTTGTGTTTAGCAGTCAGCGCGTGCAGTGAGACAGCGTGAGCAGGGCATGATCCGCCCACCCAGCCAATCATCATCGCATTTGCAATGGCGTCATCACCCCCCCTCCCCTTCCCTTCCCCCCCTCCTCCCTGCTCTCTCCAGGCAGCTGATGTGTGGCCAATACCTGACACTTGCGCTTCATTCAACCAAACTGTAGTGACGCGCCACTTCACATTCTCAGTAACGGTAATGGCGTTGCAACGATGGGAAAAGTAATTAATTAGATTACTCGTTACTGAAAAAAATAGTGCCGTTAGTAACACCATTATACTCTAACGCTGTTATTACCAACACTGGTTGCAACCCCTGCAGTATCGTTATTATTTGTTATTGGAAGTTCATCAGAAATGTGAAACATCTGCCTTAATCTGCTCTCCAACATATCCCCAAACTGTGAGAAATCGATGCTTTGACTCGGAACTATTGAAGGTAATCGATGCAAAAAAAAGGCGAATGTTAATTATGAAACTATCTTCACCCCGGTAGCTCATATCTGAAATAAATACTGAGGTCAGTGCTGCAGTAAACTGTACAGAATATATAATCATCATCTCACACACCAGGACAGTAAGTTTAATGTGTTATCATCTCCAATATTACAGAGTAGTGGGACATAAGCTAACTTCAGACCACCTGATTGTTGGTCAACACCCTCTGAAGCGTTCAACACTCTGCATCACTGATATTATCATAATAACACTATCAGATACTAAATCGAATCGATTCTGACTCATAACATTAGCATGTGAGGCTAACACACATGCTAACAGTAACTGTGTATTTCTAATGTTTGGCTGTGTCAGTGTTGATGCCATATCGCTGTTGAGGGGCTGAATTGATTTTTGATGAATAGTGAAGTGACAGAATAAAACCTCAGCAGCCCAAATGAAGTAACAAACGTTTACAGACTTATTTACTCACCCTCTGACAGCAGCAGAGCAGCTCAGTCTGACTTCAGCTTGTTGATTCCCCAAGTTCAAGCCGACACTAAAAGCCTGTCCAGTCTTCTCTCTGGTCCGGCTTTTTGCTCGGCTTTTCCTCCTCTTTCTTTTCCGATCCTCATCCGTCACAGTCCTCTTTCGTATCATAGCCTCAGGTTTCATGAGCAGGAGACATGCATATGTGATCTACTGTTTATATCAGCCATAAGCTGAACTCACGTTCATGCAGTAAAGCAGTTCGTACTTCTCGTGAGATGTCTGTTGATCGACTGCGGCTCGTGGTTAACAGTTACATAGTGCCAGAGGAGATCTCCCAGCTGCAGAGGGAGAGAGAGGGAGAGATGCACTTTATTTACTGACTCCCCACTATTAGACGGACTTGAAAACAGTTATTGTAAGGTGCAAAAGTTACTTATTGTTACTTTAATCGTGACTCCGAGAATTGGGAACAATTTTGACTCTCCTGAAGATTCACACCATCGTGGTCACTGTGACATTTATAGAAAATTAGAAAAAAGTGTAACTCACCTGGAGTCATGGGATAGTTAAATATATGATGGACCAGCATCTAGGTTCAGGTCAGGAATGATAAAAGTAATTTTGACAAACACAATAAGAAACTGGAGCCTCTGTGCTTTAGATGGAAAATGTGTGTTTTAAACAAAACAGTTATTTTCAGACAGCTGAAATCACAGCAGCATTAAGATGAAACAATAGCAAAATGGTTGAACAGAGTTCAGTTAACAAATAAACCAAAATTCAACTCAAAATATCTTCTTAGGTTTTTAGTTCCTTCTTTAAGTTTGAATGTTCTTTTAAAGTAGTAAATGTTCAGTCAGGTTTAGTGTCAGTCAGAGCTCTTATGTTCAGGATCCAAAAAATCAGGCAGAAAGACATGTGGTTGTGACAGTCCTACCGTACTGGTACACTTGAGAGAGCGGTTTCAGCAACATCGATCTTCAGCTCACAGGTTCAGGGGTCAGTTCGCCATCTCCTTCCAAATCTAGGGAGGTTTCCAGGGTCGCTCAAAAACCTAGCCTGTGTAGAAATAGGACTTTTACTTTCAAATCTTATAATCTGACTATATATGGCCATATACATGCATCATGTTCTCATCATCATCACTGTTATACAATAATGACAAACATGCTGTCAGAGAATTAAACCCAAAGGAAACTAACAAAAACAAAGTGCTGGACCCAATTGCAGATTGAAAAGAAAAAAAAGGCTTTATTTTTAAACTACACAGGGATCAAAGTCCAGAAAAACAAGTCCAAAACAGAAACTCAAAAAATACAAAACCAAGTAACAACAAAAAGCCAAGACCGAACAGAAACTACCTTAAACTCTGGGGTAACACGAGGAACTCACAGGAGACATGGAGAGGAGGAAGACAAGTGACCCAACAAAGAGAACAGGGAAAACAGAGACTAAAACACTGGGGAAACCATGAAACACAGGTGAAACAAGCACCCAGGTGAAGGGAATCATCATTAGAGAGACACAGAGGGGAGGGCAGGAAAACACCACGAGGAACACAGGGTTTTCAAAATAAAATAGGAAAAGAGAGACGAGGGAGAACAGTTCACAAAACAGGTAACTTAACTAGGAATAAGAAACAAGGACAAGACAGTAAAACAGGGAACAGCGGGAGGTCTAAAAGGGGAACAAATACAATTTAAGCTGCAAGCAGCGTTGGACGGGTCCTCGCTCACAGGTCCCTCATGCACGTTTGACCTCCATTTTGGGGGTTTCATCCCTTTTTGACCCTTTGACCTGCTTTAAGTTAGACTGAAGTGTGTGCCTGCAGCTCTGTCAGGAGCCTCAGTCTTTATAATGGGTGTGTATTACACACTCAGTGAGTCACATGACCAGCTGCTGTCAATCAGTGAGTGAATGACATCATCTGCTGCCCTCATCCAGATTCAAACTGCAGCTCAGCAGCACAGCAACATAAAGTCTAGAAACATTTCCTCACCACTGCCACAATTTTGACCAAATGTCTCTACAAGTTATATGTGTGAACTGGAAATTTTGTCAGGAATCCATCTGTGTAATTTTCAAAGCTGTAGGGCTTTTTGTTTTTTCTGTAGAGGCTTAAATTCCACTGGTTGTCGGGAGCTGTATTTTTATCCCCCATTCATTTGAATGGGAGGAGCTGGGAGGGCTTCTTTGAGGTTCACCAACTTTGAGGGCTTGTCATTCGGAAACCGTTTGAGAAACAACAAAATCCTCTATAACTTTTGATCATCAATGCCTCCTCTGTCATCTGTCCGGGTTTTAAGCCGATGCCATTTACGGCCTCGGAGGAGAATTTTTTTCTGGAGAGTAGTAATTTTACTTTGAAAGGCAAATTGCCGGTTTCCTGTTTGAGATAGGTCAGGGGTGTCAGCGCGGGATTTGTGGGTCTCGATGAGACGATCGTTTGGGCATTGGTTTGATCTCTCTATGACATTCCTGTAGGCCGTGAGGGCCATTTTAGTGTTCCTAGGTGGCCCTAGAGAGCTCATTTTGGCATTTTTGGGTTAATGTTTTGATTTTATCAAATTTTTTGCCGATTCTGAGGGGCATGCCAATTTTGGTGAGTTTTTGAGCATGTTTAGGGGGTCAAATTAAGGTTTAAAGACGCGTCAAGCAAATAATAATAAGAAAGAAACGCTACAGGAACAATAGGGTCGGGCAAGGAGAGGTCCTTGCCCTTTGGGCGAGGACCCTAAAAATAACAGAAGAAGTCAGATCCTGACACATACTAGAACACAGAGTAAAAGATTTTTTTTAAATGACCAGCTTCTCATTTATCTGTTAAGTTTTTTAAAATCAGTTCTTACATCAATCATGAATTAACTGTTTTAACCATGAAGTTAACATTTTATTGTGTTCCCTTTTCTTTTAAATCATTAAATAACAAAATAGCATGTCTCTAAATAATGAATTGAATTACTGTGCATGGTCACATACACCTCATAGTCACGTGTTTCAGATGAAAGTGCATTTTCCTCTGGTATACAACTTAAAGTTATTCCTTGCACATGCTGTGCAAAACAGAAACAATATATTATTTGATAATAGCATAAATTGTAAATCTTTTAGTTCAAAAAGCATTTTTTCATTAAAGAAAACTAGCCCTTTACAGTACCTCATCAAGCTTGACACAATCAAACAGGACCTGCTACCTTAATTTAGCTAACTCACCAGGACACCTTAAACTGTGGTGTAATGACTCTGTGGTTATGTCTTCCTCTTCTCCATCTGTTGTCTGACTGAGTTCTAGACTTTTTTAATCAAGTTTTCACTGTTTTAAAACCTCCCTCTCTGCTCCTGACACTTCTCTCTCTCTCTGCACACACGGACTTCTGCCTCAGCCATTCAAGAATTAACATCTACTAAAATAGCCAATGGGAGCAGACATATAGTAAAATTCCTTTGAGTACAATAATGACACTTATAAGATAATCAAATAGTCTTGAAATATTTAACATAAGTGTTTTCTTGAATGGGTAACAAAAATATTTTCAACATTTCTTAACCAAGTTTTAGCACATTAAATCCAAACTGCTCTTGGACATTCATTCTCTGGGCCATATTTTGACTGACTGAGGCATTGTCTAAAAGTAAATGCAGTGGTTTGGGGCGTGTTGATATGTTTTACTCTTTAGGGCAGTGGTTCCTGACTCCTTTTGCTCAGAGCTTTTTTCTTTTGGACATCCTATGGATAAAACAACCTCAGTGGGGGTTGTGTTGAAAATCTAACATTACATATTGTTCATCATATCAAACACATACCTGTCGGCTTATTCCTGCTGGAAGGAGCCGGTTACCAGAAACCCCTGAGTTTGTCAGCACCCATACTCACAAGGATGGTGCTGTTCTGGTGGGTGGTTTTATTTAACACTGGGACCGGTTCAGCGCATAGATCCAAGAGCTCTGCTCTGGGGAATCTAAATCAACTTATTAGCCAGTCATCATCATGGGACAGGAAATCTTCATGGTCCCTAAAAACTCTCTCCATCCTGATCCACAGTCTGCGTGATCTTCCAGCAGCGCCAGAGCATCCACTGTGCAGCATTACGCACGAGTGTCACTGCACTATTTATATGCTCACTCAGCAATCAGATTGATTGTTACACACCTTGTCACAGCTAATACTAATCATTCAGTGCTATCCACTGCTATATATCATTTGAAGATGAAGTACGATACATGAACATTGCATACAGTAGTAAATGAACATGTCTATAACACTGCAGACTCGGGTGGTTATGATTACGTGGGTCTATAATTTGATATGTGATGACATTAAATGTATGAGATGAATCTGGCTTCACTTCACCCCCTCACCATCTGCACCACCAGTTTCCCACATCTCCAAAATGTTCGCATGCCAGCATCAAAGTTGACGTACCGGTGCGCACATTCTCCCGCCAAGTTAATTTTTATAAATGGGAGGTGACTTATGCCACTTTCAAGCCCCATTTTGTGCGTAAGCAGGCTTTATAAATAAGGCCCCAGGTGACCTGAAGTTGTGAAGGCAGCAGTGAAAGGCACAAGTAATTCACTAAGGCAGGTGGGAAGGGCTGATCACGTCATTCTGTGCAGTCAACACAAAACCAGAAAAAGGAGATTTGACTGGATGGATAAAAACAGCCCCAACACCCCCACACTTATGCTGATATTAAATGTGTGAAGAGTGCTCATGTCAGTTGTTCCTCCTCTGATCACAGCAGACATGTTTCTCTCTCTGTGCAGACCCTCCATCCACTCCCATTGTCTACCCTAAAGATGAGGTGGAGCTGGGAGAGAAGAACTCCCTCGTCTGCTATGTGACCGGGTTCTTCCCAGCCCCTGTGAAGTTCTACTGGAAGAAGAACGAGCAGATTGTGACTGAAGGCATCCACACCAATGTTCCTCTCTTCAGCTTAGAGGGATCCTACAGCCAGTTCTCCAGACTGGAGTTCACCCCTCAGCAGGGAGACATCTACAGCTGCTCTGTGAGTCACATGAGCCTGGACCAACCACTGACCAGGATGTACGGTGAGTGAACTTTATTTAAACATATGTACACACAATGTGTTTATCATCATATCATTTCTCTGTTGAAAAGAAACAGCAGTGAGTCAGGTTAAAATACATTCTAAAAACAACCCAAGTTTACCAAAGTCATATTCAGGCTGCACAGGCCAGCTGACTTTACTTCTGTTATCACTGTGTTATTGAACAGACGATGAGAAGCAAAAGAAACAATAACGATAACGGATTTCAATTGCGAGGGAAGTGCTGTAATATTAAAGCACTTTTCTTCCTAAATATGCAGAATTAATTGATAAAACTGGAACAATTAACACACTTTTAAGTTCAGGGTTTTTTTCAATCAAAAAAGACTCATTAAACCAGCACTAAGGACTTTTTTCCACCCTAATTTAATTGTAGCATACCCTCTGAAAGATGGTGAGACTCGACTGATGGTTTTAAACTTTTAATTGCTGTTCCACAAATCAGCTCCATAGACCAATCAACCAACGTGAGAACTCCTCAGGGGGTTGCCAAAATACACTTAGCCTTGGAAGTTTTATCAGTAAACTGCTATTTCAGCTCCGTTGTCTTATATTGTTCACCGCTCATACGTTCAGTTGTTTCATCCGTGAATACAGCACAGGAAGGAAGTACAAGGTAGTGCTCTTCAAAATAAAATCTTACAATTAAAAACTGAACTTCTAGCTCTAAAACAGGCAAAAACATACATATAAACGCAGAAGAAATCACACTTTCCAGGAAGTAAACCAGATCATGAAATTTATACATAGGGAAATCATTAAACAATGTATCTAAAGCAGATGCTTACCTTTTCAAGATTAACCTTTAAACACTGCAAGCTGCCCTCTGGTGGACAAAATGAGAAACAGCAAGTACAAAAAAACAAAACATGGGTTTGCTGCAATAATATTTCTAAAGTCACTGTGATGGTACATCACTGTACAACAGGTTGAATGACACCTCTGTCATGGTCTGAGGGGGTCTGTTTCGCCTTCTCTGGCACTATGTAACCTCGATGTGGATGGTAGGAACACTTCCACACTAAAAACTACAAATATTTACTGCTTTGACTGCTTTATGGCATACATCACTTCCCCCTCGAGGTGAAAGCTAAACGATGGGAAAATGAGAATATAAAGCAGTTTATGAATTTTAAAAAAGATTTAATGAACAGAATTTAGTTTAAAGTAAATATGCACTTATTTTCCTGATGGAAATAGGGGCCTCTGGCTCACACTCCTGCATAGTGGGTGGCGGTATTGCTCCTCTGACGCTGGACACCACCCGCTGTTAAACAAGAAGAAGAAGAGGAAAGCTAAATGTAGCTTTGTTAGCAGTGAAAAACCAGAGGAAAAGAAAAGTTTTATCGGAGGAGGGGGAAAAAGGAAAGCTGGAGAGTAACAAGCTAAATGCCCAGACAGGGATAAACTTTAGCCCTGCGTTCACTCACTGGCATGAACTGAAAGACGAGGAGGGATGTCCAGTCGATGCTGATTTAGCCCTGTTATTATTGGACTTGTAAGTACATGATAATTTATTCAAAAAAGAAACATGATCAGACTGTACCTTATCAGTCCACATGGTTTATTTGTCTCTTGGGACGTCCTGTCGGCTCGCTTCTCCTCCCTCTGTATGTCAACAAATGCACGTTGGTTTACAACAGTGCAGTTACACTCAACGACCATAGAGGCCCCTTGAGAGCTAAAAGCTGGAATCTTACATAGTGCAGCTTTAATTTACGGTAAATATGCAGGTAATTTTTCAGGCAGACGGACCTGGTGCAAAATGGCCAGTGAAAGAGTAGTGTGTGTGCACCAGGCAGTCCTCTGGGGTTGAAAATGGAGGCCCAGGGAGAAGTGCCAAAAGCTGTAGTACCATGAGTGGCCACTTGAGGCTGGCTGCAGTAACCTGACAACCTAATGACTGTATGGAGGAAATGATGGTTTCCACAGCGTTAATAAAAATCTTTGCAGCTGGTTCATGAAACAGCTTCAGTCTACAACTGTAATGTATGTCTATGTGCTCCTTCTGTGAGGGGAGGATTTTTTTTATTTAACATCAGTTTTTCTTCTGATTGAGGATTTATTCAAGGTATCTGGAGTTGCTATAGGTCAGATAGCCTGAAGCCTCTCCTCAACACAGCTTCTGTCTGTGAGTAGGTTGAGTTAAAGTTTGGTTGAGATGACATACAGTATAGCAGTGTCAATAATGATGCATCCTCACAATCCAGAGGCTCCCATGTTAATTGAACAGTGATGCATTCACTCTGAAAAATGTGCCGTGGCCTGAAGAAGGTTGGAAAACACTGTCCTTTGGTACATTTTCTTTGTAGATGTGTATTTGTACAGCAGTATTTATTAATATGCATTTTTGGCAACTGACTTGGCAACCGAGATCGCAGCGCCCACCCAAGTCACATTGCCGGTCCATAAACAGCTCATTTTGTTGCCGTTGCTAGAGCTATGTCACATCATTGGAGTTTCACCGCGATCATATCATATCATATAATAGGATGCATAAGATGACACTGACACATCATACGCTGACACATCATAAAATATTGAAACTGGCCTGATCAAAAATGATGGTTCCCCTAGAAAAGATTGAAAATGATTTGACCATAGGGACATGTTAAACTAAGGTGTGTCCTGTAATTAGCATCACAGGTGTCTTCAAGCTTGTAATCAGTCAATCTGCCTATTTAAAGGGTGAAAAGTAGTCACTGTGCTGTTTGGTATGGTGGTGTGTACCACACTGAACATGGACCACAGAAAGCTAAGGAGAGAGTTGTCTCAGGAGATTAGAAATAAAATGATAGACAAGCATGTTAAAGGTAAAGGCTATAAGACCATCTCCAAGCAGCTTGATTTATTTATTTATTTTTTAATTTACTGTTTATTTGATGTGGACATCACAGTTACATTGGACAAACCAGATGTATTGATTAAGTGTTTTAGCACGGGTGCTAATTTGCAACACTAGTCCACAGGAGGCTTTTGAGGTGATAAAATAATAAAAGTAATAAGAGGAGAGAGTGAAGAAAAAGACTGTACAATAACATCCCAACAATAAAAAGAAGCAGTTATTCCAGAATAAATATATACATAAGCTGTAAAGCCAAGGCAACATGGTCAAGCAATCAACCAGTTAAAATTAGTGATATGAGCACTGTTGTTTTGATTTTAGCCATTGTTTGAGTCCTTTGTTAAAAGCATTACTGTTGGTCTCCAGTTTTAGATTAATGGGCAGAGAGGTCCAGAGTTTTGCCCCTTTGACAGAAGGAGCAGACTGACAGAGTGAGGTCTTGTATCTTGGGACAAGACAATCACCACTGGTGGAGGATTGAGTGACCGCTCTGTGAGAGCTCTGACGCCTGGTGACCAGTTCAGAAAACAGTATTGACACATGATTGTTTAGACATTTAAAAAAAGTTTAAGAGTACTAAAATTCATAAAATTTTCAAGGTGAAAAGACTGTGTTTTCTTACAATGCGGCAGTGATGCCATCTCATTGGTTTCCTGTCCATGAGTTTTATTGCCTGCTTGTATATTGAGATCATGGGTTTTAATGTGGTTGGAGAAGCTTGTGACCATGATGTGATGCATTATGACAGATGAGAAAAAATCACTGCATGCATGTTCAGTTTTGCATCTTGAGATGTGAAAGTTTCCTTCTGATAAAATGAAAGCAGTTAAGATTTGGTCCTATTTTCTTGCAGATGTACTTAACCTGACTGTCAGACTTTAAGTTCTTGTCCAGGATGATGATAAGGTACTTAACTTCATTCAATTCATCAGTGATTTCGTTCTTAATCCTGACCTCAAATACATCATGTGCAGGCCTATTATGCATGGAGAGGCACATGGATACATTTTTTTTTACATTAAGAGTGAGATGGGATGACTCGAGCCATTCAGAGATGTGAGATAAAGCCTGCGTCAGATGCTCACCTGCCAGGCTGGATGTTTTAGTGGACACATGGATGACCGTGTCATCAGTGTACATTTGGCAGTTGACATCTGGACAGCAGCTTGGTAGGTCATTAATATACATTGTGAACAACAATGGACCAAGAACAAATGTTCCTGTGGCTACAGTTGCACATATTATTCAGGGCCCGTATTCACAAAACATCTTAAGGCCAAAAGTAGCTCCTAACTTGCCGATTTAGGAGAAACTCTCAAAAATAATGGGCATGTCAGTCCTAAATTTAGGACTCCTAAATTCCTCTCCTAAAAGTATTTCACAAAGCATTTTCGCGCTCAAACAAGCTCCTAAACCTCAGTTAGAAGAAGTGAAGAGGACTCCTAAGTCACTAAGATCAGGTCAGAAAGCATCTCAGCAAGGCTGCTGCTGGCAATCCACTTCATGATTGCGCGAACATTTTGGAAAGATACCAGAACAATGAGCTTCTGAAAAGGGACCACCTCAATCGAGAGGGTATAATGATGGTAATAGAATTAGTCAAAGATGCAATCACTTCACCATCAAATAGGTGTTAGTGACTTGGGTGCAGAGCCTCCTCCAAATGAAATACAAAAATAAAAGTTCACATGTTAATAAAATTTGTGATGACACATTTAGCAAGGTAAATTTATGTACAACATTTCTGTTAATTACTGAACACACAAAATAGATTGTTAGGTTTTGTTTGATAGTAATTGATCTTACCTGTTGCCGTGGTTTGTCTTTTGAATTCTGCAATCTCTGACCTTGCCTGAGACTGTAAAGAGAACCAACATTTCTCACAGTCATCAGTGGTTCTGGTCAAAAGTGGGAATGCTGCATTTATTTGTAAGCAAATTTGTTCCCATGCTTCTTTTTTCAATTGCGAGGTTATCCCAGATCCAAATTTTCCTTTGATAATGTTTTTTCTTTCATGGACAAGTTGGGCAAGGAGAAAAAGATGGTCTTGCGTCCAGTTTGGTTTGCGCTTTCTTTTGCCTGATGTTTCCTCTACCATGGTTATTCTAGAGTCCCAGTCATTAAGAGGCTGCTTATATGTATATCTGCTAATCGTTAAACCAGAAACAGCAGCTTAAAATGAGCAGAACACATACTTGACTGTCAGTATATTAGCCTACTCTTTGTTTAATGTTTAATCAGTAGCCTACATTTTTTTAAGGTCTTTATTTAAATATGCCAACATGACACCTTTCTCTAAATTGAGTGATTTCTATGTAGAAAGTACTCACAAAGACACATTCCCTGTCAGTCAATCACTGCAGGCATTGTAAGTCAAATGGTTCCTAAAACATGACATCATCCATAGCAACGGGGTCAGCTCCACCCCTTTCTTTTGGCTTAAGACTTCTCTGAATTCCTTAGTAAGAGTTAGTCTCAGCAGCTTTGTAAATAGGTTTTAAGAGAAAACTCTCAGTTAGGAACTTTTAGTGTCATTTAGGAGTCCTCCTAGTGGTAAGAATATGGGCCCAGAAGTTTAAGGTCCACAGGGCTGTAGCCAACCTCCCTGGACGTGGCCACAAGAGGAAAATTGATGACAAATTGAAGAGACGGATAATACGAATGGTAACCAAAGAGCCCAGAACAACTTCCAAAGAGATTAGAGGTGAACTCCAAGGTCAAGG
The DNA here is from genome assembly GCA_037902135.1 of Cetoscarus ocellatus. Classification (NCBI taxonomy): domain Eukaryota; kingdom Metazoa; phylum Chordata; class Actinopteri; order Labriformes; family Labridae; genus Cetoscarus; species Cetoscarus ocellatus. The sequence goes on along the minus strand of JBAMNC010002217.1, from coordinate 17,151 downwards.
TACATCAGCATCAGATCACACCATCCATCACTGTTTGAGCCAAAGTGGACTTAATGGAGGACACCACTGTTTAAAGCAAATCATAAACTAGAAAAGCACTCAGAGACCGCAGACCTCCGCCAAGCAGCCTTAGTCCACCCCAACACAAATGCATAGCATACATGTCAGATACATGAATGCACGTCTGTATTCCCTGCTTTGGAAATCCCCCAGTCTATGGTTACCATGACAACGGAGCACTTTCTGTTCTTTGAAGTTTTTCTGGTCTTTGATTGGTCCTTTGATGTTGAATTCTGGAAATGCCCGAGCCACCCTCACGATTTCCATCGAAATTGTCTAGTTACCTCAGCAATGTTAAAGAATCCTTTAAAGAAGTTCTGGATCCAGATGGTGATCTGGATCAGTCCCAAAATCTAATCACTTCTTCCTTATCCCATTCCACCCATTTCCTGAAAATTTCATCCAAATCCGTCCATAACTTTATAAGTTATCTTGAACACAGACAAACAGACAAACTAACGCCGACAAAAACATAACCTCCTTGGTGGAGGTAAAAAGCAAGACTGGAATTTGCCAAAATGCATATTGACAAGCCACAAAGCTTCTGGGAGAATGTCCTTTGGACAGATGAGACAAAACTGGAGCTTTTTGGTAAGTCACATCAGCTCTATGTTCACAGAGACAAAAATGAAGCATACAAAGAAAAGAGCACTGTACCTACTGTGAAACATGGAGGAGGCTCAGTTATGTTCTGGGGCTGCTTTGCTGCATCTGGCACAGGGTGTCTTGAATCTGTGCAGGGTACAATGAAATCTCAAGACTATCAAGGCATTCTGGAGCCAAATGTGCTGCCCAGTGTCAGAAAGCTTGGTCTCGGTCACAGGTCATGGGTCCTCCAACAGGATAATGACCCAAACACACAGCTAAAAACACCCAAGAATGGCTCAGAACAAAACATTGGACTATTCTGAAGTGTCCTTCTATGAGCCCTGATCTAAATCCTATTGAACATTTGTGGAAGGAGCTGAAACATGCAGTCTGGAGAAGACACCCTTCAAACCTGAGACAGCTGGAGCAGTTTGCTCATGAGGAGTGGACCAAAATACCTGTGGACAGGTGCAGAAGTCTCATTGAGAGTTACAGAAATCGTCTGATTGCAGTGATTGCCTCAAAAGGTTGTGCAACAAAATACTGAGTTAAGGGCACCATCATTTTTGTCCAGGCCAGTTTCATTATTATTTTTTTTTTTAGGTACCAACAAGGTACCAACAATTTGTCCACGTCTTTATTAGAGGTTAGCCTCTTGAGATACAACATCTTGTTTTCAGGAGGGTCCTCATGTCTGTATGATTGTGGTGATAATTGTACAGAAGTATATGTTAAGTTTACTCAAAAAGTGGATCTCTAAGCAAGAGGAGACAGGCAGGTTTCAAAAATTTATTGAATAAAAAGCAAAAAACTTCTTCTTCTCCAAGACTGAAGCAGCAACTGATACTCTCGAAAACCTGAGCACAGGGAAAAAAGCAGGTCAGAAAAATCCAAAAAGCTTCAAAATGGGTCTTCTACTAAACACTAAGGTCTTTCAGGACACTGGGAGAGACTCTACCTTACAAGAAGGAATTATCTGGCAGTGTGGTCGACTCCAGGCCAGGCTTTTAAAGGGAGCTTGATTGGCAGAGTGATCACAGGTGTGCCTAATCATCAGCTGCAGCCTCACCCTGCTTCACACAGACCTGCAGGAAAAAACAGGAAGGGAGGGGGAGAGAACAACCACCAACCAAAACTACACAGAAACATAACAGTATAATCAATAAAAATCATGAACATTAAATTTGAATTCAATTAACATTGAATAATGCAACAGCATCAAAATGAGAATTCATAGTTGATGTATTTTCACCTGATAATGGACTGAAACTTAGAATTTATGGTAGTGACAACTCATGGGTGCCCAGACCACAAGTGCATCCCTACCATATTTGTCTCTGTTAAGTATAAATGTATTAATGGTAGACCTCTTGAGATGTGACACCTCATTTTCAAGAGGGATCTCATGTACATGTGGAGCTAGAGATAGTTACTATAGATGTATCAACCATGGATAGAAAGATCATGTTAATATCAACATTAACAGCTATAATGATTATGAACTGGAATGAGATGGCCAAATATGTGTTATGTCTGTAATTGTAGTTATTGAGGCTTCATGACTCCACAGCAGCAGGCAGTCTACACCAAGGATCCCAGACCACCTACAAGACCAGAGTCAGAGACGAGTACAGGAGCAAACAGAAAGGGGCAGAGGCAGATATGGAGAGAGAGTGTGAGAGAGAGAGGGATAGAGCCCAGTGTGCCAGATCCCCCCGGCAGTCTAAGCCTATTGCATCTTAACTATGTGTCTAATCTATGGACTATGAGCTGGTCCCTAACTGAAAGCTTTATCAAAGAGGAATGTTTTAAGTCTAGCCTTAAAGGTAGAGAGGGTGTCTCCTCCTGAACCGTGGTCGGTAAATGGTTCCAGAGAAGAGGAGCCTGATAACTGAAGGCTCTACCTCCCAGACTACTTCTAGAGACTGATGGGACCACGAGCAGGCCAGCATTTTGGGAGCGTAATGTTCTAGAGGGGCTGTACAGCACTACAAGCTCTTTGAGATAAACTGGTGCCTGTCCACTGAGAGCTTTATAGGTGAGAAGAAGAATCTTGAATTCTATTCTATATTTAATGGAAAGCCAATGCAGAGAAGCTAATACAGGAGTAATGTGGTCTCTTCTCCTAGTTCTAGTCAGCACACGTGCTGCAGCATTTTGAACCAGCTGAAGCGTCTTAAGCGACTTACTGGGACAGCCTGAAAGGAGAGAAATACAGTAGTCCAATCTAGAGGTAACAAAAGCATGGACTAGCTTTTCGGCATCGCTCTGGGACAGGATAGGCCTGATTTTAGCGATGTTACAAAGGTGAAAAAAGGCTGTTCTTGAACCGCAACACCTCGCATGACGGGGGAGTTAACGACCCATTCAGGGTAACGACTCTCAGGGGTTACATCACCCTGTGAGGAGTTTCTATGAGTCGTTCTCCAACTCCTCCCTACCTTTGTTGTTGTTTTCTCCTCTAGCAAGATAAATACCTGCTTCCATCACCAGCCATTTGGAACTGAAGAAGCTTCTTGGATGAGAAGTGAAACGTCTTCCGAATCCTGATCGAATAGCACCCCAAGATTTCTAACAGTTGTGCTTGGTCCCAGGCTAATGCCATTTATGGCAGTTAAATCATTAGGAAAGGTTTCCATAAGGTGTCGGGGGCCCGGCACAATGACCTCTGACCTTTAGACACAAGTCTAGTTTAGATAACAGATTTGTGTCACCTGGCCTCATTGATACATACAGCTGAGTATCATCAGCATAACAATGAAAATTAACGGAGTATTTCCTCGTGATATCACCGAGGGGAAGCATATATATCCTCCTGACTACCATAAAAAAAATATCGTCCAATCACATTTTTTCAAAATTTCCCCATATTGACAAGGTAATAGATCACAGATTTTTTTTTTTTTTAAATTTTTGTTTTGAGATACCATGTGTCCGCAACAGTGGACATCGGAGTGTCTCACATGTGAAACTGAACCTCGATAGCAACCAGTTAGTCCCAAAGACAACACCAAAAAGTCAAGATAAGAAAGAGTTTTGCTCTCACATATTTGTCCCGTGGTGTATGAACATACAAAAAAGTAAACATAAGCCCTATGAACCAAACTCCACCATCACTGCTTTGTTGTGCTTAGTTTGTGTGATATTTAAAAAAGGAGTTTCCCTTCTTTGAAACACAAAGGAAAACTGTGCACTACATCACATCTTCTTGCCCTGCCTGAATTTTATCCTCAGAGCTCTCTGAATTATCTTGCTCTGCTTCTGCCTCAAACAGTACATCTTGACCTTCTCCTCAGACAACTCAATATCTGAGTTTCCATCAACAATTTGCAGTAAAATTCTCTTTGCTTCTGAGTGTGAATGCCTTTCTTGTCATTTAAAAAAAACAGAAAAAAATAAAGGAAATAACTACAAATGTCCACTATGGAGGACATTTTTAAACTCTTAAATATTATGGCAAAATACTGTCAAAGTAACTCAGAAAATGTTTAAATGTGTTCTTAAGAGATTTAAGTAAAATATGCCAACAACATTTCAGGAAAAAACGGCTAAATAAAAAGTATTGTGCAGTCCTCACAGCTGAGAGCTAGAGGAATCACAGGCTCAATAGAGCTCTGACTCTGTGTCAGCCTGGCTACAGTGCTGAAAAGGTACCTAGGGTTGTTTTTATTTTCTTCAATCAGTGAGGAGTAGTAGGCTGCTCGAGCATGTCGTAAGGCTGTCATGTAGTTATTATGACTTTCCCGCCAAAGTATACGTGACTCCTCCCTTTTATTGGAGCGCCATATTCTCTCTAATTTACGGGGTTCTTGTTTAAGTTCACCAGTTTCAGAAGTAAACCAAGGAGCTGTCCTCTGACGTTTAATAGTTTTTTGTCTCAGTGGGGCAATTGAGTCCAAAGTGGATCTTAGAAGACTGGCAGAGTCATCAACAAGCTGATCCAGCTGAGAGGGGCTATAGCAAATATCACAGTAATAAGCTGACCAGTTTACTGAGTTTAAGACAGCAGGAATGGCTTCTTTAAATTTAGCCACGGCACCACTGGACAAATTTCTACTCTTCAGTGTTTTATTACAAGAAACAAAATCCTCTAAGAAGATTTTAAAATTTACTATGAAGTGATCGGATAACAAAGGATTTTCGGGAAAGACTTTTAGTTCATTAATATCAAGTCTGCATGCTAGAACAAGATTGAGAGTGTGATTAAAATGATGATTAGCTCCATAAACAACCTGAATAAAACCAACTGAGTCTATTAGGGACATGAAGGCTGAGCTAAGGCTATCACCTTCACACCTTCGTCATACCTGTCTCAGTGTGTGGGTGTAATAAATGGCTGTGTTAACCAATGACTTGTGGCTAACTGTGCTGATAGTTTCATTAATCATTTATCGAAAGATACTTGTCAGTACTTTATATGTGTTATACCAAGTGCACACACTAGGGCACTTCCTCAGGAATCATTCAAACATTAGACTGCTCCAACTCACCAATGCTGCTACGCCTTTTGTGCACAATGGAGTGGAGAAGTTATTCTGTTTGTCATGATGGCTCTGATGTTGTCAGTTCATACATGCCTCATACAAGGCATGCTGAGCCCGACAGGATAACTAGGCAGAAATGATTAATTTTCATTTTGCTGTTGATTTCTGATAATGTCCAGCCTCATCCTGGGCCTGCTAACATCTCACCAGTGTTGGGGAAGTTACTTTAAAAAAGTAGTGTTTGTGCGTTACTCATTACTTCTTAAAAAATTAACTTGTTACTTTACTTAGTTACCCTCTATGGAAAGTAACTTTTTGTGTGACTTGTCAGTTTTATGTTGCTTGACTGGGCAGAACTTCATATCTGTTACTAAATGTGTAGGCCTACATAAAGTTCTTCTACGGGGGACATAATGGGTATTTCTTTTGTGCCCTTTATTATTCAAAATCATGTCACATACCGGTGGGATGAAAGCTCATGTCCAGTGTTTCCAGATTTTTCTCCTGGAATAAGCAACCAGGTAGATAAAAAAAAGCTTTAAACAAGCAGCCTCCAGCTATTTCTTTTTATAATGTGCTGTGTTACTTTTTTTTAAAGAGAAATCTAGTGAGAAAACAAGTGAGGAAAAAAGTTTTTGCAGCTTTCTCAGCCTGCTGATGAGTTAGCAGGCGGTCACAAAGGAGATACTAAGAAATTTGGAGTTTGTCCTTTTTCCACCTTCTTTCCGCCCGTCTACATGCACGTCTATGTGCACGAGTGGACTCATTCAGCCATGGCTCAGTCTGTGGCTTTACACGCTTTACAGTCATGGGAGCAATGGAGTCCAAGATCTTAGTGCATGGTGAATCAAACATATTCAAACAGACATTAAAACTGAAGTCCCCAAAATCATCCATAGAATACAAGGAAGAGTCTTGAAAAGCAGCAGAGAACTGCAGCGGAGTTGATGAATTAAAGGCAAGGAGATGGCGAACAGGGGCGGAGTCTGTAGTGGAGTGCGCAGGCAGTGAGAAGGAAAAAAAAAAGGGTAGATGGTCAGATATAGGTGTGTGACAGATTTCAGTTATCTGTACATTTAATCCATGTGACAACACAAGATCCAGTATATGGCCATTCTCATGTGTCAGGTTCAAAACAGACTGAACGAGGTTAAAAGAGTCAATGAGACTGAGAAAATCCCTGACCAGAGGTCTTGTCTCACAGCAGACATGCACGGTGAAGTGGCAGACATTTGAAAATGATCATATTTAAGAGTGACACTCAAAAAAAAGTCTGCAAAGTCCCGTAAGAAGTCTTTGTTGAATTTCGGTGGACGATAGACCACCGCACAGAAAACAGTCACGGGGAGACTTACCTCAAAGAGTTTGAGCTTGGAGCTGGAGTAGCTGGCAGCTGGAGGCTGCTGGCAGTGAAATGTGGATTTAAAAATGGATGCAAGTCCTCCACCTTTTTCCTATGATGTGAGGGAACCTGAAGAAACTACATCCAGGGGGAAGGAGCTCCGACAGAGGAGTAAGTTCACCATCACGGAGCCAGGTTTCTGTTAAAAACATAAAGTCCAGTTTGCGTGAGGTACAGAAATCATTAAGCAGGAAAGTTTTGTTGGTGACAGATCTCATATTCAACAGCGCCAGCTGAAGATTAAAAGTGTCAGATGAGGACGAAGCACGCTTCAGTGAGTGGAGATTTTGACGGACTACACCGCGTCTCCCGGTTCAAACACGTCAGCTAGAAGGTGGAAGCACCAGCTGATCGGGGTCCAGCAAACAGCTGACGCTGTCAGAGCCGTCTACTTCTGGGAACACAGGTCGGATCCATCGGTGTCTATTCCTCGAGCGCAGAGCAGGGAGATTTCCAGGAAATGCAGACCACTGCAGCAATCGGTCCCATGGACAGACTTCAGGTGAGCTTCAAGCCGAACCCTGAGGCCTCCACGTTTACCACGTCTTCTCCGGCGTCTCTGGGGTGCAGGGTAGAGGGGAGGACACCTCAGAAACACCGTGATTTCCTCAGGGCAAGGAGGAGAGCTCACCAGTTTTCCATTTCTAAGCTGGCAGAAGAAAAATCCACTCTCAAGCAGAGTTAGGTGATCATAGGTGAGGAGAGATGATACCTCTTGACAGAACAGGTAAATCACTAAGCTCACACCTAATACAGAGCAGAGCGTTTTCACACAATTGTTATACTCTGTCCTCTTATGCCATTGCATCTTAAAAAAGAACAAAAAAGTTGTCCACTTGCATACATACTTATAAAATATTTATGGACGGTCATGTTTTGAATTCAATAAAAACAAAGTTTGTCAGGATTTGTGACCAGAGTAACCAGGAAAACAAAAGCAGGAGAACCAAATGCAGATAAACAAAATAGGATTTATTTTAACTAACCAAAACAGGAATCAAAAGTTCAAAGTACAAACAAAATCTCTAACAGAGTAACAGATAAAAACTGGGCAAACACAGGACAAATAAAAGTATCTAGAAAAGCAACCAAAAGCAGACAAACTAAGAAAACTTAAAACTTACACTGTGGTTGTGGCTGCGACATGAGGACGAGAAGAAGAGGAAGAATTGAACACACAAAGACAAGGGGAAAACATGAGGGTTTAAATACTTGAGGTGATTGGGGTTGAGGAGACACAGCTGGGGAAAAACAATCTGGGATCAGGTGTAACAGGACAAGACAGGAAGCAAAATCTGCGGAAATAAAGAGAGTCTGGTGAACTTTCAAAATAAAACAGGAACCGCTAAGACAAGTCATGAAACGTGAACAAAACTGGTAACTTAACTAAAACCAGGAAGAGGATCAAGACAGTAAGACAGAAAACACAGGAGGTCTAAACAAGTAACACAAGAAAAAAAGGCATACAGAACAAAACAGAACAGGCAAAATCATGACAAAATTCCACATTAACACCAAGACAAAAAATATCAAAAGAAGTGAGAGAAATTGAGTTAACATTGCAATGAAAAAAAAGAGACCTGAATATTATTATTTTTTATTTATTTATTTAACCTTTATTTAACCAGGAAAATGAACTTGTTGAGATTAAAAATCTCTTTTTCAAGAGTGTCCTGGCCAAGATAGGCAGCAGCACAATTAACAAAATTACTTACAATAACAACAACACACACAAATACACATGACATGTGTAACACTTAAAGTACAATGAAAAGATAACAAAGCCGGTAATTGACAAGCTGGACTCTTGAAGGAACCAAGATCATCTCTCAAAACATCTGCAGCCAGATGCCTCAGTATTCATATCATCTAACATCCTCTTAAAAGTGTCCAGTGAAACTAGTTCATTGAGTTTGAGGTCCTTTTGCAGCTCATTTCAAGCAGAGGGAGCAGCAAATTTAAAGGTCTTTTTCCCTGCTCAAAGAAAAAAAAGTTGTTCACTTGCATAAATAATATTAAAATTCCAAGTCAAAATATTTTAGTGATAAGGCTTCCTTGACCTCTTCATGGTTTTAGTTCCTTTTATTGTGGTAATGATCTTTCTGTTTAAAACAGTTTAAATTATAATATAATATAATAATTTGACTGGGTGGCCAATCTAAATTCCAGGCCGCCCTGGCCCCAATTCAGCAATGCCCTGCCTGGCCAGATCGTGGCTGCCCTACGATCTGAGAAACTCTGGTTTAGAGAAGCATTGTGTTCACTGTACGTTGTCTTTTTGTCTCTCCAGAGGTGAAGGTGTCTGGTCCAGGTGTTGGACCTGCTGTCTTCTGTGGACTCGGTCTGACTGTCGGTCTGCTCGGCGTGGCTGCTGGGACCTTCTTCCTCATCAAAGGAAACGAGTGCAGCTGATTGGATGGAGCTGATGATGTCATCAGTGTGGCCAGAGTGGCACGCTGTAGGAGCTTTAACCTGTTTATGTCTGAACAACAAAACCAACAGCTGACTGCACACATGCATGCACACACACACACACACACACACACACACACACACACTCACTCTCACACAGTATCATAATGTGAGCGCATCAATGACAAACACATGACGTGATGGTGATGAGAATACACTTCATGTAAGAAAGTGAATAAATTCTTTAATAAATGAGTCAGTTCTTCCTCTATGATCATGTCTGTGGTCTGTTGATTAAAATGTGATCTGGATTAGAAATGAAAATAATTTTAACAGGGTGTAAACAGAAAATACTTTTTAATAACTCTTTTAAGACCCTCTTCATGAATTTAAAGACCTCATTATATATATATCCTTTATCTTACCAGTTGTCATCAGGGAAATATTTAATGTTTCACACTGATTTTAATACAGCACAAGTGAACAGTCTAAAATTGTGTGCACTCTCCCTTAGTGCAGCATAATTCAGATTCGGGGTCAATAACATTAGGTTAATAAATAAAAACAGCCCAGAGACCAGAGATCAGCCACACTGTGGTGGTGTCATAATTTGTAACTTTGGGATTATCAAATTAGTTTCAACTATGTCGCTGTCTCACAGGAAAATAGGCTAATTACTGCCCAAATTGGACTGTTCTTACTGTGAGTTTATTAAATTTGTCTTATGAGGACAAATTTAATAAACTCCTCATTGAAATTAAGGAATATTTCAATGAGGAAAGACAAAATTTGAGCAAACATTTGTTTAATTCAAAAGTAGAGATGAATGAAAATGTGCAGCATCTTTTGTGGTTCGACTCCATCATGATGTCTTCATGAACTTCAGGGGTATTGAGGCTGATTGAGAGGTAGAAAAAAAATCTTAAAGTCTGGACACTGTTGGTGGTGCTGGGGGATACAGGGAAAGATGAGGAGCAGACTCAGCAGCTCACAGGGACCCTGATGAGATGGACTGCAGGACATGATGAGGGCCCAGACATCTGAAGGTCCAGAAAGAGCAAAGACATGATTTAATAATGTGACAGCAGCAGGATGATCAGACTGACAGGTCACATCAGAATCTAGTCAGCTCAGAGCTTAAGAGAGTGTGAGCCCCTATCAGCTGATGACCTGAGTCACCTGTGCAGGAAGGCAGGTAGAAGTGAAAAAAATACTGAATACTATGTAAGGTGACCTTGAGTGCTGAGAAAGGCACTTTTAAATAAAATGTATTATTATTATTACACTGGGGAACACAATTTTTGTTGGGTTAGGTCTGACAACTGTTTTTAACTAGTTTTTGGGTGCTGAATCCAAAACTGATCTCAGAGAACTGATCTCAGTTTTTCTCTATCACATCAAGCTTTTAGAACTATAGGATCTTCATTTTCTTAAAAAAAATATGAAAAATACTGCACTTAACAGATATGTGTGTGAATTTCAAAATTTGCATCATTGCTGTCACTGCGTTCTTCAACATCACCCAGATCTTCTACAGGAGGTAGTTGTTCGAAAACTGGCACTGGAATTTCAGCTGAATGAGGCATTGGTCTTGTAGATGACAGTAGATCAGGATATTCTATTTTACTTTTATTTTTCTTGTTAAATCCTGATGTTTTCACTAAACAAAAGTAACAGTCTGTGCAATGATCTTTTTGCTCTCATGGGGATACCAAATGCCAACTGTTCACGTGTTCCTTTGGTCCACATCTACAAACTCTCGACACACTGCTTGCACACTTTGTGAGGGGCCCATGGCTTGTCTTGATCACCGAGTTTTACTTTAAAATATGCAAAATATGCTTATTTGACAAATGCACTGATGTTTGCCCTCTGATTTGGAATTGAGAAACTACCACAAATAAAGCAAAAGGACTCAGGGTTGTTTAGGCATTTACGACGAGAAGTAGCAGGAGCAGACATGATCTGAAACAAAGCAAATATATACCTATGTAAATAAAACACTAAGATGGAATACTTACAAGCTTTGAAAACTAAAAAAACAGCATAAAACGAAATAGAACTTAAAACGGTATGCCCATAGTTACAAGGTTAAGAGAAAAGCCAGCACAAATCCTCTCAACTCCTACTATGCTAGCTTTCTGTTTGCAGATATTGATAGTACTGACCTATTGAGAGCTGCACAAACCTCTCACCGCACTGTCTCAGTTGTGACTGCACAAGCAAGTTGCCACGTGGCTGTAGATGAGTCCAGTCGTAATCAAGGCAAGTCTTATTACAGATAATCAGTGGAATTTTGCTTATCTGGATGGAAAGCTGTGGAGAAAAAACTTGTCGTGCCAGAAAAAAATGGACTACAATTAAGGAATCAGCATGCCAATTTTAGTCTAAATCAGCACAAAAATCTAACTCAGAATTTTTTTTTCAAATTGTTCCCCAGTGTTATTAATAAAATGAAGAAGGTGACTTAGATGCACATTTACAGGTGTTTTAATTGCCAAATGAGGAGAAGAGGTATCACAATAACTGATCTGTGACATCTCGCTTCTGAGCGTACAACCCTGAAGGCTGAAGGTCAAAATGCTGCAGTTTGTTGATTGTTCACAAAAATGACCAATTCTCACATGTCAGCAGCTAAAATTAAAACCCACACCCATTCAAGTTGAATATAATGCAGAGAAACCAGATGGTGAAGAGGGTGGAGGCCAGGCAGATGATGAAGATGGACATTGTTCAGAGATGGCAGCAGAAGAAGAGAAAGAGGATCTGGAGGCAGCAGCTGATGTGAGAGAAAGTGGAGCAGAGGAGGAAGCTGCAGCTGAAGAGGGACATGAACCAACAGCAGAGACAACAGACTGACAATCCTGTCCACTCAGGAGAAGAGGGAAATGTTTATGAAAAAATGTATGTCCTCAAAAAAATCAGCACTATCATAAAAACACCAAGAAAAAACTGCTTTACTGGAATAAAAATAAAACTCCTTACATCCATTAAAGTTCAGTGAGGCTTTTTTCCTGCAGTTTGTTAATATTACTCGGGCATTAACCTGCTGGCTGGTTTCAGCTTTGTCTAGTTTTTCTGAAGTTATTGATAATCAAAGATCCTTTTTTCAGTTCTAAGAAGTTTTAGAATCTTTCTTCATTTTTCAAATTAAACTGGACCATCGTAGTTCTAAACCTGTCACTGAAGCTTTGGACATATTTCAAATAAAAGAGATGTGACATGTCAAACTAAATATGTGAACCTCAGCCCTGCATAATAAAGTCACATTTCTTGATTGGAGGGTTTTTACATAATTTTTTCAATGAAATGTTTGATATAAATGCCTCAGATGCAAACAACACAACATCAAAAACTGGTTCAGTAAATATACATCTCAAAGTCTAATGTCAAGTTGTTGCTCCATTACAACACGTATTAGGCTTTAATCCAGATTTTAATGTAATCCATGTTATTGTTTTAACAGATGTCCTGTATGTGGCACATTAACAGGTAGATGGTTCATATAAACACAACTGAGCAAAACACAAACACACAAACGTTTGAACTGCTGTCAAGTGAATTTTTTATCATTTTTTAAACTTAAAAATGAAGGAGAAACCGTCACCTGTTAGGATAACTGAACACCAACTCATCACAGCTTGACATAATGTACGTTAGGTTAATTCAAACAACAGTATTTTCAGGAGTTGGACTTCAATAAACTTCCAGGTCATGTGCTCAGACATTTGGACGTGGGACTCAAAAGATAAAGTATTTGAAAAGATCCAAGCCTCCAGTAATTTTTATTTTCTTTGATATAATTTTTTTTTCTTTGCCTCTGGGATGAGCTTATCTCACTTTCTTTGGAGCTACTTTTCACCATCATCAGTAAACAGAGTGAGAAATACACCAAACATGTCCCATGGGTCTGAGCGCTGATCCAGTGGCTTCACAATGTGGTGGTTCAGAACAGATCCAACCCAAATAATACCCATGATGCACAGTGAAAGAAACTTCTAGTCAAAAGTTTCAAAAACTCTTGTTTAAAAAAAGGTTGAACAGCTTATTTTTTCTATTTTGTATTTTTCTTTCTTTTATTTTTTGATACTGGAATGTTTTTAACTGATTTTTTTTTTAATAAAAAAAGTTATGAATTTGACACATACATTCTGTCATACCTTTAAAAGAAACAAATGAAAAGTTTAAAAAATATTTTTGTTAATATATTGTAGAAAAGGACCTTTTTGGGCATAGTGAGATAATTGTAATAAATTCTGATGCCCATCCCTACTTAGTAATCACCTGTGTGTGTTTGAGCAGCAGCCTGTCTGAGTCTTGTCTGCCTGGTAACACGTGATGATGTGATGATGTCATCACGTTCCTGGTTTTTAGAGCGCGCTCAGTCAGAGTTTGTCAGAGTTTGTGGAGTCCACAGAGGAACATGGCTTCAACTTTTCTCAGCATCTGCCTCCTCTTCATCAGCCTCTGCTGCACAGGTAAGACCAATACACACAAATAATCAATACACACAAATAATCAATACACACTACAATCAATACACACTTTGATGATTTATACACACAAGAAAATCAATACAAGTATTCATACACACATAATGATCAAAATACACACAAGTACACAATAATCAATACACACAGCAGTTTCCACACACTTTTAATCAATAAATGTGATAATCAATAAACACACTGATGATTTATACATACATTAAAGTAAATGCGCATATCAGTAATTCACACACACAGTGTAATCAATGTACAAGTGATAAATATACACACAATTATCAATAGACACATCATAAACAATACACTTGATAATCAATACACATCTATAATCACACACATGATCAATATGTTTTAATGTTTAATTCATACATAATGACAATTAAAATATCACGAATTAATACACACAGCAAATATCAATACATATAATCAATACACACATTGATGGTTTATACACACATCAAAATAAATGAAGTTATTATATAAATCAATATATATGTGACAAAAACACACATAAATAATACACATGATAATAAATCCACACACACATAATCAATACACACACATAAACTCGATACACACAAAAATTACAACACGTATGATAAGTATAAAGTCATACGTGTCGCACAAATTAAAATTAAATAAACACAAGATAATTAATCACTGATCGGTCTGCTGTCACTGTGTTGAACATTAATGTGTGTGTGTGTGTTTCTCTCTTCAGATGGATATATGCAAAATCAAGTGGCCCGTTGTGAGTTTAACTCGACTGACCCGAACGACATCGAGTACATTTACTCTCACTACTACAACGGGCTGGAGTATCTGAGGTTCAGCAGCAGTGTGGGGAAGTTTGTTGGATACACTGAGCGCGGAGTGAAAGTGGCAGAAGCTGCGAACAACGACCCTACAGAGCTGAACAGTATGAGAGCTCAGAAGGCCACATACTGCCAACACAACATCGGAATCAGGTACGAGGCCATCCTGTCTAAATCAGGTGAGTGTCTGTGACATCACAACATCGTGATATTTATTAATTTATTAAAAACAGGCTTTACTTCATTTAATGTTTAATTAAAACATTAATTTAATGATCAGGGTTTTTATTTACCTGCTGAGAAACTGAAGTGATTAAACTTTAGGACGCTCTCATTTAAGATTTACACTTCCCAAAATTAAACAGTAGGAGCAAATAGAAGGTGGTCATGTTTAAGTGTGTATTAACCATTAATATTTACAGCATTTTATTATATCTTTAAATACAAATGCAAAAGTTCTGCCTCATTTTATAAGAAAAACACAGACATACAGCCAGTTTGAGTTTGGTTGTTGATGTAATGGACGGTTGTTGCAGCAATAAAGTAATTTAAATAAAGGTCTATGCTCGCTGAATTGAATAATGCCTCATTAAACTGTTTAACAGGAACAATCACAGTCAATGTGCTGATTTCAAACAAATATTTTAACAGATAATAGAAATCAAGGATAATACGGAAATATTAATATTTTCCTGACACATTGCTGTCGTTCTTACTTTTATATATCTTATACTTGTATGTGGACTGCATAAAAGTCAGGACTGGGATGGCATATGTAGCAGATTGAACACTTTCTGTTGAATTAATGAAGCCAAAATATCATAAAACAGTTGTCTGGAAATAAGGATGTCAATAAATTTGTATACTGTAAAGTTTGATTCAATTGAATTTGATCCAGATTCATTAGATAAAATTGTTATTACGCTGATCACTGCAGTAAAAATGTTTCAGAGACTCTTGAATGTAAAACTGAGTCAACATCTGCAGCTCTCTGCAACAACCTGCTGCTCAAACTCTGTTACTACAGACTTTAATCAAGAGGAGTTTGGTGTTTGTCATTTATTGTTTCTCAGTAATTAAAAAAAAATAAAGAACATTAAAAGGCAAACATGTCACCTTGGATCAGTTGCTCAGATTTTCTGTTTTAATGTTGTCTGGTCTAGCTTTTAAATTCAATAAATTAAAACTGAGGCGGAAGTTGTTCAAACAAATATAGAATTAAATTAATAAAAAAAATCAATCAAATTTTACTTCTCATCTTGTTTGCTATAAATCAGGCCCAAGTTACATTAAAACTGAACTTATAGTAAAAAAATAATCATAAATCCTCATTTATGATCAAACTGAGTGCTGCAGCTAAAAATAAGCTGTTCATGGAAGTTTCTGTGGTTGAAAATTTTAATACAAACTTCTCCTATTTAATTTTTTGGACAAAAAATATTGTAAAAAGATGATGCGTTATATTTGTTGTCTTAAAAGTGAACTCAACCTGTATTCAGCAGGTCAAAGTTCAGCAGGTAATTTCAGTAAACTCTTTAATTCTCAGAGTTTTTAATCTTTACTCAAAGTTTTTGATTTTTAAACATTGAAACAGCTCAGAGTCAAACCTGACGTCCTCATTAACTCTAAAATAACATGAACACCTGTGTGTGTGCGTGTGTGTGTGTGTGTGTGTGTGTGTGTGTGTGTGTGTGTGTGTGCTGCAGTGGAGCCACGCGTCAGACTGCACTCTGAGACGCCCTCTGCTGGTGGACATCCGGCCATGTTGGTGTGCAGCGTCTACGACTTCTACCCCAAACAGATCCGAGTGTTCTGGCTCAGAGACGGACAGGAAGTCACCTCTGATGTCACCTCCACCGATGAGATGGCCAACGGGGACTGGTACTACCAGATCCACTCACACCTGGAGTACACGCCCAGGTGAGTCCACCTGCACCAACATCAGGCCCCGGTACAGACACAGGTCCAACTACAGATCCAGCAGCAGGTTTAGATCCAGGACCAGACACAGATATAGGTCAGGATCCAACTACAGATCCAGGTCTACTTCAAGTTCTCAGCTTTATCTGCTCCAAAATTCAGCTGCACGCATGCTGACGAAGACCAGAAAGGGAGCCCACATCACCCCGATTTTAATTGGCAATGGCTGCCTGTATCTCAAGAGTAGATTTTAAGATTCTTTAATTGGTTTTTAGTTCTCTTAATGGTCTTGCTCCTTCTTTTGTATCCAATTTTCATTTACCATATTAACCCAGTGGAGTCCTCAGGTCTTCAGGTAGTGGTCTTTTAACTGTACCCAAAGTTCGGTCTAAAACATACGGTGAAGTCTCTTTTCATTATTATGGCCCTCGTCTGTGGAAAAGTCTACCTGAGGACCTGAGGACAGCACCTACTGTTCAATTTTTAAAAGCCAACATAAGACCTACCTTTTTAATCTGGCTTTTGGATGGTTATGTTTACTACTGCTATTTAATCTTCTTTATTTTTATCCTCTTAATTTGCTTTAATTCTCCATTTCAGCTCAGATTTTACTATTCAAAATTTTATTATATTTACTTATTTATTTTCCTATAGTATCTTTTTGATTTTTTTATTGTCATTTTAGTCTTAGCTCCTGTGTCTCCACATTTTTTCATTCAAGATAACGTATCCTCAGTCCACTTATTCTGTTTTCTGTGTGTCTTTGTGTGTAAGTGAGTGTGTGTGCTGGATGTGGATTGAGAGGGTGGGTGGGGTTTTGTGTTTCTCATTGTGTTCAATTTTCTACTTTCTATTTATCTATTTTTATTTCTTTGTTTTTATGTAAAGCACTTAGTGCTACAAGACGTTGTGTGAAAAGTGCTATACAAATAAAGTTTGATTGATTGATTGAAGTCAAAGGTGCA